>WBND01000905.1:265346-299383 GCA_013398595.1 Tychaedon coryphoeus
AACATATATTCCAGACACAAGGCAGACCATTTTCAAACACTGGGAAGAGGACGCTGCTCATAAACGCATCTCTTCTCTTGCAAATCCTTGAGAATGAGGATGTTTATTAAGGGTCCTTTGGGCTCTGGTTGACACGGCTAGTCTTGGCAGTTACTTGAGAAGGCTGAGAGCTTGACACTGGGAGGGAAAGTAGAATTCTGCATATGCATGTCTGTGCTTGTTTAAGCCAAAAAATGCAATATTGACTTGAAGCAGAAGAAGTACATTATCAAAGTCTTGAATGAATAGAAGTAAAATTAAATTTTTTTGTGTAAGGAAAGACAAAACAAAAGCAGGTAGCAAAGACCAGAGTGTTCAGAAAAAAGTTTGGCTTTTTCACCAGGAAGATGGTGAATTGGATCACAGGGAGGCAGTTTTGAGGAGCCACAGAACTCAGAGAAGCTCACAAAGCCTTATGGTCAAAATCCCCTAAGGGCAAGAATGACCCTTCCTCAACAAGAAGGTTTATCAGGAAACCTCCGTCTACATCCTTGAATAGTTTCAAGCCCATGTGGAATAAAGCCCTGGGTAACCTGGCCTGGTTTTCAGCAGAACCTGCTGTTGCAGATGAATTGGAGATATCCTTAGGTCCCTGACAACCTGCACTGCCCCAGGATAGGACAAAGAGAGAAAAAAGTTCAGTAAAGAAATATTCAGGATAGTCATGTTAGTGGAAAAGATTATTGATGTATTAGGTAAATATACCCATGTATCAATTTTTTTTTTAATTTGAGATTTATGAGAATCCTTCTGCATTTTCAGAGGAGAAATGTCTGCACTTCAAATCCAAGTAAGCATCCCTCAAAATAAATTGTTATCAAACACTCCTAAAATGAAGATCAACAACTATGCTCCATTAGCCACGATGTAATGATGGAAGGCAGACCTCCAACCCATCCTGCTGAGAAGCTGCCATCTAGTATGAAAGTCAAGCTTTTATTTCCTCAGAGAAAAAAATGTAAAGGTGTAAGTATCAGTATAAGTGTCAGATAAGCTAAGCTAACTTTACTAGTTTAGCAGATACTTCATTCCATATGCATATACACATGCAATTTTACATCCTGTGCCATCAAACAGGGAAAGGATACATCAATATTAACCATCATGTTTCTTCGTATTTCTTCTTAACCCTTCATTTAAATAAAAGGTTACTTCTCCCAAAGCCGGACATTCATAGTACATACTGTGACCCATTTAAAAATTATGCTCTCTTCATCAAGGAAAATATGACCACTAGTGACCCTGATTGTCCTCTTGTTTCCCATGGCAAGCTCTGCTACAAACTTCACTGACATCTGTGGCATAATACCAGAGTCATGCTCCTATGCAGTAATTTACACACGAATGTGTACATTTTATAATGTTAAGTTAAGTCAGGAAAAGTGCACAATGAGAGACCCCACCTAAACAGCAGGGAAAGAGCCTGAGAAGAGGGAAAGAACACTAATTTCAGGAATAGAGCATGGAGATAGCGGTAACCCAAACTCTGGTTTTACACTGTTGTAAAGCAACTGCTTGTTTTACAGCACTTTGCACTCAAACAATACAAATACATATTGTTTAGTAAATGCAGGGCAGGAAACATTCTACTTTCTTACAAGATGGCCTAATGACTTTAATATTACACATATCTGTATAAGATATATAATACTCCCTGACCTCTCACAGAAGGGCAGCTACACCTTGTTGCATCTATTCATCATAAAAGAGATGAACAGGGAATAATTCCCCATCTTTCAGTTGACACGGTTTTGTATTTAAGAGCTATACTGAAAAACAACAAGCTACTGGTGTTCAGGTCATGTCTTCCAACAGTGTAAGTGAGCAGAGTCAATTTTACTTTAATAGAAATTCAACATAATCAGTCAGATACAGAAAAGAAAAGACACAAAAAAAACCCCAAATTGTATGATTTCTTTAAAGATGTATTCACTGATAAAGAATGGCTGGAAAATTAACAAATGTTAAGAACATTTCCCTCTCAATCTTTCATGGATTTAAACCCTGCTGACTCTTTATGGTAGTCACCAAACCAGACATAGCTGAAGAGCTAGGCGGAGGGATATCTATAACATTGTTTTTCTGATTCTGAAAAATGTTAAGGCAAGTAAAAAAATAAAAGCAGCTTAAATATCAGTGCTTAGGAACAGGGTAAGTACAGCAAGCTCACTGTCAGTAATCCATCTCATCCTCAAAGTAATGTTTCATTTCTGGCAACCAACTTAATTGCAAGTAAGGAATAACTATTAGACCAAAAAATTGAAAGCTTTAAGGCTCAGCCCCCTTTACATGAGTTGTGTGGATTAGTTTGTCTTCAGTGTGATGCTTTACAAAAGGATCCTTTTGAAAAAGTGAACGTTAGTCTTGTTGCTTTAACAAGGGAGATGATGTGGCAGTGAGACAGGGAAAGGTGAACTATTTAGTAGACAAAATATGACTAAAAGCTAATTCTCAAAACTCTAAGTGAATAGGAATCTGATTGCTTATTTGCTAATGGAAAATAATAATAAAAAAAGACAATGTAAACCTTGACATGAAATTCAGATTTTACTAAGAAACATACATGCGCGTTTTCTTATTCTCCAATAACTCAATTAATGTTTTTTTCCTGTAGTCAGACAACAGTTTTCTAACCAAGTCATGCCAACTCACACAGAAAATTATCTTCCAGCTTTGATGTATGAATTATAGTGAATTCTTACTATTTCTGACTTATCCTAGAATGAGTTTTGGAAGTTAGGCACCCACTCTTGTTAAAATTGCAGGTGCTCACCATCACAAAGCAGTCATTTTAAAAGATTCACCAAGAGGACATGAAGTCATCCTGATAATATGGCAAGGCATTAGCTGTTACACTGAAAGTCAATCTTAATTAGGCCACACCTTAACTCATTCATTTGGATTTATTACATGAACGTATTAATCACACGTACCTTGAAAATTGTTTGAACATATTTTGACAAACGTCTTCCAGTTAAAATTAGAATTCTGAAAGCTACTTAGATTGTCACATTTCACCTAGCAAAAGGAATTAAAGAGAATTTTAATTCACTTAGAAATCTCTGGACTTAGAAGTCTTAGGAATGGAGTAGTATCGATTCAGCATCAAATTTGGTCCTAATTTTGTCTCTCATGGCCATGGGAAAGAAGATAAGCTCTTTGATCCCATTGCAGTGCCAGAATCAGAATTGAAGGAAATGTTAAATTGCACATTCTGGAAACTGAGATATATTCCAGGAAGAGTGAGATAGCAAATAGAAATCTTGGAAGTTCTTTTTCTGTGTGGCCTTGGGGATCCAGAGCTGGAATGCTCCACTCCAGAGGCCAACAAATAAGATGCACTTGAATCATGCTAGTCAATCAAGGACTGACTGTTTGGAAAAAAACAATTTCACAAACAAGCCAGAAAAACTTTAAAAGTTCATGATATGTGCTTCTCTTTTTCATTCTAACTCCCAACTCAATATATTAGTATTGTGTTACCTTGGATTTAACAAGATAGCTTGAACTTTTGGGAGGATTAAGATGGACACTTTTGCATAGATCAATCTGATTGCTCTTATCAAGCAAATGAGGCAGCCAGAATTAATTTTTATGAATGCAAGTTTAGGATACAAACCATTTTATGAAATTAATATATTTCTTTTTATCCATTATGTATTATTAACTGAAAATTTCATCAAAATCATAAAAGTCTGAGCAAAATATTTCCAAGTGAGAGATGGAACAAAGGAGATATTCTTAAGGTATCAGTTTTCCGCAAATTCCATTGCACTGGAAGAGGGAAGGACTGTACAATACACATGAAATTCCTGGCCTAGTGAATTTGATCTTTCAGACACTTGAGCAGGGTGAATTCCATGCAATTTAACAATCAGAAAATATGTGTTCCGTATGGACTTTAAAAAAGAAAGCTCCTCCTGATCTGTGTTTCCTGTGAAAAAGGGTATCTCAAAACTTCCAGAAAGGCAGCAGTCTAAATAAAAATCTTCTTCACTATTATCCTTCTGTTAAAATATTACATTTATTGATTGGTTATTCAGAGTACATTATTTCACAGAAGGCAATTTATATCAATGATACTCTGAAAAAATCGTATCTAAAATTTCTCAGCCTTAAGTCATACATTTTTCTCCACAGATAGAATACCTAATTTGGAATTCACAGAAGCTTCTTCATCAAAAGTTTGTGAGATCAGTTTGAAAAAGTCTGTTAGGAGTCCCATCTGATCTGCTTGATGGGACAGTTTTGATGCCCCAGATCTCCTCTCCTCTCCTCTCCTCTCCTCTCCTCTCCTCTCCTCTCCTCTCCTCTCCTCTCCTCTCCTCTCCTCTCCTCTCCTCTCCTCTCCTCTCCTCTCCTTTCTTTTTTCTTTTCTTTTTTCTTTTCTTTTCTTTTCTCTTTTCTTTTCTTTTCTTTTCTTTTCTTTTCTTTTCTTTTCTTTTCTTTTCTTTTCTTTTCTTTTCTTTTCTTTTCTTTTCTTTTCTTTTCTTTTCTTTTCTTTTCTTTTCTTTTTTTTTTTCTTTTCTTTTTTTTCTTTTCTTTTTTCTTTTCTTTTTTCTTTTCTTTTCTTTTCCTTTTTTTCCCCAGCAACTTAGTGACCCATAATCAGTGACTTAGTTTATTTATAACACTATGCAAATCTCTTAAATTTCTTTATCTTATCAGCTACAAGCTTCAGTTATGAGAATCTGAGAAAAAATAGACAAGTAGTAATCCATACACAGAAGAGGTTGAAGTACAGGTGTAGGTACATTGAATAGGTATATCATGAAAATAAGGCCAAAATGCAAAAAAAAACAGTTAGCTATGAAACACCCAAATGTTTTCCCATTCCTTCTGTTTCTAAAGCTTATGAAACATAAATTAGTAAGGAAAGACTCCTTAAGAGGAGCAAAATCTGGACTAACGGTTGTAAAACTATTTCATAGCAGTAGCATGACTTAGAATCATTTCTGCATGACTTAAACAAAAATCAATTTCCCAAATAATAGACTGGTTTAGGTTGGAAAAATAACAGTAAATTGGACGTTTCAAATTTAAAAAAAAATTAGATATGTCTAAAAGGGCACAAAATTTTTCTGACCACTCCTTTTGCGAAAGGCACAAGGACAAATTCCCTTATTCAGAATGATAAAATAAAAATACATATTTCACCTGAGGATGTATTTCTCAAAAAAAGCTATTGTACTCAGGAGCCATCCTTGATTTGCTTTCTTCCTCTTTGGGTGAATTATTAGCTAAGCCTATTGCCAGCTCAGCCAGTCAGCTAAATTTTTTCCTTATTTGTTATAGGTTGCCTGCTAGCCTAAATAGTCTACTAATATGCTGAGTCACAGTGGAACCCTGGGAGCAACTGACATCAATGAAGGTCAGTTTTAGGGTCTCCTAAACAGTCGTCTAAATGTGAGCAATATAGACTCCAAGCACTGCACAATTAACTTAAATTCATTTCATCTTGCAATCCATATCTCTGGACTAGTCTAAATCTTTAGATATAATTGAAAAATTAATTTTAATTTCTCCAATACAAGTCCATTAATGAAGTTGTCCTTAAAATATCTCCCGGTTAATCTCCCTGACTAATATGAATTCTAGAACTCATTCTATGCAACCTTCATCTGTGATAAATGGAACCTAAAGTAAATCCTCTAATGAACTCTGAATGTTCTCTCTGTGGTATTTCCTCTACTCTTTAGACATGATACACGGAGATGTCCAAACGAAATTTGGGAGTCATCTAAATGTATAAATCGGCTACACTGCCCAACAAACTACCCAACCAAGGGCTGACAAAACTCAAAAATACAGCACATGGGTGAAAGATTCTTTAATTTCTGATGTTTTTTAGCACACAATGATGTTATTTAAAAATGTCGTTCCATTCAAAGATATCTGGAGACATGGTAAGCCAAGAGAAAGTAAAAACCAAAAATTAGAGGTTGGTCCTAACCGACAAGTTTAAACATGGATGGGCAAAAAGCATAATTTTCATAATATATATGCTCTTTCATATAAGGTTTTGGTATAGACCTCCATTAGACTTACACTGTACTTTCAGTCTAAAGGTAAACAAATGGAATGTTGAACTCCACTCAGTTCAAGATTTTCTAAACAAAAATTGGGAGGGAAATTACAAAGTAGAACATGGAGAGGAAAATAATGTTCAGCATGTACATACAAAAAAAAAAAAAAAAATTAAAAATAATCTGAGTGTTTTTACATCAGGCAAAATTGTGCAGATCTGCTATAGCCTAATCAGGAATCTGGAAACAATCAGCAAGCTCACATTTTTTCTTACTCATGTGGCTTTGCCTTCTCTAGGAAACTGGAAGGGTCACATATTAATAAAAATTCCAAAACTATTGGCACAGAGGCAGCTGCTTTCTCTTTGTTGACAGACATTTTCAAAGTCACTCTGTTTTCCTGCCACCAATAGTTTTAATTTGCTTATTTCTTTAGTCGGAAATACATCAAATAACATTGTCATGTTGCCTCTGCTCTCTCAGAACTGAAATACAAAATTAAAGAGCTGCACAACTGGCATTTCTGATGCTTGTTTGGTTTTAAAAGGGCACATTTTGACCCATAGTGATGATGAGTAGTTGCCATAAGTACATTTTAGTTATTTCTCCCTTGACTTGAATCATAAAAATTTTCCAAATGCCTTTCCATGTTTTCAGTGAAGAAACACTTAATACTAAACTGAGAGTTAGCTGTTCACCCTATTTTTTTGGCATCACAAATTATTTCTTTTCCCTTACTCCAGTGCTGAAGATGTAACAGAAAAGTATTAATTTATTTTTAAGTATCTTGATTTGGATATGCTGCTCTCTCTAAACTGCACTAGTTTATCACTTAATTGTTCTGTTCATAATATCACCTTCCCTCCATTTATATTCCTGTGAAGTATAAAGCCTCACATTGCCAATCTGATTTAATCTTGGCTGTTTGCTTGCCTTTTAGATAAAGGACAGCATTCCACGGTGGAATTAGGAGCATTCTTTTCTTTTGTCTTCCTTCTCCCCATCCTCTCCCCTAAGCCATAGGAGCAATAGAAGGAACAGATTAAAGAAACAAAAGTTCATACACATCTAGATGCGACTAATTTTCTCCACTGAGCAATAAGGTTTCATAGTCTGCTGGAGAACCCATTAATCTTAATCCATCTGGAAAGAGGTCTATTCTCAATATTTCACATTCTAAGTACTTTTCTGACAAATCTATTAATTATGCATTCAAGCAAATTATATTCTGCCTGTGGAGAATTGTTCCTGAAGTTTTTCTTGTGCCAGAATCCTTCCTCTTTCCTTCTTCTTTATAAGTAATTACTATATCAAATTACCATCATTATTTTATCATGGTATTCTCTTATCTCACTCCACAAATTCTTGGGGAAAGGGATCTAAAAAGATAAGCAATAATTGTTCTATTAAATGGAAATACAAATCTTTTATCACCACACTCTTTGCCTTCTCCCTTTCTTCTCTAATATTGTTGTGCAACTCTAACTTTCATTGGGTTTTCATTTGCCTTACTTAAATATACAGAATTAAGCAAATTCTGCAGTAGTTAAAATTACAATATAATCACTGACTTTTTAAATCATGAAATGCTGACCTGCCAACCCATCTGGCACAGCAGGACAATTCAGATCAATGTCAGCCTCAGGATGCCTTCACTCACAGCCCTGGCCAGAGCAGGGTCAGCCTTGGAATCAGATCAGACTGCTCAAGCCTTTAGCCCATTTAGTGAATCCAGGCTCATCATCTCCTTATCCTCCATGTGGGTAGAGCTGGCCTCCAGAATGAGATGCACCCTCTCCTTCCAGGGACTGATCTGAAGTTCCCTGGGTCCTCCTTCTTGCCCTTTTTGAAGACATGGGTGACATTTTCTTTCCTTCCTGAGGCACCTCTCCTGGCCACCACGACCTTTAAAAGAGGATCATAAATGGTGTCTGAAGATCGTGATGGTGTCTGCCAGATCTCTCAGCACTCACGGATACATCCTGTCAGGGCCCAGGGACTTATGGATGCCAAGTTTGCTCAGGCGTTCTCTGAGACTGTATTTCTAATCTCTTCTCCAGGTTTTGCTGACATTTCTACCCAACTTTTCCAGCAGTGCTGTGCTCATTGCTAAAGGGAAGTAGTTATCTAAGGACAGAGAAACAGAGAGGTGCTGTGAAACACCGGGGAGCAAACTGAGACTCAGCCTGCTCAGCCCCTTAAGAGCTCCTCTGCTAAAAGGTCCAGGATGTTTCCATCAACGCTGCATATCTGCATCCTTTCAGTTCTTGCCCTACTCTATTTGAGGAGCAGAATGTCTTTCTCTGACAATTTCTAGCATGCTGTGGAGCACTGTTTGCAAATATAAAGACATATAAACAGATTTCAAAAGCTTTCTAAGCAGATGATGGGTGTTTTTTCACTTAGAGAAACAGAGGACTTGTGAGGGGAAGCTCTGCTTACAGAAAAAAGAATTTTCCTGCAGACCCTTTTTCTCTCAATGTGAAATATTCATTAATCCTTTAGATAGCATGCAATACACTAGATAGAACCAAAAGCCATAAGACAGAGTGAAAATTTCTGAAAAGTGTCTTGTTGTTATACAATTACTCTGAACAAGCCCATGAAATCTAAATTGCAAAGCATCATCTTGCACTGCAATATCCTCCCTGCATGGACTAGAGGAAGTCAAGTCTTCATTCATAACAATATGTCTATCTCAACACAGCATGTGTCAGTAACAAAAAATTCCCATAGTTCCCAGTCATATTTTAGTCACACCTATTTCCTGTTCTAGAGCAAGCATATTTAATATAGAAATTCAAATACTGCATTAAGCAAATCCCAAATACATAACCTGTTTCCTAACAGATTAGGTTCTGTAAGGTCAAGATCTCCAAAGTATCTTTTCCTGAAACAACTTACTGCAAATTTCCATTCTGCAGTTTGTTTAAACTGAGCAGACTTTAAATTCACTGGGAAGGATGTCCTCAGATAGGTCGCTGTGGAAGGGATATCACAGAGGAGGGTTTTATGAGAAATGTGTCCTGTGTTCACCAGAAGATACAATCCTAAGCAGTGGTTGCCAGTAAGAGAGAGAGCAGAAAGAAGGGAAAAGGAGGAAGTTACCTAATTTTGTTCTACATTTCAGAAAAAAAAGAAAAAAAAAACAACAAAAAAAAAATCAGTTGTATATCATAGTCACTTTTAGCAGAGAAACACTGTTTTCTATGAGATTGAGCTACTGAGTGAAAGCATTTAGGTTAGAGTATAAATTTATTGAAAAAGCCAAGGATCAATTGCATAATAATTCTTCCTTTGACTTTACAAGATAAACAATAATTCTGTAAGAAATAATCATTGATGAAACAAGTCACTGGCATATTTGCTTCTGCTTGAAATTTTTTCTACAAATCCTGTTAGTTTTTCATTACTATTGAGATGTATTTAGCTAAGTTTTGTAACTGTAGGAAAATTGCTCTGTTTTTCACATAAAGTCAAACTTGTCTCCAGGCAAGAAGGAAAAAGAAGGATTCTGGGCCTTTCAAATCTCTTCAGCTTCTTAGATCAACGACTTAAGTGGGATTTAAGCAGCACTCTGGCCTTATGCCACTTCTTCTTCCAAGTGTTAACTTTACCAATATGTGATGGTCTCAATTAAAATCCAAACATCTGATAAGTAAATCCATTAGAATAACAGACACTTTGGAAATTATTTTTTCCAATTCTGCTTTATACCATGCTGTGTATACCTTATCACAATAGGAAGCTAGAGATATCTTATGCTAAAAAATAGGCATTTTTCCAGAGATTTTAAAGGATAAAATATTACTTTTTTCTAAACCAGATTTTAAAACTATCTAAATTGGCATTTTTATTACAAGCATAGGATATTTCTTCAAACACACAGATTCATTTGAGAATTCACCTAATTTGAAGGGATTTATCTTTCACATCTGTAAATCATGTGATAGCCACTGTTCAATCACTACTAATGCTAAGTTCACAAGAAAGTGATTTGTAAGTCTCTTAAACATCTATATGTAGTCTCTGAATTAATTCATATAGACTTTCTAATCTTACACAGTATATGTGCTCTCCTAACAAATACTGTCTCCCCATGACCCACGAATCTTAGCAATGGATGACACTGTACCTGAATGAACCAGATTAACCCTCAGCGACAGTGACAGTGACAGAACTTGAAGAAACAGCATCAAGAAGAGTTGAGGGAGGTTTAGGTTGAATATATGGAAAAGCTCTTGCCCCCGTGTGTGACTGGGCAGTGGAACAGGGTCCACAGGGAAGTGGTCACAGCACTAAAGCTGAGAGACCTCAAGAAACATTTGTACAATGCTCTCAGGCACACCATCTGACCCTTGGGGTGTCCTGTGCAGGGCCAGGAGTTGGACTTTGATGATCCTTGTGGGCCCCTTACAATTCAGTACGTATTATATGACCTTCTGTGACTCTGAGTACAACCCAGACTGCATCAGCAGGGATATCATTGCACTGGGGCAAATCCGTGTCTTGGCATCACTTCATATTTGAATTATATTAATTCAATATCCCTGAACCCCTAATCCTTCTACAATAACTCTAATGGCTGCTTGAAGGACCTTGAAGGAAAATTCCAAATAACCTAAAACAACTCCCAGAAAGATAAGTTACTGCAAAAATATTTTTCTTAGCCATTTTCCTCCAGCAAGAATTTTTATAGAAAGCAAAACAAAATAGTAACCCTAAGCCCTCAATGGCACAACATGGTGAGATCTGATTTCATGCATTCACAGCATGAAAGCAAATATTGACAGTTTTTATTTATCCAACAGGAGGATAGCCTTGATCTAGGTACAAGGCAAAGCTCAGCATCTTGAAAGTTAACCACAGCTCTCTATTGCAACTGTGGATCAATCATTTTTCCACAAAAGCATTTTTACATTTTGTAAAAAGATGGTTAAGGCAACACACATCTGCTCTTACACTTCTTTGTTTTATCTCAACTTGAAACATTCAAAAGGACACATCCTCCAGGATTCAATAAGACTTGGGTCCCTATGCAGGCATTCTCAGCTTTCCACCCCTAACTGCTATTATTTACATGGCTTTTCAGAAATTCCTGAACACCTGTTTTCACAAAATACATTAAAAACTCCATTATTTTTGAGACATCTCCTACTCTGATAATTTTGATATTGATCTACAGGTTAAATGTTATTTGGGTAGAGGAAGGAAGCAGAAAATGGGGGGAAACTGTACTTAGTGTAACTTCTTAGAGAAAAGAAGAAATTAGACCAAACCCAAAATCCTATCAAAATAAACTGCTAATCTGTACAGACATAAGAGGGAAAAAAAAGGAAAGGAATTCAACTCTTCATTCAATAAATTTTTCTAAGCATATTTTTAGATATCCAAGGTGTGATAGGTGTACAGAGCAGAAGTGAACTGTAGTGAAGTAGTAGACAGACTTGAAATAAACATGTAAGACATAAGAAAACAGAAAATATAGAATATAGAATTTCAAAAAAGCTATAAAATTAATCCTTTCAGCACATGTGTGTATGTATTTGAATACCTCCCACACACTTCAAAGTGTTAATTCAACATAATATTGTTTATATAAAATAAAAGAGTAGTGAAATTGCCTAAAAGATTTTTATTCCTATACTAAGTGTAGGAATAGAAAACCCTGCCAGAGGCTGGGCCACTGTTGTAGCTGTAGAAGACAAGTTATTAACACCACAAACCAGACATAAGAGGTGCACAAAAACCAGCAGCAAAGGACACACTTTAAAAGTGCTGTAGCTGCCTTGCAGAGCAACTCTAGTGTGGAGATAGTATGATTTTCCCACACTTTTAAATAAGATCAGGAATATATTTAGGATATCTCTTTTTAGTGGGGAAAGAAGCTTCTTGTGGTAAGTGCAATACAACCATGGCCTGCTGACAGCTGAATCATACAAAAAAGGTCACGAAACAAACTGGTCGTAAAGAGGAAATCAAGTCAGTCATGTCCCTAGAAAAATTACTTTTGCCATGTGGTTAAGACCTTAGATGAATGAGTTGACATTATTTATGTTTATCTTAAATTTATCTAAGTGGAGAGAATATAATCATCTGTATTATCAGATACTTGAAAACTTCTGCTCTGAGTGGGATTTCAGCAAGGTGTCATCAGCCATGGATTATTCTACAAACAATAGAGTCGTAAACAAAATTGCTCAACACTTTCGTAATTAATGCAGATTTAAAGGTTGTTGCACATCATCTCCACAAGTGTGTTGTTAAGGTTGAAAATATACCACATTTCCTACATATGGATATGTCTATATTCTACCACCACACATGGGTAGAAACACATGCATGCTTCAAGTCTCCAGTACTATTACTCAGAAAAGAATATTTGGGGGAATCTTCCCCTTCTTACTGCTTTAATGCTGTATTAGTTGTCAAAGCAAACTAAACTAATTTTAATAAGTATTTTTACACTCTTACTTCATTGCATTGATTCCTATAAAAACATAGACACATTTCCAGTATTTTAATGGTTACAATGTAATTTAACTCAAAATTCAAGGGATATCCCATTATTGCAGATAATCGAGGGATTATCTGAAATAATAAGTCTGCAGCAGAAGAAAAAGGAAGATAGAGCAAATCCTTTCACTGTGATGAACTATTACAGTTTTAACTTTGTCACGAGTTTCGTGTATGAAAAAGCTAGTACTCCAAACCTCCTGATGACTGTTGATGTCAAATATGCACAAGATAATTTAAAAAAAATGTTAGGAATTTTCAGACTATAAAACTTTTTTAGTTAAACTCAATTTGAACTGAAAATGAACACTAGTATTAATCCAGATGATAGAATTCATTGTCTGAAGCAGACAAAAATTTGAGTTACCTTATATGCATTTTACCCATTGAAATTATCATGTGAAGATTATTGTATATTCATGTCAGTTAATTAACTCTTCTGGGTACAAAAGATTCCTCTGTGATGTCTTTTTCTATATAAATAAGAAAATATTTTTGATTAGTCTCAAGTAAAACCTTAAGCAGCATATGAAGGAACAAAACCTATGAATAGGTGTTATTTGTGAAAATAATATATTGTTGAATTCTTTAACGACTAAAATAGCAAGTTGTGAAAATGTCTCTTGGGCAATTGAGGGCAATAAAGAAACCAACTGGAATTGTGCATTGCATTGATTCTCACTTTTGAAAATATTTATTTTTCTCTATTCTCAGTTCTTTAGCAGTACAGTAAGAACAGAGGAAAATGTTCAGAGAGTTCAGTTCAACAACTTAGCATTTTTTTCTAGCATTGAGGTGTCTCAATAAATAAGAACAACCAGGCTGTAAAACAATATGGCTGATTATTCCACTTGCTGTATTCAGAAGTGCACATTCACTCACAAACATTAGAGATATCAAATTGAGTGCAATCTAGGAAGGATCAAGGATTCATAGAATGGACAGTGTTGGAAGGGACCTTAAAGATCACCTCTTTCCAACACCCTTGCCATGGGCAGGGCCACATTCCCCTTGACCATGTTTCTCAGAGCAGCATCCAAATGAGTCTTCCAGGGATGGGGCATCCACAGCTTCTCTGGGCAACCTGCTCCTGTTCCTCACCACCTTCACAGGAAACAATTTTCCCCAATATCTAATATTTGAAGCCATTTCCTCTTGTTCTGTCACTTCATGTCCTCATAAATAGTTTCTCTCTTCATTCTTTATAGGCTCCCTTCTGGTCCAGAATGTATTATCTCCATGTTTCTGAAGTAAAACCATTTCTACAATCTCTTCATTGTCAGGGCTATTGTATTTTCATCCTTCTGATGCCTCAGGTTCATATCCCTATATTTCACAAGAAACAGTCATTATGAATGAAAAGTCTGATTTCACTTAAAAGAAAATAGACAGAAAATTTGTATGTATGGATAAAGTCCTGTACACATACAGAACTCAGGATTATACAGGATTTGAATGGTAGAATTTTCATATTATGAATTTGAAATAAATAGAAGATATTGTTGGAGATTTTAGTGCTATTTAGGACAAAATGGCATGAATCAAATGTGACTGCGTACAAGAAAAGCCCTTGTCCTTCAGGCTTTGTCCTTCAGCCCACCTAGGAAACAGTTAAAACTTGAGGTTTTAAGAGAACAGCCAGCTTTCATACTGAGATGTTTCACTGTCAATGGCGCAGCAATATAGAAACATCATTTTTTTGGAGTGGGCATGTACTGCTCTGTCTTTATAGAGACATTTTTTTAATTTGGAACATAAATTAAACCCAATATTTATGCCAGAACTGTCGAAAGAAAGACAAATAGGACTGGCAAACAATTCTCTTAATGAAGTTCAATCACTGTAATGAACACTGTTGTCAAAGGGTAAGTGCAAGTTAATTTTTTGTTTAAAAGTTTTTCTCTGTTTTTCCTGACAGTCATGTCAGAAAAAAAATGATAGTATGAAAGGTGATTTATTCAGAGCATAATCCTGTTCTCAGCTAAAGTGAATGTAATTTCATTTTCCTTGGGCAACATCAGCAGCTGGTGAGTTCTTGAGGCTATTTATTCATGTTTACTAGTTGGTTTTGAGAAAGGTAGTTTCATTAATATATATTTCTAAGCACAAAGAGATGCACCTACACAAAAGAGAGATTTTTTTTCATATTTATTTAACGGCAGATATCCAAAGGAAATGGGCAATAACCCAAGCACAGCCAATCACAGTACCTCAATATCCTGTTTACCTTACCCAGATACGAGACCTGTTTGATCATCAGCAGGCAGAACAAAAAAAAACTGTGTTCTGAAACTCAAATTTTCAACTATAGAGAAATACTCCAAGAATTTTAAGAACCTGCTTTTTAGCGCAGCTAGTGTCATTTCATGTCTCCTGCACTGCCAGCTTCTCTTCCTTTCAACATCATTTTAACACCTTCTAAGAGAGATTGGTAACACTTGGCAGGACCAAAGCTAGATGGACTTACGCAATTTCTTGGAACTATGTACAAAAATTGCTGAAATACCTGAACTCCTAGGTCAGTGGCAAATTCCTGAAAAGCAGCTTCCAGTAGGGCTATAAAATGTAATTTTAAAGTTACTTTGTATGTCAAGTCCTCCTAAGCCTTATCAACTCAGTTTAACAACCTTTTCCAAATCTTTTCTCAATTAACTCATGCCGTGTGAATAAAGGTGGACTGTATGGTTAAGAGCAAAGGACTGGCCTAGTTTAAAATAAAAAGTTGGGTAACTGCATTCCAACTGCATACCTTTCTGGTCTTTGTTTCCTTGATGACCCCCAGTTATGTCTTCTTTGTGCCTCAATTTCCCCATTTTTAAACAACATCAATGTCTTGTTTGACACAGTTTGATCCATAATACTGTTCAAACAACTAGTAGACTACATTCGCCTCTGAAGGTCTTCAACCTCCATTAAAAATATTGAAAGAGAAGTAAAAAGTACTGATCTACATTACAGCTCGTTGTGAAATCCCCTAGTACCTTTTTGTCCACTCTCTGCAATATTACATATATTGAAAAAATCTCTCATGTATGCACAGTGTGATTTTAGCTGGCTCTTAATAAAACAACCCCTGAGCTGAGAACATGGGAAATGGAATTAGATACATTAAACCTATGAAGTCAGCCACTAACTGGTCTAAATCATCACTGAATTCCTTCTGCTGGAAATCACTGGAGTCCACCTTTTCAACCTGCTGTATTGTCTGATTCATCATAATACAACACCGTCAGTTATAATTTGAATGAACAGTATTTTCTACAGATGAAAATCCTGAGTCCTATGCCTCAAATATCAGATGGAATCTTGAAAAAAGTCAGGTTTTTTAATGACCAAACACATATATTGTGGCACAAATTGTTGTCAATTTTTTTTCATAGAATATCAAATACTACTTTCTAAGGTCAATATAAAGTTTGCAGAATACAACATATTTGCCTTACCAAAAGAAAGAGAAATTTCCCAGTGGGAAACACACATAACCTTTTTTTCTCAAAAACAGAAAGTCAGAAACCTCTGAAATCTGCTGAAGAACATAAGGAAGAGATGCCTTAGGCAAATATTAATGAAAATATACATGTAAGTAAAAAAAAGATCATCCACATATTGTTGCCTGACTCTCTTAATTTTTCCTTTTAGGTGGAACTCACAAAATCTGCTACCTATGAAAACTCATCATTTTTCAATGCAAAAAGCACCCTTTAAGCTGATGAGTAGTGGAGGTTCTGTACTGTCTGACAACTGGTCCGTCACTTGCTAAGCATGGCAAAAGAGTGTTGGATTTTGGGTGAATTACTTCCTTGTGTTGGACCACTTAAAGCTTATTTAGAAAATAAATTACATATTTCACAATTGTCTGAAAACCCAAGGTATTATCATATCCTTCCTAGTAAGGCTTTACATATATATATATGTGTGTGTGTGTGTATATATATATGTATATATATGTGTGTGTGTGTGTGTGTGTGTATATACTTATTCGTATACAAGTATATATATATACATATATATACTTATTATTATATATGTACTTATATATATATACACATTAGTATATACATACTTATTATATATATATTTATTATTATTATACTTATTATTACTAACGATAAATATATATTATACCTATTTAAATTCTTGTAGTCTGCATATTTTGCTTTTCATGCTGAGAAATACCTACACAAAAGGGAGTCTTAATGGAGTCATTAGAGCAGCATTAGAAAAGGGCAGGCACCTCAATGTAAATTTTGAGCAAGGACCTGCACTTTTATATATATACACATCACACTGCCTGAGAACACATCTACTAATGATTCAATAAGTTTCAGTGCTCACCTCATTTGATATCACAGATGAATAAATGAAGGTTTTACTCAACTTTGGTGTCTTACACCTTCACCGGCAGCCCTGGATAAGCTTGTAGAGATTACAAGTGTCATTTAGAAATTCAGTATAATAAGAAATAGTGTTGAGGTTGTTTACCCACCGAATCCCTTCTGGGGTGTTGCTTTCTCTGCCAATGCAGCGAGATCGGCTTATCTAATCTGATTCATGACTCATGCATGTGCAATCTAGCAGCAACACTAGAACTAGTTGGCAACTTCAGCTTTTCTTCACTCCTTTGAATAACATGTATAACAAAGAAATTTAAATTGGCTTTTTTTGTTATCTATATGTCTTCAGACATATTGTCCCACTGAGATGGATCAACAATTTTTTTCATCACACGGCAATTTTTGAAAATGGGCTAAAAGAGACAGATGCAAATACCAGCTTTGTGAAAGCATTGTGAGTCCCAGATCTTAGACCTGTTGTTTCCCTTGACCAACCTCAATATAAGTTAATGTCTCTCTGGTAAACATGCTTAGCCAAGTCACACAGAGCTGAATAGTCACTCACCTTAAAGCCCAATACTAAGCAAATACTTTAGTGCCAGCTTTAGGATATCCAGCTGCACAGCCACTTAGAGATTGTAATAAAATGGGAAGCAGGTTATTCATTTGCCCTGCTCTGCCAGTAGTTTCTGCCAGAACTTTGTTTTCCTTTACAGGGACATAACAGAGCCAATGAGCCCTCTGCATGCTCAGAGAGCTTGACCACCACTGTTTTGGGCAAAACAGAGCATGAACTTGGGAATTAACCAAAAATTACTCCCAGGACATGGACCTAAACAGGGTTTGTGCAGAGTGTCCTGAAAGGAGCTGGACGCCTTGAACGGACGTAAGGATTCTGCCACCTTGTCTGGAAAGAGAAAAGGTTTCTTGTCTGTTTACTGCACACTCACCTGTATCATCACTGGCCTGTATCTACTGATCTGTCTTTTAAGGAAAGAAAAGTATTTGAGAAGTGTTGGCGGAAGCAGTGTCTGGCTTCTTTTCTAGCAATTACATGCCATTCTTAGAAATAGGAAATGTGGAGAGAGAGAGTCCAGAGGAAAAAAAGGTCTTAATAAATATGTTCTCAGAGCAGAGCATGGAAGCATCAGCCCTGAAAATGGAGATAAGTAATAATGAGTTTTACCTTCTTGAGCTTTTCAGAGATTGAAGAAGTGGACACGATTTAGTCCACTAGAGAATTAAGATAACAAAAGGCCGGGAGACACTCTTTGATATTTCTCCCGCTGAATAGAAAATCTTTGGTACTCTATTGCCACAACACTTGCTCTAGAAAAGCTGTCTCAAGGCCTGTAAGTGGATTTCCCTTTCAAAACTGATATCTAAGCTGTATTAGGCAGGATGTGTGATCAAGGGTGGTACACAGACCCTTCAAATGAGGCCAAGTAAACTACACACCTCTATTCTAAAAGTATGAAAAAAATACAGTCAGGAGAAGATCAGGAAGAGAATAAAATACACCATATTATGACCTTCACAGAGATGATTTGGATTTTTAATAGTGGTAGAATTTTACCCAAAATAGGTTAACAGCATTTAAAAAAAAAAAAAAGGAAGAGAGAGGGAGAAAAAGTCCATTAATGAAATATTGTTGTAAGTAGAAATAATTCAAAAGACTAACTGATCTTGTTTTAATTACATAACAGGAGATTATTTGGTAGTTAATGGTTCTCAGCTCAAATGTAGTTTTGTCTTCATGAGTATTTCAGGTCTTTATGAGTATTTCAGTTCTTAGTTCCAATTCTTGTGGTTGCATACTCAACTTCAGTGGGAGTGAAGACATGATTGCTGACATCCTGAGGCACCTATGAACAGGTGATCTTTAGCCTTAGCAATAATGAGAGTGAGCAGAGCCTCAACGTGAAAGACAGAAGATGCACAAGCCTCTTCACATGTTAAAACTATGTCTCCTCATTAGATATATCATCTCACTAGTTATAAATAAGAGCCAGAAAAACATAAACTGACTCTTAATGTAATCTTTCATGTAATTATGATTATTTGCTAACAATTAATAAAGAATTTAATAAGATTTGTCTTGAAAGACAGTAATCTAAAATCACCTCAAAAATACCAGCTCAATGTTAATTCTGTGTAAAAATTAAAAAGTCAATCATATCCTAATAGAAGCAGCAGTCTTTTATTTCTCCTTTTCAGGAATGGCTATGCGTTGTGATGTTCTGCAGTCTTTAATCCATTACCACTAACAAAGAGAATGAGAAAATTAAAAAAAAAAAAAAGGTTAGGTGTAAAAAAAGTCCATTTGTTGAGATCTATAGGTATTAGACTTAGAATATTGCTCTGAAATTTTATTATTGTGCCAAGAGGTCTCTTTCTTATTGCTTAAATAAGGATCCATAATCAACACTTCACATGACACAAAAAACTATTTACAGTAGTAATATACAATCCTGAAGGTTGGCAAATCAGTACAGAAGTTTGGTACTTGGCTTATTTTGATGACATTCAAATTCCCTCATCTCCAGAACTAGAGGTTATTCCTAATAAGTATGAGCATTAGCATGTGAGAAAAGGTTTAACTGCTTTATCAGGCAGAAGTTTCACTGAAGTCCATACACGAGCTCTATGGTTAGGTGTTTGCAATCAGAATCTCTAAGTTGCTGTTAGCAAACAGCTGTTAAACTATTCACAAAAAAAATTGTTTGCAGTTCATAGTGGGCATATGCTAACAGCATAGAAATCACAGTGAAATGGGCAAATAGATGCCTTGTGTGATGGCCATCTGAAAAGCCCATGGGGGGACAGCTATTTGAGAAAATCCTTTGACAGTTTGAAGCCATTCCTCTTGTCCTACCCTACATACCTTTGTAGAAATACTCTCTCCAGCTTTCTTATAGCCCACTTTAGGTGCTGAAGGTGTTAAAGCCTTCTTTTCTCCAGACTGAACAGTCTAAGTTCTTTTATCTGGTCTTCATAGGACAGTCTGCCTTCACAATTCTGTATGTTATCCTTCTGTCATGGGAGTAAATATGAACACGGCAAATAACTAAACACATAATTCATTCTACTGTGCAAGAAATGGGTTGCAATTCCTATATCAAAGACGTATTGAGGTACAATTAAGTGGTGTTTCTGGACTAATCTGGCCTCTGGCACAGTCTTTATTGTTGTTTCAGTCAGAGTGCTACAGCAAGAACCATGGGAGAAGAGCAGAAACATTTAAACAGGAGAAGGGTTTGCCTTCAATGACAAAGTGAAACCCTGAGCATCATGCCAGTGGGAGTGGGAAAGAGAGTGCTCCATATATAAGTTTTGTAGAGAAAAGACTGCAAAACTAAAAGATCAGACTCAAGAGTGCTTGAGAAATTGTCTTTTCAATTGTTCTTCCTACACAATACCTACAGCTGGTATGAGTCTGTTTTTAGCAAAGCTGTGTCACAGAGAATCTATTATTCAATGTGTAATTAATGATACCTTTAATCAAAATACCTATTTATCACCAATAAGTTTTCAGTTCTGAGAACCTGTGTCTTCTGAGGCATTACAAGACCTTTGAAAATGTTCTGATCCCTCCATATAATATTTTTCCCTCTTTTGCTTTGGTCATTATCTCCTATGAAAATTTTTTTCCTGTCATTTGACATTTCTTTCCCAAACTGCATATTATAGTCTATTTTCCGTTCCAATTACATTTTCACCATCTTTCTTCCATTGTTGTTGGTAAATCTGTAGGTTGGCCAGGGTATTTGTACAGATTTTTTGCAATTTTCCTTGACCTTTTCTGCTCTTGCCTTATAATACTGGCTTGTAAATATTTTTGATGCCTTTAATTCTTCTTTCTGTGTTTCCTTATCTTTGCTTAGAGCTTGTGTGCTTAGAGCTCATTTTTTATTCTACATTGAAAGAGGTTTAGTACCTAACACTGAGTTATAATATTATCCTCCTTTTAAATCAATGTTCTTATGTAATTCCTTAAATTTAAAAACTAAGTTACATATCCCAAATTTTTCAATGTAAAATCCTTAACTTTTCATCTTTGTAAGACACAAAATTCAGCAATAAATAACACCTAAGTAATTTTGAAAACTGAGTATTTGATTTATCTCTATAGTCTTAGGAAACACAGGTTTCGTTGCAGATGAAAATGATCATGAAAGAGCAACATGTTAATTGATCTTTTTAAGGAAGATTAGTAAGTTTGGGTTCTGGAGTACTGGGCTGGCATTACATGTTTTGTCAGTGCTCTGGGCAGCTAGGCACAACATTCATGCCCAGCACAGTGTGCTATTTCATTAACAAGTAAAATCTGAATCACCCTTGATGCTAAAGCATCACAGCATCATACTGGGATGTCTGCAGAGTAGAGAGTAATAAAAAATATGTTTCAAAGCCTTGATAGGAACAATGCCATATTTCCTCAGATCATTAATTCCTTATCTGGTGTGTGCATGCCTTCTAACCAGACTCTTTTGTTTATTTAACATTCATCAGTTTTAGTCTCTGCACTGCACTCTTGCAGTCTATAGATGCAGATTAAAATTGCTCTGTTTACTGAGTTCCAGGAAAAGCACATATATTTGTTGAGAAAGGGAAAAGAAAATTGCTATATAATTTTTATATTTAGAGCTTAGATTCTGACAGAAATATAATGAACACAAACTTCATGCCACAGTTGTCAAGGCAGCTGTATTCTCCTCTTGGCAATCACAGTTCTGCAAAAGATTTTCTTCTTTCCTAGTGCTCTTTATCATAAAAATGGGAAAGTTGTGATTGTCACAATTTACTCAGCATTTATTGCATCATTATAGATGATTGGAAATGGATGGGGCTGGAACTGGATGACCTTTAAGACCCCAAGCCCATCTTTGATTCTATGATTTTGAGAGGCTCAAGCCGGTCTTTGATAGATAATTCAATTTAAAAGTTCAAGAGACACATCCAGAAATGTATGCATCAAACCTAAAATTAAAAGTGCTTTTTATGTTGCTGTATAAATAGGTCTAAGAAATTTAGTTAATTTCTTTGCTATCCCCTTCAAAAGTAATGGGTCTCTCACTCTGCTACCCCAAATAACCAAAACAACTCAATATTCATCTGAAATACAAGAAACTCTAGGTTACTCAACATTCGATTCTGTTTTCCTTCTGCTCTGACATCTTACAGAAAATCACATAAAACTGGAAGAATGTAATAATTATGGTAAAAAAAATAGGATAAATGTAACACTTTATTGTGTGTGTATTTATTTAAGAGTGGCAAACCAGGAAATTTTCTTTTAAATTAGTGAAAACTGTTATGCATAAGAAATGCTTAATTACCTTACAATATTTTTTCTGAGAACAGAGGTGTACAATTGCAGCTTGAAATCTATATAGGTATTGCAACTGGAGCTTCTGAGGCTCAGTGTCCTCACTAAGCAGCTTACAAACTGCACTTTTCTGAATGGATAGGTTATAACTGATATGAAATTGTTAGGATTTCACCCCAGCCATCAGCCAAGCCCCAGCAACTGCTCCACCAGTGGGACTGGAGGGAGAATCAGACGGGTAAAAGCCAGAAAACTCAGAGGTTGAGATAAAAAGTTTCATAGGAAGAGCAGAAGTCAGACGTATAGGCAAAGCAAAACAAGGAATTCATTCCCTGTTTCCCAAGGGCAGGCAGATGTTCAGCTATCTCCAGGACAGCACGGTCCTATCAGCTATAGCGGCAACCTGGGCAGACAAACATCCTCCCTCCAAATGTGCATCCCTTCCTTCTCTTGGCCCCTACTTTGTGCTCTGAGCATGGTGCCACAAGGTCTGGAATATCCCTTGGGTCAGTTGGGGTCACCCATCCCAGCTGTGCCTCTTCCCTGGCTCCCATACACCCCCAAACCCCCTACCACCATGCCAGGAAAAAAAGCAGAAAAGGCCTTGGCTCTATGTAAGCCCTGTTCAGCAATAACAAAACATCTCTACATTATCATCCCTGTGTTCAGCACAAATCCAAAACACAGCCCTACAGTAGAAGAAAATTAACTCTATCCTAGCCAAAACCAGCATAGAAATACAGACAATGTTTCATAAGGTGTTCTGCATTACCCAGAAAATATATCTTTTCACGTATTTTTTAATGTCTTTCTGGTGAATCTTTACAAGATTCAAATGTTCAACTTCTTATCCCTCCTCCAGATCTTATGCTGTAACTCAACAACTATTCCCCTAACAATTCAAAGCCTATAAAAGAGGTAGGTGATAAATTCCCTAGGATGAAAAAGAAGTTAGGAACTTAATAAGGTATGCTATTCTCTTTTCAACATATTTTATCATTTCACAGTGTCTGATTTCTCGTTAACAGTCAAAAACAGGTTATAGAAGACTATATCTCACAGATGAGGAAAATGTTTCAGCTCTCTGACTGGAGAAAAACTTCAGGCATTCAGAGGTGGCACTGAAAACTAAATTGTATAGTTTTCAAACCTGAATGAAGAAAGAAATTTAGAGATGAAAAAATATATTCTACTGCAGACTAAGGAGACTGTTTTCAATTGTCATTTTGTGAAAGGGAGGTACTGTCACTAAACATGTAATAGAAAAATATAGGAGATGAAATCAAATAGTAGAGAAAAGACAAATGCTGAGAGAATCACAGAAACCTATGACCTAGAAATGCTTTGAAACAGGGGAGAGGCAAATTAGAAGGGAACCTTGGGAAAAAAAATGAGTACTTCTCATTCATACATTTATCTACTTGAACATGCTGAAAATTATAAGTATAGAATGAGCTCTCCAGGAATTTGCTTTTAGCAAAGACCATCATGTTTAAAGAGCTTTGTCATTGCCAACAAGATTGTAATACTCCACTTGATCCTGATGTCCTTCTCAGATGGGCCACGACAGAGTGAGGAAGGGGACAAAAGGACCCACATACGACAGAGGCAGGAGCACTGGGGCTCTGCCCACCTGGCAGCAATGCCAGTGGAGCTGTGGGGAGACTGAGCAAGGACAGACAGATGGGAGATAAAGGGAAGAGTTTTCCCCACGAGGGCAGTGGGAACAGGGTTGACTGGTAAGGTTTCCACCCCCCACAGGATAAAGTCTTGAGCCCAGGTCTTACCTGATGGCTGAGCTTACCCCAGGCAATGGTCAGATTGGAGACTTCCCAAGGTCCTGACTTATCCAGTGGCACTGTATGATGGGCCACACACTAGCAGGGAGCAGGACTGAGAAACATGTACTTTGTGCTTCATAAGGAGACATCTAAGGGACCCTCAACTAAATTGTTTCCAAATTCAAAGTTCACTGACTGAAGATGACAGAGAATGAGCAGTTCTGTTTTTTAGCAATTCTTTGTAACCATGGAGCAGACTTGAAAAAATTGAGAATTAAAGTGAAAATGGCTGGAAATTAAGTTGGATGCATGTGCTGAAGAAGTACATCTCAAGCAAGGAATAACATTTCTGAATAATCAAGAAGGTGAACTAATGTTTGAGCATCAGGATGAATTTGGACTAGCCAAGCACAGGTCAGCTGATAAGAATTTTTCATTTTTGTAGCTCTACCAACAATTAGTACTCAGTAACATTAGTTATCAAAGATTAATTAATCTTTGATTAATTAAATCAAAAGTTTTGGAGTTTCAGAATTAAACAGGTGTTAGGGAAGTAAATAAATTTTTCTTAAAGATTGAATAGAATTCAGCAAATGGTTTAAGCCAGAGAAAGAGAATGTGGGAATAAGCAGAAAACTGGTAGGAGGTTTGAAAACACACTCAAGTGGCTTTGCAGCTGGAAATAACCCTTGATAAACCCGTGTGAAAAACAGACTGGTGATTCTCTAGCACAGACCAAGTTTAACCACGTCTTCATCTCCACTTGTGTGCCCTTTCGCAACCACTGCTTTGGGGATCCTCAGTTATCAAGGTAACCTAAATAAGTTTGCTCTTTGTATTTTACCCAGGGGTTTGGGGCTCTCCCAGCTGTCTGCTTGCGCCAGCTCAGAGTCACCAGAGGGAAAAAGGTCTATTATTCCTACTGCAGTACAAACCCAATCTCTGATCTCTTTTGTGTTTGTTCTGGCACAGACCTGCTTACTGATGTTCACTAGATGCTGAAATGAGGACTGGTACTCTGAGTGAAAGTTTCAGGACTATGAGGTGGCAATTATTTCTACATCTCCTCTGGCTTTACAAATAAGAACCTCAAAATGTCTTATGAATAATCTAATGTAGGTTCAAACTGATTATTAAAATTTACTTGGTCCTTTAAAGCCCTCAAAGAGAGAGAAAACCCCTACCTCTAACACTGTAAGACAGGTATTAGTGCAGAATGTTGAGATGCATTTTTCTGTGATAGCTTGGTTTTACTACTGCAAACAAAATCTTCTTTATCACATTTTATGTTTTGTGTTCTTTGGCTTAATACTTGCCTTTCTAAAGCTGACTTATCCCCTGAGGTATTGAACAGGTTTACATGGCGAAAAGTTCCTAAAAAAAATATTCCTAGCTACTCATTTATTTAGGCAGTGTTTTTTGCTTTCTTGACTCAGAATGAGCATGCTTTTTTAAGATACTGTTTTTTTTTTGCCAAGCCAAATTTTATTAATTTCTATTCTTCAAGAAATGAAACATTTCCTATTAATATAAATGAACTGGTTTGGGGGGTAGTTTCTGAGGGCTTTTTTGTTGTGGTTTAATCCTTTTTCTTGTTGCTATTTGCAGAATTACATTTTACAGATGGTTATTACAGGGAGTTTTCAACGTTGCAATATCTGGAAAGCTTTTGACCCCTAACATCTTTTAAAAGATTTTTATTGGCCATTTCATTGAGGTAATTGAAGTTGATAGTAAAGTTTATTGGTGATATTATATTGGTGGAAATGCTGGAAGCTTGTACAAGGTTTCCTTTGTTTCTTGTGTAGTTTATAGCTGATGTTATTATTGATGTTTGGATGCACTAAAGGGTCCTCAATATCTTGAACTTGTTTTTCTGAAGCAGTTTCTTAGACTGGACCCATTTTTACAACCTGTATATTTTTGTTTGTTGTTTTGTTTTGTTTTGTTTTGTTTTGTTTTGGGTAGGGTGGGGTGGGGTGGGGTTTTTTGGGTTTTGGTATTTTGCAGGTTTTTTGGGTGGGGGGGTGTGTTTTAGTTTTTTTGTTCAAACGTTATACTATTTTATGTAATAGTGATAGGTACCTTTAGGCTGTAGTCTGGGTGTATTATGGAGATTTCAGCTTCTGCACCAACATTTGACCAGAATAATTTCCTCTTTTGTCTTCTCAATTTTTCAAAGTGTTTTTGGATGTGATTTTCTTTTTTATGAATGGGACTTCTGAATTTAGCAATATACAAACCACAGTTAAAAAATAAATAAAACATTTTTAGTGATTATTTATTGTAAAACCTTTGTATCAAATGAGTCTTCAAAATCTAGGTGCTTTTTCAACTTCTGAAAAGTTAAGCACGTTGTCTATTTTGTGTTTTATTATCTCAAGACATAAGGAGAAGATGATTAGTCCCAGAATATCCGTTATAAGTAGTCACAGCTATCAAATAACTCCATGCTAAGAGGACTTTTGTTATATCACTGAAGCAGGCAAGTTTAGATTCATTATTCAAAACAACAAATATTTGAAGGGCACATTCTCTAATACTTAATATTAAAACAATTTTGTTAAAAAAAAAGAGAGAGATAGGAAAGATAAGGAGATCTTTTTGCTCCATGTGACCTTTGCTGAGATTGCAATTGTACTACCTAAAAACACAGCCTGGGATTTGATACTTTGAAGCCGCATCAGACTAGCTAGCACTCCTTGAATTCAACAAGTTATCCTAATATCTAATTCCATACCTGCAACTAACTTAATAGTCTAATTTTTTTGCAAGATGTCCCAATTGGCTAAACCTATGTTACCTTGACCATAACCACCTAAACCTAAAACAAGGCAAGCTGAGTACTTATACCCTGATTTTGATAAAAGAATACTGCCTTATTTATGAATTTTTTTGTTGATGAAAAGGGTGACATTGTGTACCTGTGTGTGAAAGGAAAGAATGTTGTATGATAATTTTGGGGGCTTTAAACTTGTCTGTACATTTCCAGCAGCAAGTTGTATCTTTACTGTAGGAAGGAGCTCCTCTTTCATTGTCTCAAATCCTGTGATATGGAAAACATTTATTTCTTTTTTGTTTTAAATCCTCATTAAAAAGGCATTTATGCTCCCAGCAGTAGTAATAAAAAACAGAAAGAACCAAAGGTAGGACCTATTTGCAGTGTCCTTTTCTGTTCCTTGCCTGTGGAAAGAGTACATTGCGTAATAATGTACACACTAAATGAAAAACTGTTCAGCAAATAAACACTGCCCTCTGTGGGAAAAAAAGGTCCCTCATCTGCTACAACTTTCTGCAAGTTTTTCAAAGGGATGACATACCTAGTGGCAAAATATTAGCCAAAGTACGTTTATAAGAGGAAATGAACAGCCTCATCTAATACAACGTTTTAATTTGTCTCTAAAACAATATAGACATGTTAGTTACAGATAATATCTGGAAGCAAAAGATGAAAGGATAAAGAATTTCCTTTGATTTAAAAAGTATGGTCTAACAGAAGATTACACTGCAGCTCCAGCAAAATAACTCTTATTTTCAGCCACAGCAAAATGGAAATTTTCTGAATGTTAACTTTTCCAGAATCTCAGCAAGACAGGGATTTTATGCTAATTTTTTTGTCTTCCCTTTTATCCCTTTTACGCAAAGAAGACATTTCTGTACTGGTCTACACTGGAATATTTTGGCAGCAGCTCTGATACACTCGTGTTACTAAGAAAAGTGTAACAGAAAAAGGAAAATATAGCAAGAGATAACAGGAGCCAGCAAGTTAATCCCTTAGTTCTCTAGAGGCCATAGGATATATTAAGCAACAGCCAGAGAATCTGATATTACCAATCTCTCTGTCTTCTAAACTAGTTTCATTATGCATTGTTTTTCAGTGAACCCACCCTCATTCTATGACAAGACACTTACAGGCTCAGGTTGAATCAAGGAAAAATATTTCTTACCACCCTGTAATACGTGCTTTGGTTTGCAGAAGGCAAGGTCGTGGCCTTGCTGTCTCCAAGACTCCTGCCTTCAAGCCACCTGAAGCAAATAGGGGCAATAGGTCAGAAGAGCATGCACAGGTCCTGAAATGTCTCAAAGGGAATGGCATGTACTAATGCCATATGGCATCACTGCCTTGTTCACCAGGGAATGTCATTCAGCACTGCTTCAGCCTTTGGGGAAGAATAAAACGGTGAAACTCTGCATTGCTCATCACCAGAGGAGTTCCCATAGAGAAATTAGTAAGGAACTTCCCAACTAAATTAAAAAATTACTTTATTAGACCGAAGGAGAAAAATCGCCATCTCACCTGGCTTGCTGCAATTGAACTAGAATCTAGCATATATCATGTATATGTATAATTTCCATCTGAGTTTGATCAAATTTATGTCTGAAAGGGTAAGAAAGCTATAAATTTAATGAGAAACTATAGGTCCACTGCAATCAGTAAATCCTCTTACCTTTTTCATGTCAAATTTTGTATCTTAATTAAGTCAAGAAAATAGTTTCATTCTTCATGGATCCCCTCAGTTGATTACAGTAAAAAAAGACCTATCTCAAGATTCAGGAGCTAACCTAAGGGCAGATGGCTCTATAAATCTCTTTTGAAATTTTTATTCTAGTCCCAGTTACAGTCGTGTAGGAAGGCTGTGACACAATAATTGCAGTTAGTTTTCTTAAGCTTGTCTGTAAGCCACAGTGTTGATCAGCAGACAGCAGAAGATGTTAAAGCAGTTGCCAAGACCAGCTCCTTTGAGTTGTGTGGTGTTAATGTCTCTCACTCGGTGAGTGCATAGTTTCCATACAGGTTTTTCTATTAAGGCAAATATTGCACAAAAATCTAGTCTAGAAGGGGCATACAATATTCAACAATAAAAAAATCAGTCTGTGTACTTACAAAGTCTTTGAATCAAAAAAAATTTTGGCTAGTCTCTTCAATTCTACTGAGCTGCATGGCTAATAAATCCTTATCATGCATCTCTAATCTAGGGAAAATTTTTACTTTACGAATTTTATGGTTTCTTTCAGAGGATTTCAAATTGCTAAAGTTTCAGTAAAACATTAAATGGGTTGTTTCTTATTTTTTCAGTATGGATGTAAAACTGTTCATCATAGAGGTTTATAAAGCTTGTCAGGAGATTCTTTGAGTTTGCTATAAGTAGTTATCAGCCCTGAGAACTGGCCCCTGTCTTTACTGCTTTGTAAAGTAAATGAGGCGAAACGGGGGGCAACATCACATAGAGAAATTTTTAATTCCTGTTGCCACGGTAACACTGCTGCATGTTAGGAAGCTTTTCTGAATAGTTTGCCTTTTTTTCCTATCCCTGCCTTTGCTCAATAGATCTTTAGTGCTCACATGTTTAATTCACCTGACAAAAGCTTTTTTCTTTTTTAATAAAGCCCTGACGCTATTATTATTTTTGGTGGTGGTGGTGTTATTTTATTGTTGTTGATGGTGGTGATTTTGTTATTGTTAATATTAATATTATGATCAACTTTAAAATCTTTCCTTGTACAGACAGGGACATCCTCTGTGTAAGAGGATGCCAAATGGTAACTTTCTTCCCCATCTTGGACAGGAGCAACAGGGTCCAAACAGGTTTTAGTCCTCATCCTTTTCATGCAACTATCCTGCACTTTCATGGCTTTTCCTCTTGCACCCATGATGACTTATATATAAGAAAGATTTGGACAAAAAAAAGGGCTGGGCCTATCTACATAGTCATAAGCCAGTGCCTGCTTGGGAAGGATTCAGGGCTGAGAGACAGGTGTTGTAAATCCTGAGGGCAGTTTCTGCAAGTAATCCTGATATGTCCACTTTCCCTTTCTGTCTCAATTTCCTTCTGGGTCACCCAGAAGTGAGAGCTGGTCTAAGCAAGCACAGTGACCAGTACTTCTTCACTTTTGGCAATTTTTGCAACCATCCCATGGAATAATATGCACAGCTTTATCCTAAATCCAGCCAAAACTTAGGACTTCTGATGTGTAAGAGTTCACAATCAATTCAGTGATGATTCAGAACCAAAACATAAGAATCCCAAATTTTAACTTTTTTTAAGCATGTACACTTGAAATACCTCAGGTTTTAAGAATTACTTTTTTCCATTAAGTGAGTAGGGTTGTACCAACAGTGTAAAATCTGTCTCTGTAATCTCTTTGTTCTTCATTTTTCCCATCTTTAAAACAGAGATTGTGCTTCTTCTGCATCCCTGACATTTGTGTTGAAATGTCTAGGCAGGCAGGGTCAGAGGAAAGAGAGCAAGACAAGGCTAATGAGGAGAAAGACATTTTTACTTAACAAATTGAAGTGGTTTGAAAATAACAGATATGCAACTAAACAATTAGGCCTTCATTCAAATTCCCTTACAGAATTACTATAACTTTGTATGAATGCATATAACTTTCATTCTTTCCCTTTCTGGCACAATTCTCATTGAAATATTTCTGAAACATAAAATACATACATGTGTCGTGATTGATGTGGTATATTTTGAATGTATTTTCATTCTTCTATTCATTGTTTATAAACTGCCATGGAAACAAAAGTCTCCAATGCCTCATAAAAGCCCTAACCATAAACATCCCCAAAACATTTTCACAGAGAAAGTAAATACAATTTCAAAATCATTAAAGCTATGGAAAGAAAATGTAGGCTTCTACTTAGAGCTCCACCATTGTTGTACAGGTAACTGCCTGTAAGTTTAGCAGTGCAACGTTTCCTGCCATGGTAAAAATAGAAGAGGGTAGCTGTATTCCTGCTGAAAAAGCAATTTCAACCCTGCAAAGATTCATTGATCATATTGCTTGTCATTGCTTACCTACTCCAAGAGGTCTAAACAGATACTACATTTTTTATTTTAAATGTAAATGAATAAATAAAAACACAAATTGATATAATGCCATTATATTATTTTCTGGTGTACTTTTCTAACATAGCATGCATCTTATTTTCTTCTTAAATTGAAGCAGAGATCTCTCAAAAATGACTTGACAGTCTCAGGATTATCTAAGTTATTCAGAGACATCAGCAAATACAGTACTGCTCAGCTTGCATTAGCTTTTCCTACTATTGCAGGCCCAGTCACTATATCAAATTCAATATTAGTTAGAAACAATTTCAGGTCCCTTCTGTGTATTCTACAAGAGAACAGGCAGCCCCAGCAATCTCAAAAAGATCAGTCATCCTCTGTACCATCTGTTTCTTCAAAGAGACAGGTGCTGGGAAGGTTCCTTACAGTGACAGGGTAACATGGTCCTGAGCACAGTGAAGAATGAGAGAGTTCACATTTTGTTTGGTTAATTAACTCCCAAATCACACACACACAGAACAATAACTTACAAGGAAGAAAAGTTCAGGACACTGATGTTTAGAGCTCTCTTTATCTCATGTTTACCTTACACTTTTCATCACTGCAATCTCTGGCCAGGGCAAACCAATAGTCATGAATATAATTCCAGAACTACCAGCACTGGGTTGTTTTTTTGTTGTTTTTTTTTTTTGTTTGTTTGTTTTTTTTGTTTTTTTTTTTTGGTTGGTTGATTGGTTCATTCACTGACTAGCTGGTTTTTGTGGGGGGAGGGTGCTGCTTTTTGGTCTTGAAGATGGAAACAACATTTCTCAGTCCATAATATTGAAATTCCACTTCTATGATAGAGCAACTGGGGGTTTGCAAGTGCTCCTGCAATTATATGGCAAAAGACACTGATCATATAAACTTATGTATACTTACCTCGCCTTTAAATTAATTCAAATTCAGTTTATTTGTCTATGCAACAGTCAATTTTATAACACTTCATCTCCCTATGCCTTTCTAATGCAATCTGATAACCTGTCCTACACAATGCAAGAAGCCAAAGTAAGCATTGTAGAGGGTGTTCCCCTGGTTTCCCCGGTGATCTAAATGAAAATAAAGCATGTCTGTGCACAAGACCATGAGAGAGTGTGGATGATCTATCTATGGGCAGAGCTAATGGAAAGGACTGGCAATATAAGGTGGTGTTTCACAGTTTTGTTCTAGAGGCAGTTCATCCTGTGATCTAGATGCAGAGGCTAAATATGCAATTTAGCTACTGACACCAAACTGGGGGGCATTGACACTCCCAAGAGACCTTGAAGGGTATCTAGATAGATTGGAGCTTTGGGCAGTTACCAGTGGCATGAAATTTAGCAAGACCAAATGTGGAATTCTGTATTTGGAGTGGGATAACTCTGGACACAGGTATAAACTGGGAGAGGAGTGGCTGGAGATGAGCCCTGCAAAACACGATCTGGGGTTGCTGGTTGGCAGCAGGCTCACAATGAGCCAGCAGTGTGCCTGGGCAGCCAAGAGGGCAATCTGCATCCTGGGGACATCAAACACAGCACAGCCAGATGGTCAGAGAGATTTCCCTGCTGTATTGAGCATTGATGTGGCCTGAGCTGTGCTGAGCCACTCCCTTTGAGAAGGATGCTGGTCCTTGAGTGTGTCCAGAGGAGACCACAAGGCTGATGGAAGGGCTGGCTAGAGTGACCTGTGAGGAGTGTTTGAGGATCCTGGACTGGCCTTATTTGCAGAAAAGGAGGCTGAGGCTGCCCTCATCACTCTCGAGACATTCCTGAGGTAGGGGAGTGGAAAGGGAGGTGCTGAGCTCTTTCCCCTGGGATTCAGTGATAGGGCATAGAAATGGATCAAAGCTGCATCAGGGGTGGTTTGGAATGGACATTACTGAAAGGATGATCCAACAGACTGTCTAGCAAGCTGGCCAAAGCCCTATATCTGCTGGTGTTCAAGAGATATTTGGACAATGCCCTTTACAACATGCTTTAACTTTTTGTTGATTCTGAAGTGGCTGGACAGTTGGACTGGATAATAACTGCAGGCTCCTTCCAACTTGATTATTCTATTTGTGGTGATTCAACCTTGGATAGATGTCTTATGCCTACCAAAGCCATGCTCTTACTCCCCTCCCCAACTGCACAGGAGAGAGAAAAAATAGCAAAAATTCATGAGTTGAGATAAAGACTGAGAGATCATTCACTGATTACTGTCAAAGGCAAAATAACTTAAGGAAATTAGTTGAATTTATTACCAATTAAAATGAAACCAGGATAATGAGAAGTAAAACAAATCTTAAAAAAGCCTCTGTCCCATTCATCCCTTCTTCCCAGGCTTAACTTTTATCACGATACCCTACCTCGTCTCTCCAGCAGGTCAGGGAGATAGAAATAGGGGATTATGATCAGTTCATCACAGGCTGTATTAGCTGCTACTCCTTCCTCAAGGGGAGGACCCCTTCCCTTTCTCCACTGTGGGGTTGTTCCATACAGTCTTCCATGAACTTCCCAATATGAGTCCTTCCCTTGTGTTACAGTTCTTCATGAACTGCTTCAGTGTGGGTCCCTTTTTATGGGTGCACTCCTTCAGGAACAGGCTACTCCAGTGTGTGACCCCATGGGTCACAAGCCCTACCTGTAAATCTGCTCTAAGGTGGGTTTCCCAGAGGTCAAAGCCTTCTTTCAGGAATCCACTGGGATCCTCTGTGGGCTATGCTTCACCATGGACCTCCATGGACTGCAGGGTCACATTTTGCCTCCCATGATCTGCATCACAGGCCCCAGAGGAATCTCAGCACTGATGCCTGGAACATCTGCTCCCTCCCCTTCACCAGCCTTTGTGTCTGCAGAGCTGTTCTTCCCACATATTTTCACTGTTCTCTTCTCAGAGTGCCATTACTTCTTCACAGTAAGATTTTTTCCCTTCTTCAATATGTTATCCTATATTAACTACCACAGCTGCTGATGAACGTGGTCTTGGCCAGCAGTGAGTTCATTTGGAGCAAACTGACATTGACTCTGTGAGACACGGGGGAAGCGTCCAGCAGCTTCCCACAGAAAACACCCCTGTAGCCCCCTGCCCTGCTGCCAGAATCCTGTCATGCAAACAAATACACTTCTTCTCTTCTCTTCTCTTCTCTTCTCTTCTCTTCTCTTCTCTTCTCTTCTCTTCTCTTCTCTTCTCTTCTCTTCTCTTCTCTTCTCTTCTCT
>WBND01000905.1:319799-336766 GCA_013398595.1 Tychaedon coryphoeus
TTTCTAAAAGGAAAATAAAATTCAGTATCTTCTTTAGGGCTTCATTTACAAAACCAAAAGTAACTAGAATTGTTTACTCAAAAGGGAAAAAATAAAGACTGATGAGCATAAAATAAAATATCATGCTTAAGAAAGAAAACATCACTTTTAATTAACTCCACAAACTATATAGAATCAAAAATTAACCAGAATGAAAAATTAGTAAAAGCAAAAACTGAGTAGAAATATCTCACAATATTAAGAAAGTACAACCCCTCCTGATTTGAAGACAATGAACAGAATTTTTTTGCATTTTCAGTTGTCCATCAATCTTTACTTCAGTTTTTCAGTGCACAGCATAGGAAGCACTAGCTGTCTGTGTAGTTTTTCTGAGTCAGATGAACTTAGACTGTACAGAGAAAATGCTAACCTGGTAGCCAATAGCAACTGGTATACTGATGGCCCAACTGCAGAAAAGACCATTATGTGATGATTTTACGGAAACAATAGAGTAGGACTGCAGTTACCTCTCCATATTAGTTTCTCCAGAGGCTATTAATCATGACACAGAAAGGATTATGGGCCTACCCAGGCAACTCTGATATTTGGCTTTGCAGCTTCCTCTGATGTCCATATGGAAACTAAGGAATTAACAGGATTAGCTTCCCAGTAAAAATGTTAAGAGACAGGTGGCACCCTGAGAGTGAGTTCAGCTCCAAAATATCAAAGACTGACATGTGATGGTGTTTGATTCCAGCACACCTTGTTGCTAGGGCTGCATGGACAGCCTGTAGATTAGGAAGATGGAAAACCCTTTACATTTTGTAAGGTGCAGATAATAAACAGAAATAGCTGACATCTAAGCTTACTACAATTTATTTCTCACATGTACTGCAACTACAACACAACTGTATTAACTAAAGAACTCAAGACTTAAGAGGTCACAGTAATAGAGAGTTTAGAGAAGGATACAAAATTGCTTAAACAGTAGTATCAATCATAAACTTTTGGCGAAGGTTTTAGCACAAGATCTCTGTGACTGGAGAAATAATACTGTTAATTATAATAATGTTTTTTATATTTTTAAGACTGCGTTCAAAGGCAAATTTAAGGGAGAAAAATTAGCAGCCATCAGGTTTAAGTTGTAGATAAAAATCTTCAATGAAGCTAAATTTAATCAGTTAACTGTTTGCCAGCTGGAAACACATCCTCAAATATGAGAGATGCAAATCATCTTGAAACTCCTAAAAATCACCTCTAATAAGATGCAATCTAATAATTTAATAATATGAGGATTAAAGAAAGATAAATTTTCAAAAAGTCAAAAGGATCAGGTCAGATCTTCATTTCAAAACTATATACAGTTTACACAGTGAAAAAGAGGGGGATTAAGCTCTATGTACCAACTGTCACTATTCATTGTCCTTGAAATCAAGATCTTACAATCAAATTTTCAGTCAAGAATTTAATAAACCACCCCAAGTCCTCCAGAAAATTTTACTGATATCCCTAAAGATTTTATCCAGACAGTCTGCATCTAGAGTTTTTACTTCAAGAGCAAAAATATTATTGTCTTAAAGAGAATCAAATAATTGAGTTTAAGGATATGTAAATGAATTTTATCATCTTCTTGTAATGGCTTGAGATTTTCCCCGTAACATTACTATATGGACTACTTGAAAAATGCATGAAAGCTCTTAAAATTCTCGTACATGACAGAGCTCCCTTGATAGACTTACTTCTTGGTTTTTTTTTCATTTTTAATTACTTTCCTAGCAATATCTTAAGGTCCCAAATACTTCTACTCTTGGCATTTTATTTTGTGACATTATTTTCATTAAATAAATCTAGGTTGGTGTATCCTTTCAGCTTGATATGACTACAAAGATGCTTAAAAGAAAACACAAACATATAAAGAATATTCCCAGCATTCAGACAGAATAGCATAGATCATCAGATAAGGGAAATAGCTTGTTATTTTTATTTTACCGTTGAAATAATTCTGTATCAGTAGACAATAAGATGAACTTATGCAACCTTATCCTTCTTTCTCCTCACATTTTCGAGAAAGAAATCACACAGACACTGTTACAAGCAGTGTAATTATCCAAAATATGCTTGCATTTAACCACATCATGCTATTTTCCAGTGCTGCAGTTTCCACTGAATTTATATGTGACACAGAAAACTTTATTGAGAAATAAGGCAAAGAAGGTGTATTGGTTTGCAATATAGGATGTTGCCTGAAATGTATATTCTATCACCATCTGTTGAAGCCAGATAGGGTAGTGATTTCTCTGTGGCACATATCATCTGCTAATGGGCCATCTTTAAAACCAGGTGAGGCAATCATCTTTATCTTTTCCACAGCCCACCCTCCCTCCAGGAAGATATCTGATGCTGGCCCATTAAGTCCCACTGTATGACTGATAAAATTACACCATCCCATTGGGAGATGCTCCAGCCAGGGGGAGCTGCCAAGCCTTTCCTACCTAGATAAAAACTGAGATTTTGGACACCATGATACCTTCTTTTCACTGGATTCCAGAGGAAAGCCGGGCCTTTCCACATCATCCCTGGATCTTCAGAGGAAAACTGCACCCTTCTACAGGAGCACTGCTTCAGCTGAACCACATCTGCCACTGCAGGAGGATGCAGCCACCATTTAATGGGACTGCTACCAACACCCTGACTGGCTGGGTGTCAGGCTGTATTCTGACTCTGTCAGGGTTGGGATTGTTCTTTGTAATACTGTATTTCTATTTTAATTTTCCTAGTAAAGAACTGTTATTCCTAATTCCCATATCTTTGCCTGAGAGCTGCTTAATTTCAAATTTATAATAATTTGGAGGGAGGGGGTTTACATTCTCCATTTCAAAGAGAAGCTTCTGCCTTTATTGGCAGACACCTGTCCTTCAAACCAGGACAGAAGACAAAGAAATAAAACCATAAATGTAAGTGTTCAGAGCACAGAGAACAGGAGTGAGCAAACAGAGGTGTGCCAGGGCAGGGAGGGCATGGCACAGCAGTCCAGGTAGCCACCGCCTTCTTACTCCTGGGGGTGGGTCCTGGGCAATGTGGGTTTAGTGAAGGGGGGTTTTTGTCAGTGTTCTGTTGGGATTTTTCTTCTTTTTCCCCTGATTTGGCTAGATCCAGCAATGGTTTACAAACAGCCAAAACCCGCTGCTGCTCCTGCTGCTGCTGCCACTGCTGCTGCTGCCAGCAAGAGTGTGCTAGCCCAAACAGAAGCTCCCAAGAATGACACCTGCAGGGAATACCTGAGCCTGGCATTAGTACCAGAGGATAGTTCAAAAGACATCTGTGTGCAGTGTGAGCAAGTAAACAATCTGCTCTGTCTCGTGGCAGAGCTTAAGAAAAAAGTGGAAAGGCAAAGGAGTATTAGAGAGAGTGAAAGGGAAGTAAACTGCTGGAGTTACATCCTTCCAACCCTGAGAGAAGCTCAGTAGGAGTCAGAAGACCCTCATCCATTTTACCATCAGGCAGGAGGAGGAGGAGATCTAGTAGATGGGAGGGCAGTGGAAAGAGATCTCTGCTCAGACAAGTTAAAGAATCCCTTCCTGACCCTCCCATCACCTTTCCAGGTGCCCTTAAAAAATGCGTACAAGGCCTTGGATCTAGAGAAAAAAAATCTGTCTAGACAGTCTCCCTGTTGCACTCCATCTGTCAGAAAGACCACGACCTCAGATGTTAAGGAGAAGAGATGGGTAGCTGTAGTAGGTGACTCCCTTCTGAGGGGAACTGAAGGCCCCCAGTTTCAACCAGACCCACCCCAGGGAATTCTGCTGCTTCCATGGGGCCTAACTGTTGGATATTACCAGGAGACTTCTGAACTAATTCATCCCTCTGATTATTACCCAGTGCTGGTTATTGAGGCTGGCAGTGATCAGGCTGATAAAAAGGATAATTAAAATGGGCTTCAAGGCTTTGGGTTGGTTCATCGATGGGACAGGAGCACAGGTGATATTCTGCTCGATTGCTTCAGTGCAGGGATCAGTAATGAGATGAACAGGAAAACCCACGTCATCAGTTCGTGGCTCAAGGACAGGTATCATCAGCAGAATTTTGGGTTTTCCCCTGTCGTAATTCCCACTGGTGAGGCCACGCCTTGAGTTCCGTGTCCAGTTGTGGGCCCGCAGTTCAGGAATAACGCTGAGGTGCTGGAGTGAGCCCTGAGAAGGGCAGTAAGGCTGGTGAGGGGTCTGGAGCACAAGTCCTGTGAGGAGCAGCTGAGGGAGCTGGAGGTGTTTATCCTGGGAAAAGGAGGTTCAGGGGTGACCTTGTCGCTCTCTATAGCTCCCAAAAGGAAGGGGTAGCCAGGTGGAGGCTGGTCTCTTCTCCCAGGCTTGCAAGGGCCCGAGAGGCCACAGTCTTAAGCTGCACCGTGGGAGGTTTAGGGTTGGACCCTAGGAAAAAATTCTTCACAGAAAGAGTAATGGGACACTGGGAGGGATTGCACAGGGAGGTGCTGGAGTCCCTGTTCCCGGGAGTGTTTAAGAAAAGACTGGATATGGCCCTCAGCCATGGTCTGACTAACAAGGGGATGTTAGGCCATAGCTTGAACTCAGTGACCTTAAAGATCTTTTCCAACCTAGCTGATTCTGTGATTCTATGATTCTGTGATATAATGACAAATAAATAAAGCCATAAAAGGTAAACATGAGAGACACTTCCCTCTAGCTACTATGGCATTTGTCTGGGGAATTTTGGTTTCTGTCTACTACTCTGTTTACAGAATAGTTAGATCACTTTCAGTACTTCTAGAAATAAAAGGAAAATCAAATATACATTTTCATGATATCGAATAATAAATGGCCTATACTTGGTGAGCCAACGCAATGCTTGTTCTCCAAAACTACTGGCCTATGGAAAGTTCAAATGTCCATCATGTAAGAAGGAGAGATGGAAGTTCACCAGCCTTAACACAGTCCTGCCAACTCAGCCAGGGCACCTGGAACATTGGGGTCCACAACTACCAGGAACCACCAGAGAGACCCCCAGGATGGAAAAATATGTGTGTAAAGGGAAGAGGAAATATGCTAATGATTTCGGGGAAATGATTATCAGATGTATATTTAGTCTGGGACAATCAATGAATATGTATGCAAAATTCAGCATGCAAACAGAAGCTTTCCTGTACTCAGGATGCAAGTCTTTTGAATGAGCTATCACCCTGTGCATCCAGCTGAAAAAAGAATGTCTGCTTCTTAATGCTACATTGGTGTTAAGGAGTTTTTTTATTTTACTGAATTTTTGGTAACATTCAAGGCCTTTAAAATTATGAGGAATATTGATTTAAGACTATAGACCTAATTCACAGCATGACAAGTACAGGATGCTGTGGAATATGAATTGGACAAGAGAGTTGTTCTGTTTTGACTTTGAGGACTCAAAATCTTCCTACTTGTTTTCAATTACAGAAAACAGTATCACCACACCACACCCCCCCCCCAAAAAAAATATATACAAAAATCCACCTCACTAAATTTGGTGATTATATGGCTGTTATTTATACTTCTTACCTAACTGCAGTGTCATATTATGGGTATCGGGATCCCATTCAAGGCCAGAATTTAACTTTAGGCAGGTGGATAAAACACTGCAGTAGGAGATAATTAGCTATCCGAGAACATAAACTGTATTAACTGGAGGGAGAGATATCTGAGGCAAAAAGAAAAATAACTATGAAAAGAGAATTTAGTACCTGCCCAATCAAAGGCAACAGGAAAACTTTCCAATAATTAGAGTAAAATCTAAATAGTTTTGAGAACATGGGACTATAAAACTCAGGAATTTTCACAGAGAAAGCATCCACCCAGTACATAAATAAATTCATGTTTCAATCTCTGTCCCTCTTACAGTCACACATTCACCATACAATTTTACTGTCTCTTGATCCACGTACACCATCCAGGTTTCTGTTTATTATTTTGAGGGTGTTTATTTTCTGCTACTCCTTGCTGAGGTGCTCATGATCCCCAGTTTATATGGTACTGTGTCTATGAGTCAGTGCAATTAATAGAAAATTATCCTGAATGAAACATATAACATATAACTCAGTTAATTGCTTCACACTACAGTACACTGATTTTTAGAATTAGTTTCCTTCTTTCCGTTGTAACAGTATGGAAAAAAATAACCAATTTTCATTACCAAAAAAAAAAAAAATTAAAAAATCAGACCTTAATTCATAGTGTTGTGAATAATCATACAGAGTCCCTATATGTTATATGCCTGCCCTTGTAGGCACCATCCAGTTAGTGCACTCGTTTAGATGTGGAATATATCTGGCATGTGGCATACTTGACACCTGGGGGGAAAAATAGGTAAATAAAATGAGATATAGGAAGAAAGGTTGAAATAATCTGCTTGTATCACCATAACAGTTGAGAAGGATAAAAAATAATTCCTGTGTTCTTTAGCTCAGGTTATATAAATCTTAAAAGATTTATGAGAACATCACATTACTAGAATATATTAGAAAGTATATTTTCTATACCTTGTTTATTAATGAACAGAAAAAAAGACTGAAAAGGTAAAATCTATTTTGTCCACATAGGGTGTCATAATCCACTGAAAAAAACCCACCACTTACCAAATATTTCATTGAAAGAGGTAATTATTTTGATGAAGATTATGTGTTATTTAATATTGACGTTCACCTTTATCTATTCTGATGCAGGTCTGAATTAAACCTGAAATAGGGATTCTTCAGTAAGATTTTGCCTTCAATTCCAGCTTGTCTTTGTTGTCTTGCTTTCTTCCCTTTTCTTAATACCTCATTAGTTAGTGTCTTTCATACTGGCCTCAAAATAAAAAAATTCTGCTGTTAAGTGTTGATGTAAGTTTTCTGACATCCAATGACACATTCAAAATATTTGTTAATTAACGTCGGAATATCAGAAGTTTTGTACAAGTTATTTATGCTTGCAGCTGCTTAGAAAGAAGAGCTCTAAATGCTCCAAATCATTACTAAGTTAGATCTGCTGGTAGGAGCATACCAGGCTTAACTATTGCCAGTTTTTTTCCCTATCTAGTTTTGTACATGCACTTATTGTTGAACAAAAAGCATGCTAGGAAGAAATACAGAGTAAAAAAAAGAGAAGCTTTAGTCCCATTGAAATAAGCATGGTGCACAGATATTGGGGTGTAATATAAAAGAATTGAAAATATGTTAAGGGAAAAGATTGTTTTTATGAGACAGGCAGATATCTTTAGAGTAGTATTTAAAAAAATATCATTGATGGCTTCATTAAATGCAATTCCATGTTTAATGAAACAGATGCTGATAAAAATCTGTTCTATTTCCTATTTATATCCTTTTCTTTCTATGTACTAGGAAATTGTTTGTTTGTTTGTTTGTTTGTTTGTCTTCATTAAAATAATTTTGTTTTACCTTCAAGAATGGTGTCTGAGCCAGACGATCTTCCTATTCAATTTCCATGTATTTTGCACTGGTATATGAGTCTCAGTCTGAGTTTTATCTTAGCAACTGCCTAATCAGTCAATATGGAGACTGCTACATCCACTTTGCTAAGCACATAATATCTGCTTCTAACCTGCTGTATTTTACAAAAGGCAGGTCACTGTTCTCAACAGCATAGAGTCAAAGTTTCCTTCCCCTGGAAGAAAACCTTTTCCCTTTTCCAAAAGAAAAAAGAATGACGAAAGACATGGGGGGTACTTACTAAACTTGCAAGTTTTGGAACCATGATAGCTAAATGTGCTGTTTAAGGAAGTAGCCAATGCAATTTAAGGCCTTGTCTTTCTGAGGCTGGCATTTTGGCCAACAGAGAAATTAGACAGGAGCAGTGATTTAACTTTTTATTTGAATAAACGGCAAAGAAGTGAAAAACTTTCTGCATTGTATTGCTTATTCATTGTATTGCTTATTGCTTATTATCATATATAAAAATTGTTTTTGTCAGTTCTCCCCCTCTTCTTATGCCTTTTAGCTATCCATAATTTGTTTGGGGTTTTGTTTGCTTTTTTTTCCTTTCCTATCACATGATGTCTTTTAAGATTTTCTGGTAATTATTACCTTATATCCAAATTAAAAGCTTCAGAAATGAAGCATAATGACAGTACGGAACACTTCTTGAAATAAGGGCTATGCTGATGATGCTGCAACCAGTGAAGGTGAGATTCTCACAACCTCGGAAATTTGGGAATCCTTTTTTTACCCTGAAGAGGCCATTGCAAGCGGTTATTACTGAACAAAAGGTACTTTAGATAGAAACAAAAAGAGAGTTGTGGCTCCATACTTTATCAGCAGGATTCAGCATGGTTATGCCTTTTCCACTGCATGAGAAATCAGATGCTCTACAGATATGCAAAAGTCTTCATGTACACAAACAGCCAAATTCACAAGGCAATTTCTCAGAAGATCATTTTCCCCAAATGTGAAATGGAGATAATAATGCATTACTGCTCCACAAGAACAAAAACAAACAAAAAAACCCACCCAAAACAAAAATAAACAAAAACCCCACAAAACCAACCAACAAACAAACATACAAACACACCAGCCCACAATAAAACGTTGAACTGACAGATCCAGCAAAAATGCAGTGAAATCATCACCATAAATCAGACTGCTACAAATTATTAACACACCTTCTTATCACCTAAATGTTTATTTCTCCAAGAGAATTCTGGTTTCTGTAATTCTTTTTCTTCCATTAAACATAAGATTTTGCTTTTAATATTTAGTTATTAATAATTTGAATTTTCTGTGGACAGAATAAACTACTTCTGCTTTTACAAATTCTTGGCAATATATTTTTCTGCTGTTTCCAGATATGCAGCTTCTGCAAGGTGAGCCAACACGACAAATAACCAATTTTCAAACTCTTTGCAGGAATGCTGTAGGAATGCTAATTCCTTTTCTACAGAGTAGATCCTTTTAACAGGCACAAAAATTTCAATATAAACTTCACAATTTCTTCCAAAATACCGGTTATCTTTCTATGTCACCTCCTGCAGAGTGCAAAGATTGTGGGAAAACCATTAACAGAAGACAGTAGTGAGTGATAGAGAATAATGGACCATAAGAATTCATAAAACTTGTTTATCGTGTTCCAGCATGATGTCAATTTGTATAATCAAGAACTGGAAAATAAAGCATGCTTGGACTCATTATCACATGAGAATCTCCTCTTTATGTTTTTATTCAGCTTCTCCAAAATCTGTAAAACAGCTGTTTAAAAAAAAAAAAAAATTTAAAAATTGTTACTTCAAGAAGCCACAAAACAATGTCCCTAAACCTATAAAAATCTCTTCTGTCTGTTTCTTAGTCCTGAAACATTGTTAGCTGAAAGTATCTTAAACCAGCCTGTCAATCTTTCCTCTCATACTGCCTCTGAGAAAAATTCAGAACCTGTGAACACTAACAAGAAGCTGCAGCTACCAAAAGGACAGCTACAGAAAAAACACCGGACTTTAAATCTTTTCCAGTTATCTACAAGATCTAATAACCTTGGTCTGTCATCAGAAAACAGAAAAAGCAGACAAAAATACCTATCCAACACTGCAAATCCTTATGGGCTAAACCCAGGAAATAAATATGTGGACTGTCTCTTTACATCTCTGTGTTTTATTACAACTTCTCATGTATGCTTGTAGCTACCTTGAATTCCACTGTGTACTTTCTGCAGGTAAAAACACCCATATTTGGGGAAATATGAAAGAAAGGAAAAAGGCAGAACTTCTATTCCACTGATAGGAAGTCAGCAAGCATTTGTGCCTAAACAGAAAAGCCTTACTGACTGGGTAGAGTTGCAGTTTAACACAGAACCTGCAGAGGTGTGAGAGAAGCAAATTCTTTGCGTATAACTAGCATTGGTTCCATTCCCCAGCCAGGCTTTGCTGCCCAAGGTGGTCTCTGAGCACCCACATCCATGAGAAATTGTTAGAGAACAGCACTGCAGCATGCATCATTCCCAAGAGAAACTTCACTTCTATATGGAGAGTCTTTCTGTCCTGTCATTCTTGTGTCCAGTCAGTTCAACCCCTTCTGCAGATGAACCTTCTGGCCCTCTATGCCCACCTCATTCCCTCGTCACAAATTATCAAATGCTGAGAAGCTACAATTTGAATTTCCCTTTGACCACGTGCTGCATATTCCAGGAAACCAATCATGATGGATTGAATTATATTGCAAATATTTCATTGTATATATGGAAAGTGCAGGAGAGGACAAGGGAGCAGAAGAAAAGGAGACGATGCAAATATTCTGGACTCTTTCCTTCAAGTGATAAATGTAGTAATTCTATGTTCTGAAGCAATGGACTTGTAAGTTTGTTCATGGCACCACAATGTTTCCTGTTACTGCTTAGAAAATTTCAGTATCTGATTCCCAAGCTCATTCAGACTCTTCTTCTCTCCATTTACATTGCATAAAGAAACTGAATGCACTCTTGATCTCCCTTTTAGAATGGATTTAAGGGGCATTGCTCTCTCTCTCATTAATCTGATCACACTTATTCAAAAGATGTGCTAAATATATCACGGTTATTTTTGAGACCAGTATTTCCCCCCATTATTATTTAAACACTTAATATTTTACACAAAATTCATGTAAATGTTCCTAGGGTTGGAATAATTATTGATATAGTCTCTTTTTCATATATTGCTAGGGCAAGCTGAGTTAAACAAGCCACATTATGTCCAATACAATATTCATCATAATGTAGCTAAAAATAACAAAAGGTACACAAAGAGTCTTTGTATCCCACAAATAGAGGAAATATACATAAATGAACGAATATCACACAGATTTTCTCATTGGGAATGTGTGAGTGAAATACTTTGGGATATATACACATACACTGAATACACTAGTTAGAGTCAAAAATATATGAGAGGGCAAATTGCTGCAAGATTTCAGCTTCCAATTAGATAAGGAACTGACCAGATGCGTTTTCAATGAAAACTTGTGGGGAAAAAAATCATCTCGGAGTCCTCTGCAACAGCTGATCTTTAACTACAGGTGCAGAAGAACAAAAATATAGCTGTATAACAATTTGATACAGACTGGGAATTCCAAGGTACCTTAAATAATATTTCCTCAACTAAATCTTCTGTGATTTTTTGAAATCCCAACTGGAAATCAAATGGAAAGCTACAGGTTAACTACACCTCTACTGTGCTTTGCTTTTGGAAGACAATAGATATGGAACTATAGCAACATGATATCACATGAGTTCTTAATGGAAGAAGAGAAGTAATTCAAAATAAACATAATTTATATCTCAGCAGTACAGATTTCCTACCACTTCATAATTCACAGTAAATACATTTCTTTCTTGCAAGAAAGTTTAAGTCATCTGAAAAATGCAATTAGCTGACTTCAATATTGACTTTTGAAAAGTTCTCAATCTTCCTCTACCAAAATTGGTATCATGGTAAAATAACACACTAAACAAAAATTTTAAGCATCTTCAGCACAAAGTCATGCCTTGCAATGAAGAACTTGCAGTGGGGAACTCACAGTGAAGAACTCATACTTGCATGCAAACCTATCTTTCATTTATGTAAGTTATCAACACAAGAAACACAAGGAATACTACTTTTAAAGCTAGAATAGTGATCTTGCAAAAGTGAGAACCACAAAGTTTAAGTGACTGAAGACTCTTGTACGCTCACATTCACATTCCCAAAGCACTGATTATCTTTTCTGATAAGAAAATAACCACACTACAATACCCAGTGAACTCAGCAACTAATGGAGAATCCAGTGGGAGAAATCTTAAATACTTCTTTAGAAAAAAAAAAATTCAAAAATTTCTATATGACATTTTAAGGATCTGAGTTCAGATGCAAGCTGGACCTTCTCTTCATGTCGTAAGGTCAGTTAACCCTCATTTAAGTACACCGATAGGAGTCACACATCACAGGACTCACTGCAAATCAGTTTTTCGCCATGTATATATGCAGAATATAAAGGTATGGCTAACAGCCATAAACTCCAAACTGCAAGATTTGCAGCACCCCCTTAGTCTGATGAAATCTCTTCTGGATGTCCCTTTGTTTTCTCAGACCCATGTCAAGTTGCACATATTTTTCTCTCTCTCTTTTTGTTTATTAGCTTATAAATTATCTCCAAATCAGCTTCTGAACATTTTTCTGAGAAAAGTAATTTTATGTAGGATTCCCTGTGATGCTAAAACAGCTGCAACTGAGTTTCATTGTGACCACAAAATCACTGTGGAGCTAGAGCAAAAATGGCCCACACCATGCCTTGTCATTTTAGGTTTAAATATTTTTATGCAATGGACGCAGAACATGAAAAGATACGTAAAAGTCCCTGTTAAGTAAGTTTTAGCATGTTGAGGAAAAGCTCATAGTTGAATATTCAGAATTTTCCTTACTAAATAGAAGTAAATTATTGAAATCTAATTTTATATCATCGATTGGATTTGTTTAAAAAATCTAGTTGCTTGTTTTCAGTAGCTTTTCACAGTTAAAAAACACAATTCTGCCCAACCTTGAACCAGGAAAGAGTCAGGAAACAGGCTTGATCCACTGACTTTGCATTTCTTATGAACTAAAATTAACTAATACTTTTATACCAGGTTAACTTTTTTAAAGGTGTCATAATTGCGGATAAATATTTTCTTGATTGCACCTTCCATATAATATTTTTTATGGGTCTGACTTGCTGATTTGCACTGAGGTGAAAAGCATGCCTCTTTAAGTGATGCTGCAAACTGAGTGAATGTACTACAGATGGCCAGAAATAAGAAGCTGATTCATCTGTCAGAAAGAGGACAGTACTTTAATAATAGACTGAATAAATGATATCCACAAACTTCATAGAAGTGTTTATCAGAGGAGAAGCTTGACATAGCCTTGTAAATAACAAACTTTATTGCCTTGTATTTCTCAGCATATTGCCATATTAAAAGGTGACATAATAGGAGCCAAAGCCTGAGATGTTTCCATCTTTCACAAGTGCTGCCTATCAATGTCCTACATGGAGTAAGAAATACATTTGTAAACATGCTGGACCTAAATAATTTAGAACATGTTTAGAGTACAGAGCAGTTAAGTGCTGGCAGTAACCTCTACAAATGTTTTGCATTCTATTTTGAAAGCAGCATGCTTAACTGCATATGTCTGAGGTACAAAAAAAATCAATGCACTTGCAGCAGAGTCTGATTTTCTCAAACGTCTTCAAAAATTACAGGGTTTACATTTAACGAAATATATAGTCTCTCTGTAAACATATTAATAAATCCTAATTTAGACCTAAAGGTCCAGCACTGAGGAACTGAGACAATCACTGCAATAACATGTCAACAGTCAGTGATATGGGCAGCCAGTCCTACAACGTGGAATGTAACTCTAACCTTATGACAGCAAGAAAGAATATAATAGATCCAACAAGGCCAAAATTTTATCAGAAGTCCTAATACTACTAATTTCCATCACTACCTTATGATAGTAATCTAATTTTCTGTAAAATAAATCTCCTTATTAGTGGGCCTTTACTGGCACTGTAGGAGAACCACAATATTGGTGCTATGAATTTCTTCAACATCTTTGGATGACAACATATCTGTGGATTTACCCATAATATCCTGTATATGTGTCAGCACTCTTCATCTGGTGGAAGACTGCAAGAAACCTGCTACCTGACCCTTGAAATTTTTTGTGCAAGACCATTCACATATAAATTTTTTATATTAATTTAACACTGAACCATCAGTAGACCAAATACTTTTGTCTCAGTTTCATTTACCACTGCACAGCACAGTTGGAATTAAAGCCATCAAAAGTGGCTTTGAATAACTGAAAGTATCAGTCCCTGAACACACAGATCTAGAGTACGTGAGAATTTTGAGAATTGCAACACCAAAAGGGATGAGCTTTATACACAAGTGTTACAGCCATGAAGTTCCAAGCTTTCTTGGGAGACTTCCTAAAAGATGACAAGAAAAATACTATGTGAACATAATAAAATACAGAGAGTGAAGTGCAATTTCTCTCTGAAATTTGCAGCTCTTTGGAAAAAAAAAGTTTTATTTCTTCTTTTTTTCTCTAAATTTTACATCTGACTATCCTCATGCAGTCTGACTAGTCTAATGTGTCTACGTTTTTCTGAATCTCACAGCGCACAATAAAAATCCATCTGTTACAGAACAGACAGAATTCTACACAAGTGCATATCAAGGCATAAGCATACATGCACTATGTTTATACTTTGTAGTTTAAATGTTATACTGAAATTTCAGGTAGAAAATTCCACGAGTTTGAGTATCTTAATATATTAAAATACAAGATAGTCAAATATCTTAACCCAGGAATGCCCTCTTGGAAGTGGTATATAGGAGGAGTGGTGGGCAGGCCATGCTCAGTAGTAAAGTGGACTTTCTCAGCATTCACAGGATCCCTGTAATTCAGCCTTGCCATTCTGCTAGATAAAGTTCTCTTAGACCCACCACCCACTGTGCAGAGACCAAGAAGATATTTTCAAAGTGTGGTTACGTCCAACATGATTGGGGTAATGCTTGGTAGGAGATTAAGAAATATGGATGAATCACAGAAGTGAACAAATTATTTGTTAGCTAGCAGCTTAGTCCCAAGATAAAAACACTGGATCAGTAAAATCAAGCCTGTAGGCAAACATCTCTGCTTCCCTAGAAATCTGTCTGAAAATAACTAAAGCCTTTCCTTTTATCTCATATTTAAAGCTCTTACTACTAGAAAAGTTATTACAGACGAGGACAAAAGAAGAAAACCATTTTACTTCTGGGTAAAAATGGGTGAAATGCAGTATTTGGGTTATGTATTATATGAACTAGCAATATTTTTTATAGTGTCCTTCAAAACAGGGCTAGGTCTATTGAAGTTAATGTAGCAGACTGTTGTGCAAAATTGGATTAAAACATCAACAGAGAAAGAATGATATGTGTAATTCTAATTGTCTTTGGCTACAGAAGTTTTGAGAAGTCAGAGCTGAGAGAACTTACACATTCTTTTTTCTGTTATCAATGGGAAAAACAGCTAGAGGTGGAAAATACAAAAAAAAATTTAAAAGTAGTCAGGTAAAAATATTGCAATTATTTTGCTCCATGTCAAAGAAGAAAAGGAGAATGTGAGAAAAGCAACTGAAATATACTATCTGCTTGTATTAAAAGGTCCATGAAAAAAAAAGTGCCCCCTGCCTCAATTCTAAATTAAGAAAAAAGTTACTGAGGGGAAAAAAAAAAATGAGGAAAAAATTTTGGAAGAAAAACTTAATAGACAGCAATGCTGAAGGCAGGGTTTAAGAAAGCTTTTAAATTCAAGCTCAAATTAAAGTTTTATAAAAGAAATTATACCTTTGCTTTTCTTTCTAACCTGAGGTAAAATGCTGTGGATGATCTAACGAATATATAATTTACAAAATATTTTAATCACCTCTGCACCCCTAATTGAAAGCATAGATGCATTACATACCTCCTTTTAGGGGCACTGATAGTCTCTCCTGAACAACTAAGTTTTTAACCCAAATCCTGCTGGTGGTAAATTCAACATGACACAACGAGATGCCCCTGCATCCAGCATGAAATGGACTTCCTCTCTGCAAAATGTTTTGAAGACTAAAGCATAAATTTGTTAAAAATTACTAGACAATTTAATGGAAAGAAATACCCAGCATGCTGCTAAGTACACAACATCATTTCTGTCTCAGTAATGCCTGGACATGAATACTCTCAGTAGCTGTATGTTTTAACTGTGCTCTTATAGATGTAAAATTTTGATACAATGAGCAAGAGCATATTCCCGGTTCAATGTAGCTTGTTCTCATATATTGAGTTTAAAATGTTCACAGCGGCCAGTACCTCTTAGGGGCAAAAAAGTGTGAGTTCAAAGTCTGGTAACTGTTGTGCTAAGTGCCTTACTTCTGCTTTTAGCTTCAAACACCTACTTTCCTGCTATATTCACTTAAAATATTAAAATTACATCAATACCAGTCTGTTCGCTTAGGAGAAGAAAAAAGAACAGAAAATGGTATGGAAATAGCCATTGCAAAAATTGCTTGCCAGTCATTTTCACTTGGTAACTGTATTTTCTATCATATTATCATTATTTTTTTGTTGACAAGTTTCCTAGATTTTGATCATGTATTGCAATGTTGCTCTATCAGAAAAAGTTTATATTCTCCTAACAGTTACAGTGGCATAGTGCAGAATCATTTATGGGAGCAGCTGTTGGATTGAAAAATGTGCCCTTAATAAAAAAGGTATTTGGTAGTCTGCTTGACTGTAAATCATTTTGTGTGTATACTCAGGGCTCCCAGACAACAGATTGAATTCTCCTTTCTGTTTTTCTTTTATCAGAATAGCAAAATCTGCATTGCTGTTGTTGAGCTGAACCAGCATTTCAAGAATATGCCCATATTTTCAGTGAAGGGACTTACAACTCTCGTGTTAGTATTCAAACTGGACTGAAGCCCAGCATTAAAAAGTCCCAGTTGAGAACATTACTCCAGAGCTTTTGCATGTGAGAATATAGTGTTATGCTAGCTAGTCTCAAAAAGTCCAGTTTAATTGATATTCAAGAATACTTTACCTCATTTGTATGCTGTATATGTTTTTCTAGCTTCCCAGAAGCATATTTCAAAACCTTAAAGAAGAGCAGCACTACAATCGAGAGAGTCTTTTCCACATTTTTGTTTCTTCCCAAGGAGAGAAGAATTGAATTTTCTGGTTGGCATTGTTCTCACTGTAAGCTGCAGGGTCATTAATGGCTTGTAGATAGAATTTTGTCATGCACAAATATTTTATTTCAACAGGACCGTAAAAATAGAGACCTTAAACTGTCCAGAAAACTGGAAGATGTAGAAAAAGGATAGAGGCATACTCTCTGGTACTCATTGATATGCTTTACTATTTGCAAGAACTATATAGGCAGCACTATTTTTTCTAAACTCTGTTTATTTGGATTCAATTCTAATTTCAATGTGGCCTTAGAGGGGATTT
>WBND01000906.1:0-15685 GCA_013398595.1 Tychaedon coryphoeus
CCTCCGAGGTAGCAGGACAGACGCAGGACAGCTGATTGCAGCGGGTCCGGCTCTCCTGGCTCCTCGCCACGTGCGAGCAGACGGAGGGTCCCTCTCTCCGCTCCCTCGCCGGAAACACGAGTAGCCCCACCCGGAAGCCAGTGTGCCCCTTGGGAAGCCCCGCTTCACCCTACCCACCACATCATGATGGGAAAAATTCTCCAAACTCACACAGTAAAAAGAAACAAAAACTCAATCCCCAACACACCTACAGCAGATTGCTGAGGGCTGTGTCCTGTCAGGTTTTGAGTAGCTTCAAGGACAGAATTTTCACAACCCATTGTATACCAGTGTTTGATTACCCTTAAGTCAAACAAGTTTTCCCCTAAATGGATTTTCTTTTGCTTCCCCTGACCACCATGACATTTCAAGGGTTGCTGAGAATGGCTTCACACTGATGTTTGCCAGCTCACTCAGCACTCACAGATGAGCCTGACCAGGTCCCATGGACTTATTTGTGTATATCCCGTTTGCCTAAATGTTCCCTAGTGCAATCATCCTTTACCCAAGGGCGATCTTCACTGCTTTCTGGCTTCCCAGCTGGCCTCACTGCCTGCGATTCCTACAGCACAGTCTTACCAGTTAAAACCAAGGCAAAGAAACTTAAATTTTACATAATAGCATTGCTGCTAACTCCCAGAATATCAGGAAACAAAAAACATCTCCAGGTAAAGAAGAATTGACTATCATATGGCAATTGACCAGGTTTTGCACCAAGTCTTGACAAGAGCTGCAAGACTGTTTCCCACTTCTTAGCACATTTTGTTAGCAAGTACAGGAGTCTAACAAAAATGCAGGAGCTGCTCCAAGCAATGTCGTTAATGACAAGGATTTGATGGCCTTCATCTGACAGTTTCAAAAGGACTGAAGATCAAAGAACAAACTGGAAAATGGAAACTGTTAGAACAGTCTCTCAAGGGGTACATAGTGACTGAAAATGCATAGCTCTTCCAAAAGGCAGTGAGTGACCTTGTAGTTGTTGTACCAACTCCTACTTTCAGCGTCTGAAAAAGTTATTTAAATGCCCATTAAACATAAAAACTAATGAACATGTAATTACAATACTCAGAAAACAAACTTTAAAATAACTCATGAAGATTCCAAGTTATGGCAATTTAGCTGCAATTATTTAAGTGTGTAAGTGTGACTACAGACTGTTTTTCTTCAAACAAACTTAAATTGCATACAACTAAGTTCAAGTGGTTTCTACAACTTACTACTGAGATTGATACAAAAGAATAATAAAATTAAAATCTCCCCAAATTTTTTCCATAAACTAATGATTCGGGTGTTGAAGAAATAGTCAATCCTTCCCTGCTAAAATCTGACGAAACTACCCTCTTTTATTCTACTGCTGAAGAGTGCAAAACTTCACAGTCTGTTTCTAACTAGTACAAACAAACCAGGGAAGAGAGATACTTCATTACAAAGTGATTTAAAAAACCCAACCAAAAAGGACTGGGCAGTCAGAAAATAATCACTTTTTCTCTACTTCCTGCTTCAGTCTGCATTTAAAATTTCAGCTGTAGAAAAGTATAGTTCCCTAGGTCAACATGTTCAATTTAAGAGCAAATTTTTAATGTGTTCTGTATATATTCACTGACAGAAACTACCCACTAGCAAAAGCACCTTTAGTAGGTCTACCAAGAAAACACCACAAACATATGAATTCATAACAAGTGACTCCACAAAATTTCCTAGTAAATTATATGATGCATTAATATTATCTCCCTGTCTGAGGTGCTGCTTTCCATTAGGAAATCTACTTTTACGAACCCAGAAAGAAAAAGGCCAACATAAACAAAGTTAGAATCATGAGGGGAAATTTGGTATATACAGAGAGGGTGTCTACTTAGATAAAAAGTGAAATGTAGCTGTGAATTGCAAGATGCTTGTTCCATAACAACTAAGATAATAAATAGAAAAAATACAGCACAGTCACCACATGAAAAACAGTACTGAATTAATAATGCATCTTTCCAGTCTTACAGTCAAAAGTTTAGCAGGAGAAAAAAATCAGAGATCAATTTGTTTCCTCTTAAGGTTTTACTGAAATCACAGAGAAGCATTATGATGTCTCTTATTTATAACATACAATCCTTTAGAGACATGTAGTGTAAATCTTTCCAGTTTCCTCAAATTATTATCTCAGTTATTTTTCCAGTAGGATTTGTGTGTGTCATAGATTATATTCACCCTTCATGTTATTCAACTTTCTTTTAATAGTTGAAACCCTTTTTTTCCATGTGTTAATAAGCAGTGAGAGCTTTCTAAGTAAATTTACTTCAAAAGACGTAGACAAACTTACTGAAAATGTTATGGGAGTGACTGCCTGCTTACATCTTTCTAAGATCGTTTGTCCCACATAATATTCTGAACATTGAAATAGCATTTTTATTAAAGTTTTCATCTGGTTTGTGAAGACTAGATACCAAAATTGCCCTCTGAGCTGAGAAACTTGGAATCAGCTTGAGAGCTTTGGCACTTCCAGTCCTTTTTACATCTAGTTGTGAAATTTCTGCTGAGGAGTGATTCTGAAAGGCTTCCATTTTTCCAAGAGGAATGAGGTCTAGTAAAGGCATTTCTAAGAACCAATATCTTAAAGGTGGATTGGTTGGGGTCTTTTTGTTTGGTTTTTTTTTTTATATTAACTTGGCATGCAATATTCAGCATCAATCATTCAAACTCTGGATAATATACGGTTAAATTTTGTGTGCTAATTAGCAATAATTCCCTTGGGAGATGGTACTGGCTTGCAGAGTCATGCTGGAAGACTACATTAAATTGAGGGAAATCAGATGTTTATTGTGTCAGCCAGGTATTTTCTGTCACAGTTGCAAAGGCTATGACTGTTGCTTTGAAACCTGCAAAAGAAGTTTCTTCCTTGTTCTTTTGAGGCTTGGGAAGGAAAAATTTTGTTTGTGAGTCTGTATGCTGAGTGTGAATAATGGTTAATTCAGCAGTTGAAAGGCATTGTATTTGGTAATTTAAGAGAAGTGTTGCTTCTCTTAAGCAATAAAGCTTTCTCTTAAGGAGAAGTCTAAACTACAGCTACATCCTGATTAGGCAAATAGAAAAGTTAGATACTTGGATGTGTTTCTCTTTCAACTTCTTCATCTGGTTGCGGAGCACTTTTTTAACCAAAGTTCTTCATATTTGTCAAAGGAAGGCTAGAAGGCCTGTGGCTCATGTTGAAAAGCACTTAAAGCTGAAAGCTGAGTCTTCTACAGTCCCATGAATCCGTGAATTGAGAAGAAAAAAGACTTCATTGCATCCACTAATCATGTAGGAAAAAAGTCTCTGTCATTATAGATATTTCTAATTTTGTTTAAAAAGCCCCTTCCTATTGGAGATGTTGGGATACTAATTTCTTTTTTGAAAGATGCTTTTGAAAGCCTCTGGTGGTTTGTGTTTGGTTTGGTTTTTTATTTGTTATTCTTATTTACAGTAAAAGGGATCTAAAAAAAAAATGCTGTTTACTGTACAGGCTAGCTGTCTTCAAGCGAGTAACTTACTTTCTGCATTCCATCAAAGTAATGCATGAGTAGAATTAAAAGCCAAAAGTAAAAACTACAATATGGAATAACTGTGGAAAATTAACAGTGTAGACTTAATTCTTTGCATTATTTGGTTCAATTTCTCAACCACTGATGTCCTTTTATCTTGTAGTGACATTTTCTAGCTGTATATATTTTTGGTGTGTGGTTATGTGGTTAATCGTAAGTTACTTGGTCTAAAGATAGAGGCTAATGCGAACTTCAGGACAAGTTTTTGTTTCATTGCACTCACTGTCAAGATTAGAAATGTTACTTTCCTTGGGACCTTTGTAATCTAAAACTCACTGCTTGCTCTAAAAATTAAAATGGATAAAATGTCTACTAGAGTAGGACTTCAAAAAGAGAGTATTCTGCAGTCATTGAAAATACTAATTTTGCTAATATAATGTTGCTCTATGGATATTTTACCCTTTGACTTTGTGAATGGGGAGCCTTAAATTTTGCAAATATCTTTTTTCCTAAGTCTAATAAAATATGTGGTCTCAATGGTTGAATTGTCTTTGGATTTATTTTTTTTTTATAGAGCAAATCAGGTGCTTCTGTGTCAGCTTTAGTTAAGATTACAGCCAAAGAAAATGAAGTGCATAGTCAATTTGAGTCCATGGATTTTTTTTAATTGGGAAGGTTTATCTCTCCCCCCGCCTCCAATTTTCTGGACATCATGGTGTCCCTACTTGAGTGGGAGATGGAATAAGATATCATCCAGAGGTCACTTCCTTCAGCATTCTGTGTTTTTTGGGGGAAAAATGTGGTGAGATAACTATTCCTGGATGCATAAACAGAGTAGTAGTTCTCTATTCCTTCCTTCTCCTTCGAAGGGTATGGAATGGCGGGGAACAAAGAAGGGGAGACAATTGTGTGTTCAGTGTCTTTGATACTTGTTGTCATGAACTGTTTACCTCTTTGGTACTGAAAAGCATTGTTGAGCTGTAGAGGTGATGGCAGTTTGCCGTCCTGTCAAATTTAAAGTGACTTGTTTTCTGCTGTTCTTTGTGTTGCATACTAAAAAGGAGAGCTTTAGAGAAATATCTGCATGGGCAGACTGTTTTTTATGCAGTAATGGGATTAATTGTGGCCTGAGATAAATGATTTGGAGCAGGAGAAAGACGGGTCAGGGAGCCGTAAGTTTGTGTATTGTGCCTTCAGCCAGCTAGATGTTGTTTTCAAGTGATCATAAATGCTTTGGGAAGTGTATCTGTCTTCCGTTTTAGTTATTTGTCTTTGTGCTGTTCTCTGCATCAGCAGAAGCCAAATTTCATAACAGAATGGGAACCCCATTTGTAGTTACTGCTTAGATTTAACTCATTTTCCCATCTACCTCCCTGGTCTCTATAACTGCGCAGCTGTGTCTGCACATCCACCTGTCTGAGCAACTGAGTTGCAGCTCTGTAACTCTGTGACTCAGCCTCATCCTTGGGAATTCTGTAAAACAGATGATGAAACGTAGATCTAAAGGAACAGAACAAAACCACACTAGAGTACAAAGACATTAAGTTTAGAAACATCTATTTTGGATGTGGGAAAAAGGTCAGCAAAAGATAACTTGCTTGGTTGGTAATCACATTAGTTTCATGGACTGTTCAGAAAGCTCTTTGGCCTTGTCTCTTCCAGCCTGTGTATTGTGGGATTGTTATGAAATGAGGAGGTAGCCATCACAGATGGGCCATGTGCTGTGTTTTTCAAAGAAGTCTGCAAATGTCAATTCTCAGCTTTTTGTGTCACAGTTTATGATCTGGTCCGCTCTTTAAAGTGAAAATAAAATCTCCTAGATTGACAGCAGTTCAGTATTGAAACGTCATAGCTAATCTTCTGTTTTCTGTGTTCTACACACCTTTGTTGTGATTGATGAGTTTGTACCAGAAGTTCTGATAGAAAATTTACAATGTGTAAATTAAAATTGTTCTTGTTTCTTCAAAAAACAAACATGAAGCTAGTTTCGCAGGTATATTATTTGTGTTCAGCTGAACTATTTCAAAATGTATTACTTTGTTCAAATAATTAGAAATAAAGACATTATTCAATCCTTGTCTACCATGACACTACTTAAGATTTTTAATGCAAGTTAACAGGAGGAATTAATTTAAAGTGGTTTAGTTGAGCATTTGAGTTTATATTCTCTTTCAGAATTAGTAGCTTAAATTCAGTTTGTTGAATTTTACTGTAAAATTAAATCGTATTGAGTGAGCTCTGCTCAAGTATGAAGAAAATTTCCAGACTGGTTTCAGTTAGTTAAGTTTGTTAAAAAAAAATCAGATGCATATTTCAGGGAATTTCTGTGAAAAGGAGATTTTGTTCGAAGTATTGTGCTTCACTGTACTTGTTTCATACTAACTGGGTCATGGCATTCCTATCCACATAATAATTACCTTTTGTTTTGCTGTAAAATATGATTTCTACAAGTATGTTTTCACTCTTGACAGCTATTCTGTGTTTCTTGGTATTGCTGCAGTAGTCAGTGAAGGTGAGCTGAAAATGTTTAAAGTAGACAGGCCACACATTAAAAATCCCCAAGCTTTTTTTGTGCATGACCAACATAATTTCATCTAATTGTTTTTGACTGAATGCTTGTTTGTGCTCTGACTGGTAAGTTTGAAAACTGTGAAAGTTGCAAAACTTAACCTTGATGGAAGCTGTGAGCTTGCTTTAGGCTGTGAGCAGCTTTGCTACCTACTTGGTGTAATTCCTGTGTAGTTTTGGTTTGTAGATTTGTAACATCTGCGGGCTAGCAAGAGTAAGATGTAGAAGATGATCAGTGAGGTGAAAGTGACATCACTTCAGAGGATTTTTTTTTTTTTTTGGAAATATAATCTCTTTTCAGTACAGTTTGTGAGCTTAAGAAATGTCATGTTTTTGCTGCAGCTGTAGGAGAACCAGCAGCAGCGGAAGTTCAGAATTGCATAGGACACTTCTGTAGGTACCATTCCCTGACCTACAAGGACCAAGCACCCAAAATAGTATTTTTCCTAGCTGTTGAGAGATTCCAGATTGTTACTGTCTAGGCCAGATTGCTCAAGGTAGGCTGGTCTTCATTTGAGCTTAGTTCATTAACAGTTACTCCAACACATTACATCTAGATGTTACATGCACTATGCTTCAGGGTTTTTAAATAACTTTTTTTAATGTGTTTGATTTTTTTTTTCCAGCTCTATTCTCCGTTTGTTTTCTGTGCCATGTCTTTGAGCTCATTGTGCTTCAGAAGTTTAGCTAACCAGAATGTGTGTGGAATTGGGAAAAAGGACTGTCTTGGCTGATTAGTGATACTGTTTTACGGACTTATTTATAACTTCATTTATAATGTTAGTCAGAATTGTAACTAAATAGGGTAGGAGGATAATTTTTTAAATGCCGTAAAGGAAAACGTTAGGGAATCCGGACGCTAGTTGTAGTTACAAAGCCATGGAGCTCTACAGTTTTAGCATTGCTAGGTTGGATGGTGTGTGTTCAAAAGGCTTATGTAATTCTCAATTTTAGAACACAAACATTAGCTAAGATCAGCTATGAAACATATGAAAAATTTAATCTCTTGGATTTTCTACACGGTTACTGTATATATCAGACACTAACACTGCAGTTAAGCACTCTTGTGAATGCTCTTGTGTTCAAACTTTTGTAGCAATATGTTTTTGTAAGATTAGTAATCTTAATTAAAATGTTAAATTTATTTATTTATTTATTTATTTATTATATATAATATATATATATTTATATATTTAGGGGTTTGATCTCTTAAATGTCAGCATACTTTCCTTTAGAGAATATATCTGCCCGTATGTTGCATAAACAATGTATAATACCTTGTGTAAAATGAACCAAACAGAACAGATTTTCACTACTGAAGTCTATAAAATTACAAAAATAATTATATTGCCATAATTGTACAAATGTGTACAGCAGGATAGTGTAACTGAAACTGTTTGTGTTTCTACACACAGTCGCTAAAGTCTATAAAATTACAAAAAGAATTTCATTGCCATAATTGTACAAATGTGTACAGTAGGATAGTATAACCGAAACTCTTTGTATTTCTACACACAGTCACTAAACACACTGATGAATTTAATAATTTTCTACCTATTGATCATTAGTCATTTCTTTATCTGTAAGTCCCTTAGCCTAATAATTTTGGAAAGTATCAGTAAATTTCAGTTATCATTTACAAGGGCTGGAAGTCTCAAGACAGTTTAATTTGTGAAAAATGGTTGTTGAATAGAGGAGATTCTTGTGTTCCCATTGACAAAGAGGCTGCAGCGTGTGCCGTCTCTCTTCATCCAGCAGCTGAGTCGTGTGGGAGTGGATTTGATATGAGAGAGGGAAACTGGATATGTTACAGAGGGCTAGTTGAGAGCCTCTGCATGGAGGAATTGCTTCATTGTGTTGAGAGGATGAGGGGAAGTAACACAGCTATTCAGAAGAGAAGCCTCTTAACTCCCTGCAGTGCTATGTAGCATCTCTCTTGTATATGGGAGATATTAAAATTGAGAAACAGGCAACAAGATGAATACTGGGACAAATGAAATAGCATGTCACTGGTCAATATTAATTCCAACATGAAGGGGCAGTGATGTGTTTTTGAAATGCAATTCACTAAATCTGTTTATATAGAATTTTACATTGGTATTTCTTATGGATTACTAAAGAAATAGTATACTGATGCATTTGTTTTTTTGGTGTGTATGGAAGAAGTTTGGAGGGATTTTAATTAATTTTCAAAGTCAAAAAAGAGGCAAAAATCGTGTGTCATGAAGACTTGTGTAAAATCAACTGCTGCCTCAAGAACTTAATTTCCTACCACTTTTGTTTTGTGAAGGTTATGAAGAATCTCAGAGAGTTCAAGAGCAGAAAGGCAAGATTAAAAATTGGAAGAGGCTACTATATTAAGTACGTTTTGATTCAGTGTTTAATCACTAGACTTTTAGTCTGGTTAATTCCAGACTAATAAAAGATCAAAAAGTCTTTAAAATACAAGTGAAAGTCAGTACACAACTGTGTTTGGAAAAGGGCAGCACTACCAACAGTTAACATGAGACATTCCAGAAAGTTAAAAAAAAACCAAGCTGCTACTTCCTCCCTAATACCTGTCACAACTATTTTATTAATGAAGATGGATATTGCAATGTAAAGTATTCTCCATTTGACAGACCTCACTTAAATGAACTCTTTGATTTGCTTTTGCTCTTCTACACATCCCTTAGCTATTTTCTTCCAGTTAAGTGGACTGTATCTAATATCAGCCACTGCATATGTGCCTGAGCAAGCACAAGGGCTATGCTCACTCACAAAAGCTTTACTTTCTTAATTGGAGTAGAAATTGTGTGTGGAATATGTACTGCAGATGAGAAATAAATGTATGAGCTACTGAAGTCGGTTGGTGTTCCCCCTTTATGTTTGTTTCTCAGTCATGGTTAGTGTTCCGACTGCTCCATAAGGTTTGCACAGTCCCACTTCTCAAGCCTGTCCAGGTCCTTCTGGATGACACCCCTTCCCTCCAGTGTGGCACTGCATCATGCAGCTCAGAGTTGTTGGCAAACTTGCCATGGGTGCACTCAGTCCCACTGTCCCACAGATCAGGGAAGCTGCATATTACCTACAGGCATTTGTTCTCTGCAAATGGCTGGGTCTGAATTTGGGCATGGTCTGATTGTGTCAACTCCCTTTCTCTCTTCCGCCAGGAGGAGTTACTACAGGTGCAGAGCATGACTGATGCTTACCCTGGTAGGAATACCTGTGCTCCTACATTAGGGGGTGTGTTTCACTGAATCCACAGACCAGTCTCATTCTGTCTGTGTTTCTTCTGCTTGTTCTTTGATTTCTCTTTTCATGTACTGTGGTGTCACTGCACTGGTATCACATGGTCAGGAGAGACATCAGTGTCATTGTTTATCAATTAGAGCAGCAGAGACCAAAGGAATGTGGTAGTAGTTACAGATTAAGAAGCTGGCTGCTTTAATTTTTTTTTCCCCTTAAGATTGCTTTGTACTGATAAGCAACTTAAAATTGTACAGGATAGTACTTCTTTGCTAAGGTTATTTTTCTTACAGTGTTTGTGGTTTGTGATAATTTGAGCACCTACTATAGAAAAAAACATTATGCTAATACTGGTTTAGAAGTTGTACTAGGTAATCCTTACCTCAAATTTCTTAAATTTTCACTTGTTTTGTCAGCATCACTGTTTCTGCTGCCTGATCACTTTGTGAATTAAACATACAGATTTCACTAGTGCACACACACACACACAGACACACACACAGAGACACACACGCTCTCCCCTGCTGGCATCCCCCCTTTTCCTTACCTTCCCATATGCTGCAGCCACCTCTTTGGCTGACAACTTAAATAAATATATAGTAGTTTCATGTTTTCTTGTGTTACTATTTTAACCTTAGACAGCTGCATCAGGCAGCTGATTAATTAATGTTCACTCTTCATTTCCAATACTGACTTTGCCTGAGATTGAATTAGCTTTAAATGCTTTGTATTGTAAATGTGTATTGCTTGCCCCATCCCAGACAGTTAAATATTAGGTTATGTTTTGTCAGCTGTATCTTGTTCTTTAGTATGTTTTTGAAGTATTTTTTAAAGCATTTAGTTCTGGAAACGTATTGTCATTGTATAAAACTGTAGCGCTGCAATAGAAACCAGAAATCTGCCCTCTTGTGGATAAATCTGTATGATCTGTATGACCTCAGCCACAGTATCTTACCTGAATGAGAACTAAAGGATATTAATTTATTTTCTTTGTGATTTTCATTCTTTAAGAAATTTTTAAAGGATAGTTTACAGACTGATAGTTAGCATAAATTCATGTACTAACAAACAAGAAAAGTAATTTTGTTGCAAAATGTAGAAGCTTAAAACTGACTATGAGACAAAGATTTGCAAATTTGTGATTTCAGGTATGTTGATTTGAAAAAAAAGAAAATGTCCACTCTTCATCTAAATTATGAATTAGCTAATGCGTAGGTTTTACTGGTTTAATTTGCTTATGCAGCTGAAGATATCAAGATCATGGTGCTGTGGTTATATCTATATGATGTTACTCAACATATAGGAAACTGAAACTGCTTTTTAAAGTACTTTCTTGCTAAATAAAGATTTCATAATCTAAGCTAAATAAAACAAGACTATTTAAAGTACTCAATAGAATGCATTTTAAAAAGAAAAGCATAGATATCTAATATAATAACTTTTCTTTAAACTTTAATTTTAATGCACCTTTTTACTTCTTGGAAAATATCAGGTCACTTGTATATAATGCATTGTTTTAAATTGGAAGATATAATAAGTTGAAGAATATCTAGAGAATGAGAAAGGAAACGTTTAAATGTACATAGGAAACTCCCCAATTCTGAGGCTGTGCTCTGCTGTGATTGTGCTCTGCTGTGATGGTGCTCTGTCTGTACTCTGCTACTGAAACTTTCTCTATTATTGTATAAACAGATTTTTCCTTTTGTTTTGTTTTTACTCTTCTCATGCATGCACATGGGAAAGCTGGGGAAACCTGGCATTTTTGTTAGAGACAAGGAAGTTTTTCAACCAAGAGAAATGTTTCATATATGCAGAGCTTGTACCTTTATGTGATAGTCAGTGGTCAGAATCCTCTCATCTTTAATTGATAGTTAAATGCTGCAATATCCGAAACAAATACAATTGCAATTTGTTTTTATTTCTTATTTTATTTTTACAGGGTAATTTTTTTTTGTTTTGTTTGTTTGAATTGTTGTTATTTTTTTCTTTTTGTGCTTGTAGTTTTTCTTTGCTGGGTGTCAGTGTCTGTACTTAAATTGTTCCCAACTTACTTTCATCCTCTTTTCCTCTCTTAATTTTGCCTTTACAGTAAAGGGCAATATAGATAATTAAAAAAAAAAAAAAGGAAAAGGATAACTTACAAAAATAACACTTTAAATTTGTACTTATTAACCATAGCCTAAACTTTTTAAATATTACTTTACTTGCTATGTTGACTTGGCTTTTCTGTATTAGTTTATATGATGATTATGATGACGACTTTTTCATGTGTTATTCTTTAATATGCTGCCATTTCACTGTTTTCCTTTCACTGAGGGGTTATTTGTGTTGCTTCCTTTGCAAACTGCAGTTCCTTCCTCCCTAAAATGTCTTTTATGGTATCCGTTCATTCTTGTGAAGAAACAAGAGCGTAAATATCTATATACTGAGTATGTAAGACCACATACATTTATATAGACTGGATTTCTTGTAGTCTGTCTGAAATGCGTCTAAGGCATTGGTTAAAAGCCTTCCAGTGTAGATCTTTGATTTCCTTCATTCAGTTAACATAACTAACAGCTTCATTTTTGTCAGTTAAGGGGTAAAAAGTTACACTATTGTTAACAGTTACTGAACAAGCCTGGCAATGGAAAATTTTTAGATATTGAAAATTATTCTGCTTCTTGACTAATAGTGAGCTGCTGCAAGACTAGTTAACTCTTCTTACATTTGGAAATGGAGGTTAAGGAGAAACTCCAACAAAACTTGTCTGATAGTCAAGCTGTTGTTAGATGCTCGATGGATGTTTTGTATGAAACAACCTGTACTGTTTTGAGCTGTCAATATTCCACTAACTGCTTGAGATTTTAAAACTTTAAATGAGTGAGTTATGTTTTCAGTAGCATCAAATTTGTGTTGTAATTTCACTGGATCTCAGTCTGTGCTTCTGGAATTGAATCCCACCTTGTTTGCCAATTTTATTACAGATGCAATTTTGCATCATCACAACAGATGTAGTATTTGGACCCAGATATTGCTATGTGGCTTCTTCATATTGTGTTTGTTTTGTAAACTAATCTCATCACTTAATCCCATCAGTCTCTCTTTCTCTTGTTTTTTCTCCTCTCTTTATTCATTTCATCATACTTACAAAAACTTTGTAGTGTCAGAGCTAGACTTCTTGAATTGCCATGCTTAGCCCCCAGCTGGTGCAGACAGCCGCATTCTGTCTTTGGAGTAGTGGTGTTGCTTATCTCTACTAATGTAAGGCTCCAGAAATTGGCTGCTACGATGGTGAAAAACTGTTCTGGTTTTCTTCTTCCTTGCATTTATGTGCTCATTTATTGTTGTGTTAGCATTGACTTTCTTCCTTTGTAACCTTCTTTGACCGCCTTAGAGAGAGCAACCACATCCCCTCTTGACCTTTGTTACGTTAGTTAAACAAACCAACCCCTTTTACTCTTCTCTTACAAAGAAAGTTTACTTTTCCCCTGCTCACTGCACTTGCTCCATTCTGAGGTCTGGACCTTGCCAGGTTCAGGTTTCTTATGTATCTGTGGAGAAGGCTTCTAGTTTTAAGTATTTGGTTTTGGGGAAATTTTTCCTGTAAAATATATGTATCGTTTTCCTTATTGTAGAAGTAATATTTGAATTAGGAATGAACTTGAATTAGGAGTGACAGCTTCTGTGTTAACAGCTTTCTCATATGATGAAGAAGTGAAAGTGAATAGACGACTTTTTCTTCTTATATTTCACTCTTTCTGTGCTACATAAAAATTGCTGATAATACTATCTAGTGACGTGACCCTTCTTTTGATGCAGTTTCAGTCAGGAGAAGTCATCAGACATGACATTTTTGTAGTAAATACAATTTATGTATGAAAAGTTTTCTTAATTTCTAGGCTTTCAATGAAGACTTGCATTTTAAAAGTGTTATCTCCTGTGGCGGACTCATTATGGGACTCTTGGAGTATTTTCTTTGATTTTTAAAATTTCTTTTTACGAATTTCTTATTTGTGGAACAAAGCAACCATGGAAATTCTGCATATATTTGTATTCATTCAGGGTAAAAAACCCTTGGATATCAAGTAGTACTTGAAACTGCTGAGGGAAGTTTTCTCCTGGATTAAAAAGAACTCCAAAACACAGCAATTCAAATAGAGTTTATGTCTGTAGTCTGTAGCATTTTCCTTACTGACTAGATTTCTGTATCTGCAATGTACTATATTTTTAATTTTAAAACAGTAATTTAGGTCAGAATGAGACTGTGGCAGGTGCAGCAAAGGAAGTCAACTCACTGTCAGTTCCCTTTAACCTCAGTGTTAGTATTTTTTTCAAAGGATGTGGAGATAGGGAAACTTTGAAAAGGTAATTTCACTGGCTGATGAAAACTTTGAGCACAAAAAGACTTACAACATTTGTTTTCCTTGTCTTGGAGTCTATGTGCATTTATAAGCAGTGGTGCTTTATATGTTGCTATATATTGCCATATGCTGCCATGTTGGTATGGCATAAGAAACAATGTTACTAAGAAACATTACTAAGGAAATCATAAGGATCTCTTGATTTGTATGCATTTATAGGTAGTTCTCAAAAACTACAAGGATCTCGTGGTTTGTATGTATTTTATACGTACTTCTCAAAAATGCAGGCAAGTGTAAGTAAATCAAGACTTCAGCATTTCCACAGATAAGAGAAATCTGATATAAGAATTCCATACTATTTCCCAAACTATCAACACAGGGGCCTGTCTACAACAGACAACCACATAACAAATTCCTTTAAGGTATTCAGAAAAATCATGTCAATTTCACTGTATACTAGGAGGTTGTACTGTGTGATGCTTGTAAATTTTTGATGGTTTGGAACTGCAGTTTTTGGGGTTTTCTTGGCAGTGCTGACTTCCTTACCTTTAGGATCATTATAATTAGTGAAAACCAAGTGAACTAATTCCTTTTTCTATAGTTGAATATAAAATGTGCTGTTTTACAGGAAATAAATGAGCTAGCTCAGTGGAGGCAAAACTTTGTTTTTTCCCCAGGAGGAGTAATTAGAATTTCTGGTAGCTGTTTTACCAGAGTTACATATTGAAGCGATATCGTCAAATCAATTTTGAAATAGCTACTTCTTTTATAATATACTTAGATTTTGTATTTGTCAATGTGTTTGCTCCTTTATTTTTGAATTTGTAAATTACTCCTTTTAGTTTTGCTGGTGTCTTTATGAAAATGCGTCTTTCTGCAAAACTGGGAAGTGAATGTAGCAGCTAATTATTTAAAATTACTTAAAATGGTTATGCATTAAATGCTATCACACTTCAGCATGAACTAACAGAAGTTTCACTCCCTTTTTTTGATTATTGTATAAACTGACCAAACTTATTTTTTAAAATTGCCTTATCTTGCATCTTTTTTTGATGAAGGGGCTGCTTCTGAGACTGGAAGGAAACCTGTCTTTTAGTTGGCTAATGCCACCTGTTACTTGAAATCTACTCTGTTCTACCCACTCTTCTAAAAATTTACTTAGTATGCAGCTAAGTATAGGTCTGTTTCATTTATGTTAATAAATGTAAAGTTTTTTAAAAGTGAATTGAGAGATTTTATTTGGTTTTATTCTTTTTGTTTTGTGTTTAGTGCTTGGGAGATGGGAAGTAATGATAGCTGGCACCTGAACTGAAGTATCTGTGTAGGCACTACTCTCCCAGAACTTCAGGATGAATGGGGATATGCCTCATGTTCCCATCACTACTCTTGCAGGGATTGCTAGTCTTACAGACCGTAAGTACTTTTCTTTTTCTTGTCTTTACTATGCAGTTTTCTACCTCTTCTACAGGTAAATACCTGTATTTTTAAAATTCTAAAAATGTTTTTATTGTAACTGTTTTTACAGTTAAATCTGTTTAAAGTCAGACTTGCCATTAAATATGTTAGCCTTGTTATTACTTCAATTGTCAAAGTTGATCCAAAAAACCTGTGCATATTTAAGCATAAAGTGAAGTGCATGTTAAAAAAATCCTTAAGGAAACCTGAAACAAAATATTGGAACTCATCATTTGTTTGCAATATCATTTAGTAACATGTCTGGGTACCACTCAAATAAAGAAAAACATATAAATTATACAGTACTTCTAAAACATGCATCCCATCATCTTCACTGAAAAGACAGAGATACAAGATTAGACTGATGTGCAACTCATCAAGAGAGTTGTCAAATAGGCTGAATATACTTGAAACCTAGTTCATGAATTTTGAACTAGTTAATAGGTGCAGAAAATGAGTGCTAGAATGAAAATAAGCAGCTGAACCTGAGTCTTTTTTCTTTACTGTTCACCCTGCAAAAGGAGCATGTGGAGTGTGTGCTGACTT
>WBND01000906.1:15982-49282 GCA_013398595.1 Tychaedon coryphoeus
ACACTGAAAGTATATATCCAGCAATTGAATTTAATTGCTCATAGTAAAAGAGGCAGATGTATGAGGAAAAACTACTTAATGTCCTTCTGGTATATTCTGAAGTATTGAAGTGGAAGATGCAGGTTATGTATTTAAAAGTGTATCTCTGTATGACCACATATGTCTAATATCAGACCATCAGGATGCAAATAGTATGTTTCTTGCTACAGACGGTTTTCCAGAGTTAAGCGTTTGGAGGTGAGGTTACTTAACTGGTGGAAGTCAGCAATCAGACTCTGGTGCAAGAGTTCTTTTAAACACTGAACTGTAATGGACAAAACCAGTTGCCCTGAAAACATGGATGATATGATGCCTGAAGGCAGTAGAGTAGGCTTGCGAAGTTTATACTACTCTAATCAATATACTTTGCTGATTTTGCTAATTTTTCCAAGTTTCCAAGGCACTTTGAAGGCAATCTGATGCAAGTAATAATGCTAGTGATTTTAAAATATTACACACTTTTATTTCTTAGTACAGCAATGATATACATTATAAGGGGTGAAAATGCTGGAATCACCCCACTTTTAAAATTTCTAAATATGAAAGAACAAAAAAATACGTTTCACTTAGATTGAGTTTTTTTTCTGAAGTTGTTTCGAATGGTTGAGTTAAAACTTTGATCTCAGGGATGTAATCAGCCTGGTAACTTGCAGTTATAATCAGCTTGTTTTCCTGAACCAGCTGAGGTTCAGGACTCTGAACCTAGCCTCTGAACCTTTATATCTAGCTCTTTGACCTCTCCTGACCTACCCTCCTCTGGTCTATGTAGCTCTACAATTGTCTGGTCAAGCTTTCTTATATGTACACTTCCTTGCCGTGTCTGAAGACCTAAGAATGCCCTAGGAAATTGAAATATGCTTAAAATCTGATTGAAACAATGTTTTCACTAAATCTTTTTGTGAGATTTGTGAGTAAATTTCTTGGGCTGAATTGACATTTCAATGAACGTATCAATCAAGAATACTAGGCCTGTCTTGAGAAGATGGTTTACATAGAAATAAATACAAGAAGAGAAGAATAAACTGAGAATTTAATTAGTGTTGGATTGTTTGGGTTTTTTGGTGGATTGGGCTTTTTTGGTTTTTTTTCAAAGACCTTATAAAGTAGTAACACTGATTAAATATTCAGATCAGAATAGATAACTGAAATCCTCGTCCTTACAGTGCTGCATGAAGCTACAAAAAATTTGCATTTCCTTTTTTTTTGTCCATGCTTTTGGCTCCAGGAGAAAGGTGCCATAACATAATAAAGAGTTTAAAATTCTGGAATGTTGAGAGAGTCCAGTGTGAGTATGTGAGTGGGGATGTATGTGTTTCTTTGTGTGAATTCAAAATTGAAAAAAAAATGCAGAAGTGTTCCATGTGTTTTAAATCTAGTTGTCAGGTTTTCTTTCTTACTCTCATGAGAGAGTTAGGGGGTGTCCACATTTGTGTGTTTGTTTCTTAAATGATCCTTAAGTTCTTCCTGTTTTCTAATAACAGTTTTGAACCAGCTGCCTCTTCCATCACCTTTACCTGCTACCACAACAAAAAGCCTGCTTTTCAATGGACGGATAGCTGAAGAGGTGAACTGCCTTCTGGCTTGCAGGGATGAAAATCTGGTTTCACAGCTTGTCCACAGTCTCAATCAGGTGTCAACAGATCACATGTATGTATTTTGAACTTCTGCGTCAGATCACCATCCCTACTCCTTGAAATCAAAATTAACTGGGTTGAGAAGGATATGTAAGAGTATGAAAATTTAGAGTATGTAGGTTTTCCTTAGGCTTGCTTAGCAAGTGGCTGCAATATAACGGTCAAATGTTTCAAGTCAGACAACACTAATAATTGTCCATCAACCGTTACGCGTAACTGTGGGGGTTATTTTACAATCCATTCTTGATAGGTAAGTGCAGACTTCGTGGTGTTGGTTGTGCAATACTAATTTGCCTTCAATGTCAGTCACTAATGCACCTAGACAAATTACCCAAAAGAAAAATTTTGACACCTGTGTCAATTCTGGTTAGGTACTGAACTTAAGTAGTTTAACAGTTGAGTCATCAAGTATGCTAATGTATTCTCTTTTTGTTATTTGTTTTTTTATTTCTCCCTGGTGTCCTTTGAATTGTTTTATGTTGACAACCCTGTTGGTTCCTTACTTGTTTTGTTCAAATGGAAGTAGCTTTAAAAGTCCTCAAAGCATACAAGAAGTGAGTGCAGAGATGCATTTTTAGAAAAATCCATTGCATGTCTTTATGGTTCAGAGGGAATCCTGTGATCTCAAAGATATGCCAATTTCCCCTTTTCAAAATTAAAAGATTTTTGAAGCATTGGGTTGAAACCTGAGTGTCATACATTCATACATATGTTATTTTCACTCCTGCAGTTATGTGCTCTTGATGTTATGCCAAAGCGTTTTTTTAAAGAGAAGATGGTGATATAAAGATGGGCCTAAGAAACTTCTTACAATAGTCTTAAACTGACAGACATGTATATGTAAGAGTATAGCGACAGAAAATGACTGTGAGGACTTTTAGGAAACATTTCTTCTACCATTCCATAAGGAAGAGGGTGAAAAAAAATAGAGGCAGGAAGTAGTGCTTTGCAGACTTTGATTTTTTCCTATGTTTTAACAGTAAATTGTCTTCTTTCATGTTGGTTTTGGTTTTTTTTTTAATTTCTTTGGTTTGTTTTTTTTTTTAATTGACTCATAGTTTCTTATAATTTGAAAATGCATTTGCCTCTTTATTTGCTTACTTCCACAATTCCAGAGAGTTGAAAGATAACCTTGGCAGTGATGATCCAGAGGGAGATATACCAGTGTTGCTGCAGGCTGTCTTGGCAAGGAATCCCAATGTTTTCAGGGAGAAAAGCATGCAAAACAGATACGGGGTACAAAGCGGTAAGGATTTTTGATTATCTATTGATTAATTTTCTGTTGTTCTGTAAATCTAGGGGACTGTTACTTACCACAAATATGTATTGGAACACAACTGTTATATTTATGCCTTGCCTTATGTTTGATAGTAAAAAGAAGGAAAATAAAAGCTATCAGGTGTTTTTCTAAAAAATGTTTCATTTCACCTCAAAGTTTAATCTCTAGGATAAGTAATTGGATTTTTATTTTTAAACAATTTTATTTTGAATTTTTATGTCCAGGTTCATATGTTTGTCTTGGTAAATAGTTGAAGTTGGAAGCATATCTGTTGATCTTACTGAAAACCTGTATTATTATAGTGCATCATTGCAGTAAGAGTTCTTAACTGTTTTAGAGTAAGGAATATGGTTGAATGAGGCATCCTTAACACCTCCTCCCTGCCATTCCTCATGTTAGCACCTTGTGATGCTGTATAGCTCTAAGCTATTTATGCATTTTGGGAGACTAAAACTTTGTGCATCTTTCAAAAAATGTCAATTACTTCAATATTTTTTTACATTTATGCAAGAACTCAAGTGCACTTCTGCCTGTAAAAGGAAACAACTTCACTCGTGCACTTTTAATAAGAATGTATGTCTAACTGAAAAATCACCTGCTGTTGAGCCATCCTAGCTTAAGCATGTATGATGCTGTAATACAGTTTAGTTGTACAAGAATTTTTATGTAACCTTGAGTTATGATTTTATGAGGTGCATTCTTTCCCATTTGGTAGGAATGCTAAGGATTTATTCATATCACTTTTTTGCAAGAAGAAAAATTGTAGTGATTCTGGGAGTATATGTAAGGAATCTCATTCTAGCAATGTTTCTACTGAGATGATGTTTTCTCAGTGCTATGTAGTAATATGACAACAATGTGAAAAAGTATAAGAAGTTTGTGCTAATAGCCACAAACAAATTTCAAATCCATATTAGACCCCATGTTTGGGGCTTGTTTTTATTTCTTTCTCATTACATCATTATCACTTACGCAGTTACCTGTCTGGAAACCTGTTTTTGTTGTTGGGGGGGGGGGTGTTAGTTTTGTTTTGGTTTATTTTTCTTTCTTTTTTTCTTTTACATTACCTTGACTGGGCCTTCCATGTCATGCCCCTGCCATCCATAACAGAGATAGAGAAGTGAGAGCTGTCCATCATAGATTAAGTTAATTAGGGGACTTTTAAAAAATTGCATTAGAAAATTGATTATATGTTTTCTTTTAACCCAGAGACTACCGCATCTGTGGTTCAGAGCATGTTTTAAGTTAGGGAGAAGAAAACAGATATATGTCCTTAAAAAGAGTACTCTGTACTTTAAGCACAAAATTGAAACTTTGTGTGTATAGTTTATGCTGATATGGTTACGTTATGTCAACTTTCTGTACAGGAATGTTAAAGTTAGTTGTTTGGCTGAAATATTGTACCTAGCTGCGTTCAGAGAGGCAATGAGAGGTGAGGGGGCAGTGTGCAATGCTGGGTGCTCCTTTGTGGGCAAAAAATCCCTTGGATTTCATGTTCAATTGCCTCTATGTGAGGCAACCAGTTTAAACAAATTTTGTAGAAGTTGAGAAGTCGCTGTCTATTGCTCTGGACACTGAAATGTACTCTATATTGAGATATGGAAATATCTAACTTTTTTCAGCACAACACAGGACTTTAACTCCTGTTCAGGGCCAGTATTAGTGTGCTCAAGTACATGGAATGCAGCGTTACCAATGACTGGGAGGTAGTTATGGGTTAGTTCCTGCAGGATTATCACTGTCTCTGCTGGAGAAAGTGGAGGAGAAAAGAGGGTGACAGGGAAGGTTTCTGAAACTAATTTTGCATGTGTGTTTATTGCAGTAATTGAAATTGGTGATAGCAACTGTAGGATTAACAAAAATCTTCCAATAGTTTCATACTGGACAAGAAGTCTAACTGTCTAAAATACTTATACTATTAATGAGCTTCTACCTAAGGCTACAGATCATTTGCTGTGGCTTCCCAAGATACTCTTTGCTCGTGAGTTCTGACACTTTTTCAGCTGTAAGACATTAAATTCTGTCACTAAAAGAACTTAAAAGTCGTTTATGTTTTTGTGTTTCTATGCCACCTTGTCACGGTTGTTAGTATATTGTTTATTCCTATACTGAAGAGAGGAAAAAAGATTCTTTTAAATTCCCCTTTATAACAGTATGAGTCAGAATAGAATAGAATATTTCAGTTGGAGAGGACCTACCATGATCATCTAATCCAACTGCCTGACAACTTCAGGACTGACTGAAAGTTCAGTCAAATTGAAGGCATTGTCCAAATGGCTCTTAAATTAGTTTGTTTCAAGAACATTGATACGTGTGACTTGCCAGCTGGCTCAACACCTGAACTTCCAACACATGACTGTGTTATTTACTAGCTGTGGGAGCCACAGCTGGGATATCGGTTCTGCTTTGCAATTGAAATAATTCAGCACTTTCTTTGATAACACTCCCTCTAAGCTTAGTGAAGGTGGAATAGAAAGCTTTTTGTCTCTAGGTAGAAAGAGAGAACTAAATATTATTGGAGCAGTGAGAATATCTTGCAACACTCAACCCAGGATGACTGATTACTACACTTGCTCCAATAAGTGAAGATAAGTTTTCTGTGCTCTTCTGACTTGTGAATCTTCCAAATCTTTTGCTTATAGGCACAAGTATTGTATACACCAGCCTGGGATGCAGAATATATGTCCTAGTTTAAAATGTTTCTCTTTACTGATAGATTTTGGCTTAGGAAGCTCTAAGGAAGAGATGAAGAAACTACTGCTAATATTTCTAACTGAATTAACACAACTTTACGGAACACTTCTTTAAGTCATGATGTAAAATGCACGTCATACATGGATTCAATAATTTCTAGTTTTTTCAACAGTTGTGGGTAGATGATCTTAGTGTCAGTAAATTTTATAATTCATTAAAGTTCATAATCTCATTGTATATAATAAATTCTGAAATGAGGTACTTCATTGATTGAAAAGGAAATGCATGTAAAGTAATGCTGTTACCTTTTTTTTTTAATAGGGATGATGATGTCACAGTTTAATATTTCTCAGAATTCCATGCGTGGTAGTCCTGCATCTTCCAATTATCAACAAACCACTATCTCACATAGCCCTTCCAGGTAATCCTTTCTTTTAAGTGGGGTGGGAGAAGAGTGAACTACAAGTACTGACTGCCAATTCTTGTTTGCAAATATGTAAGTGGAAGGTCATCTGTGTCATGACAAATCTGGCATTTGTCTGGCAGCAGGGTAAATTTCTTCATGCACAAAAAAAATCTTTCTGTCAGTGAACCCTGTATTCTAATGATTCATCATGACTTCTCCTCTCTCCATCCCATAATTTGGCAAAATTTTCTTTCCTGCCTAAGGAGTCCGTCTGCACCCTGTTCCCCACTGGTTGTCTTCTACCCATGTCAGAGGCTGAGACAAAAAGATTGGACAGAATAGGCTGTGGTGTGTTACAGCTTGTCCCAGTGCTGGTTTAGCAGAATGATGGGAAAGAATATTTGTAAAAGCATGGAGTACTACTGTAACAGTTATGCAAAAGGCTTCTTGCAATAAGATGGGCCCAGTAGTTTGGCCAATCTTCTAGCAGAATCCTCATCAGATTTCTGGTTTTTTATGTTTTCGAGTGTTTGCAAATAGCATTTACCTATAATTTAGACTTTTATTAAAAAATTGAAGTACTCTGGACTAGAGGAGAGAGTTCTGCTTGTAGTTTCAACCCAGATACTGGGCTTTAACAGACCCCATCTTCAGTTATTAGGTCATTATTAAAATAAACTAATTTCAGGTTTCACTTCAAGTTACTGTAACTGGCAAATGATATATTCTGTTTCTTCACAAGAACCAATACACTTTTTAAATTTTATATCTAAAAAGGTTGTGTGAGTTGTGAGTATTACAATGAATAGTACAAAGTTTTCTTGAAATTTTTGCAAAATCCTGATGTTAAGTACTTAGCAGTTTCTTTCTATGGAAGTTTACCTTCATGGAGTTCCTGTTTAGCACTGAGGGTTGTGAAAGCTTGTAATGTACTTTCTGATATATTCGTTTGACTATTTTAATTTTGAGAAGCTCATATAAAAATGAAAGTAATAACATGCATGTATTATTGTCACAAGTCAATGCTATTTTTATGGCTTCCTATCTGTAGAATGATTTTAGGATAAAGCCAGTGAAAGAGAAAGTTGTATTCAGTGAACTTGAGGCAGGTCATACCTAACTGACTATAACGTCTTGACAGTGTAATTCTGTTAGATGGAGTTATTTGGAACCTTATTGCAAAGTAAAGAGTGAGTAAATGTCACCTCGTTAATCCTAGTGACCAAGCTGATTAAAACTTTTTCTGTCATTTTTATTCAAACTTCGGAGATTAACTTTTGGAAATTGCAGATTTAATTTCCGTATGTATTTCTGTCATTGTTTCTTTTCCCTAGGTGGAGGTCTTAGGAGTGCTTTTTATTATCTTCTGACTCTTAAGTAACATTTGCAGTTTGGAAAGTATAGATAGGTTAAAATACTGCTTTTGAAGGATGCTCTCAGTTGTGTTGGGGGCTTTTTTATCTTAAAGAAATTTTCATGTTCTGGAGGTACAATTTCCAAAAGAAATAATGAATTTGTCTATATTTGCTATTCCAAATTTTTAAAATGTTTTTTCAATTTTATGTTTTTTTCTAGCCGGTTTGTGCCACCACAGACAAGCTCTGGTAACAGATTTTTGGCGCAACAGAACAGTCCAGTGCCTAGTCCATATGCTCCTCAAAGCCCTGCAGGATACATGCCATATTCACATCCTCCAAGTTATACAGCTCATCCTCAAATGCAGCAAGGTAAGTCTGTGATATTTATTTTATTCTCCTGTTTCATGTCAACTTTGCTTTCATGCATTTCTAATTTCTTTTAAGAAGTCACATGCTTAATGCAAATCCTTCAGGCAGGTATAATTAAGCATTACTTTTTTGGCTGTAAAGAGTGGAGGTATCTACTTAGTTTTAAAAAAATTAAATAGAAAAATAAAAGATAAAGCATATTTATGTTGCAATGCTCACCTATTTATGTCCAGTTTGCATTGTTGCCCTGTATATGTGACAAGAAAAAAAATCTGAGCAACCTAAAATTGCATTTGTTAGCTGGGAGCATCACTTACATGTACTAGGGAAAACCTCATTTCTGCCAATGAAAAGTTAAGTTGTTTTAACTTTAGATTAACTAAAGTTAACTTTAGAAATTCTTTAGCTTTGCTGGCCCTTTTTAGTGTCAGATTAATTCTAAGTTGGCTAGAATTATGCTCAATGTATGCAGTAACTGGCAAAGATGACCTTCAGAATAAATGGATTTTTGTTCTTCCCTTGTCTAAAAACAATCCTGAACACATGATCAGTATTAAGGTATCTAGGGCATTTCTTTGTTGATAAGTGGGATTCTATTCGATTCTTTTAAATAATTTTCTCTTAAAATGTAACATTGTGCTCAGTATGTATATATACAGCTGTTTTGTATGTAATGTTATATGTCTCATGAATACCTTTAAAGTTACTAAGGTAGTGAATTCAAGCTATGTAGAAGTAAACAAAGTTTTCTGTAATCAGTGAGGAAGGTACTGTAATAAGAATAGATATGGAGAGAAATTTGGCTAATTTGTATATGGAATTAAGATTTAAAATAATTTTGGAAAATCTTAGATAATGTATTTTTAATCAAGGTATTTGTGGCATGTTCTTCTGATTAAGATTCCAGACCTCTTGCATCCAGTGTTTTAATATCCACTGTTAGGGTGCTTTCTCTGAATCTTTTCAAGTTCATGACTGTATGACTGTATCAATATAGTTGTTTACTTTTTTTATATTTCAGCTTCCGTATCCAGTCCCATTGTCACCGCTGGGATGAGGAATCTCCATGAAAATAAAGTTTCAAGTCAGTTGTCTGGAAATTCAGCTAATCATCATGCTGATAATTCTAGACATGGCTCAAGTGAAGACTACCTACAGATGGTGCACAGACTCAGTAGTGATGTATGTTACCTAAATCAATTTATTATGATAAAGCAAGTATGTGTTAAACTGCCTTAGAAGTCAGATACTTGATGATGCTGTTGACGGATGAAACCACTGAAGATAGGTTTCAATTTCAGGCATGTAGGCACATTTGAAAATGGACAGACTGTGAAACATAGTACATCCTCATTGGCTGGTCCAACTGGAGAAATGCTAGACCTAAAAAGTAGTAAATATTGTAAACTTGCACTTTTATCCTTCTGTGCAACTTCTTAATGGTGCGTGTGTGTTACCTGTGTTTTATTTGTAATTATAACTTTTAAAGCTGATTTTAGAAGCTATGATGCAGAAAACAATTTGAAGAATTTTGATTAAAGTTTTGCATCTTTGTATGAATTAATAATTATAATGTTGCAGCCTCTTCTCCTTTGGAGAAGATCTTTATGAATGAGCATTTTAAGAATCATAAAACTCAAGAACATAAATTATTTTTTATTTTAAGATTTTACTGCTTTAAAAGGTTAATACATTGTGTATCTCTGAAATACAAAATCAGCAAATACCCCCTTAGAGGCTCACTACATATTCACTCAACTTAAGGACAATTTTTTTGTGAACTTGAGAGCATTCCTAGAATATAATTCATCATTTGGTGAAGCTCCAAACTAAGAGAGTTTAAATGCATATTTCTGAAAATTTGTCAGCTGTGGTAGAAATTACATTTCTACCCAAGATGTCATATACCTAGTGTGTTTAGTTAATGTAGTAAAAGTTGTCAGTATGGGGATCTTTTTGAGTTTTATTACAAGTCAAACAGAGAGTCAGTTTGGGAAAAAGGATATCAGTTCCATAATTTCGGTGCAGTAGCTAAATGAGTAACTCAGTAGGATATCAGTTCAAGTTCACTTAAAATAGGATCATGTACTTTTGATACGGAGTTCATTTTATTGTGCTGGTCTGAATATTAAACTCCTTTGCCCATGAGAATTTCCTCAGAAGGCAACAACTCTTTTTGCAAGCACTCTTGCACAAAATAAGTGTAATTAACACTGCAGTGTAAGTTTAGGTTTATTGTGCTGTGAATAGAAAGAAAAAAAATCTAATGTAGTTGTGGGATAAGTGCCAATAGGTGGTAAAACTGATGAAATCTGATTTCTTATGGATTTGTGTTCTTTGAGTTGTACTCACCTTAAGTCCATAAACTTCAAACTCTTTCTTTTTCCCTTAGCAGTATCATCTACCCCTTCACAAGGCATAGCCTTATGGCAATAAATGGCCCAGTCTGTGGCTACACACCTGGGATTTGGCTGTTTGCCATTGTCAGAGTAGCTGTGTGATTGTCCATCTATGCAGGCTGCTATCTCCTTGAAACACCAATTAAACTTTCTATCTTACTACCGGATGCTGATTTCTTTCATGTAGACATGTCAAAACATAATTACAATTAAATTAAACTTTCTAACATTCTATTAATTTGGTATATATTGGTCAAAAGGTTAAAAAGTATTCATCAGACAGATAATTCACATTTTTTTGAAAAAGGAAAGAAAAGGCTATTGCTTGTATCCAGATACCTCAACAACGGTCACATTAGAATGTTAACTACTGAAACAACCAATTTAATTAGGAAACATGAAAAAACTGTGTAACTTGTTTGGAGACTTCATTTGTTTGTATGGCTGTACCTTTTGGAAGAATGACATTTTTAGATTTTGTTTGTAATTATAGAAAAATTCTCTTCACAGATACAGAATTTGATAGCTTTACCTTTCCGCAAACATTCTCATAGATGCTGTAGAAAAGAAGTGATTGAAGTGGGAAATACCATTCTGTAGTTGAAGTTTAATTAGGGCATTGCATGAATGTGTAGTCGTGACCAGCAGAGGGCTTCACAAAAGCATTGGAAAAACCCATGTAAAACTCTGAATGGAGATTGGAATAGTGAGTTTCATATTTTACCTAAGAATAGTGTGGGGGTAAAAATACACATTTACATTGCTAAAAAAAGATGATGGACATAATTACATTGCAATTAGTATTATATTATGGAAAATTTGTCAGAAATTATTAATTGCTTTAGAGTAGTTTGGGGAGGTGCCTCATATTGCCATTGAGTTGTTTCCTGTTTAACTCTTAGAAGCTAAAATCACTCCAGCTGTGTTTTCCATTAGACTAACCCAGCTACAGTAATGGGACTGCTGGATACTCTTTTCAGTCCTGGCATCTGTATGCTGAGGATATAGATATGAAGTGTTACTTTGTCAAAGTGTAAGAGTAAGATAACATTCTAGATAATCTTTTAAGGGTGGATTATGTAAAATACTGGAGTTTTAAAATTCTACATTTTATACTCTATTTCTTTCAAATGGTGGTGTCATTTGTGCACAAAGGTCATGCATCTGCTCTTCAGCTCTTTACTATGAGTATTTGCAACAAAAACTTCTAAATGGAATCATAGTGTAAACCCAAAAGTGTTTGTCTAGCTAGAAAATATTACACAGAGATTTATTTTTGTGTTCCTGTGCCGGTTGTAGATTCTTCTTAGGTCCGATTGGAGCATTGCTTGTATTATAGTCTAATAGCAGTCTAAATTACAATGATCTTAATGTAAGTGACCCTTCTTCTGGTATCTTGCATGCTTTTTTGCCCAATCCATTTTATCAATTTATGTACTAATTTCAGTTTTTATTTTAACAGATGTTTATGTTCATATGTTAACTTTTTTAATCATTCTTACTTTAGGATGGCGATCCTTCAATAAGGAATGCTGCGTCTTTTTCCTTGAGGTCACCACAGTCAGTCTGCTCTCCAGCTGGAAGTGATGGAGCCCTTAAAGGTAGTCTAGCAGTCATATATGTGTCAATTTTTTTTCCTAGTTTTAAAGAACAGAGAATTTAAAGAGGTATTACATTTTTCCTCCTGACTTCTGTATTTAAATACTACTAGAGACTATGTCATTATTTTTGGATGCATAATTATTTTGAGCCCTGATCCAAAAGAAATTTCTGATGTTCTGAAAATTAACTGATCATCCTTCAAAATAAAGCTCAAATTTATGGAGGACAGAAGGATTTAAAATCCTTTCCAATCTGAGAACTAAATTATATACAAGAATTCAGTTGCTCTTCGTAAGGAAAGTTTTAAAGGCAGCATTACGAGTATTGAACCCTTAACCAGCTCAAAACTGTTCTAATATGCAACACTTGTCTTAAGTGCAATAATGAAATTTTAAAAGTATGAAAATAAGTGAGCTCAATACACATAACATAAATGAAGCCTGAAAACCTTAGCTGTGGAGAGGTAATAGGGTGAACTGTCTGTCAGTTGAGAGGAAACAGAAAAAAAACTGCTCAAAATAATTCTTTATACTAAAATCCACTTGGTAAGGTTGGGGTTGGGACACATTCTTGCTAATTTTCTTTTTCAGTGATTGTACATTTACAGAGCAATAATTGGAAAATGAAACAGTGCTTTCTTCTCTAAAGACTTGAAACAAAAAAAATTAGTCCTCCTGAGTGGTCAGTTAGGGCAGAGAAGAGAACAGAAGATGGTGGAGATTACAGAAAAGGTGAAGGCATTATGCAGCCTGGATGAGACACATACATGTTGGTCAGGGGCGGACCTCAGGGCAGCCTTTCCATGCCTATGAGGAGATTATCAGGAAGATCTGTCAGTCTTTTCATCTTTATGCAAGAAGGATGAAATACAATGGACTTAAATTTAGATAGGAGGTTCTAACTAGATCTAGGAAAAGCTTTTTCACTATGAAGACAGATAAGCAGTGGAAAAGAATCCCCATAGAATCTGTGAGTTTTCTGTCCTTGGGAGTTTTCAGGATCAGGTTGGATAAAACCTGACGTAGTCCCTGCCGTAACCCGCTTTGAGCATGAGGATGAACTAAACATCTCCTGCGGTCCCTTCCTAACTGAATTATCCTATGGTTCAGATGGCAAGTGAGAGGTATTTGTATAGAATGCTAGGAGCTTCTGTATTGCAGGAGATCTTGTTCTAGGACTTCCCCTAAGACTTGTGTAAGTGTGGTTACTTTTCACTCCTTGTCAAGCTTATAGGTTTAACAAGGTTGTGGATCTAAGTTAATCCACTCATATATGTGGTTACCACTCAGTCAGAAAATATCTGATTTTTTTCTAAGTTGCTGCTGTTTCAATTGACTGGCTCAGAAACCAATTTTAAAGTGATACCTTTTCAGATTATTTCTGAAAACAAACTGATTGCATAGTTCAGATTGTAATGTTTCAGCATTAGCATTAAAGTGCAAGAAGAGCTTTCTGATCTATTTATCTCTATGTTAACTGCTTTTCCCTTTGATAAATTGCACAACTGAAATACTGCTGCTAGTGATGTTACCATTTTGCCCTCTTAAGACATTAATGAACCCTGATTGACAGAACCACTTCTTGATGCTCCATCTAGTGTTTTAGAAAGATATGGAAGAGTTGTAAATAATTTCAGTGTTGTTAAGAATATAGGATCCCCTACAGGGAATTTTTGGCCTATGATTTGTAGTGAAAGTTGGGATAAATAAAACAAGTATTTATGCTGAGCTTCTCGTTGCTCTCTTATTAGTCCCTGAAAGTTTGGTTGGCAGGTCACAACCTTGATAAAGAAAATGAGCAAAATACTTACTATTTGTCGGGGAGGACAAAAAGAATGGCAAAAGATGTAACCAGTCATAATCAGAGAGAAATCTCTGGAAGGTTGTTGTAATGTCTGAGCTTTCTTATATAACGTAGAGATTTGAGGCATTTACTCAAGGTTATAGGACTTCTGGAGAAATGGAGGTCATGATTGCACATTCTTGAATTACCTTCACACTGAATGTGGCTGTCTGTTTGACAGAATCTGAATGAGGGAGAAGTTTTGTTTGCAACGCAGGCAAATATTAGAGAGATGGCAGAATTGACATTTGTGGCTTGGTAATTTGGTTATTTACTTAATCAGTGGAAAAAAATTTCACTCTTTGCTTCACTTCTGCTTCACTAAAAGTACAAGAGCAGCTGAAGTTTAATCCCAAAAATTTTTGTTTTAGCTATGCAAACATCATAATGCCTCTCTTTTCATGCTGTCATCTGTTGCCGCACCTACTTTTCAAAAACTCATTCTGCAAATAGAGTATGAAGTATCATGGAGTGTTTTCCTCTTCTTGACCTCATAAAATATCCTCTGGATTCCATTACAGAAGATTGGTCACTTACCAGAATATTTTATCCATCTGTTCTGCTTTTCTACTGCTGTGAAACCTCACATTTTATTTTAATTCTGATTTTTACCATGAGGAAACTTTAAAGAGTTGGATAAAGAAAAACCTTCGACAATGTTATTAGTCAATTGCTTTAAGAAGTGTGTTCATATCATTTACAGTCCTGTTTCCATGCTGTTTCCTAAATACTTAGAAACATCTGTAAGGACTAGCAACAACTCTCATGAAATTATGTAATTTTGCACTCTTTTCACAAATAGGTTGTATTCCCTCCAGAAATTGCTAATGAACATTTGATTGTTTTCTGAATAATTTGGAAAGATCACATCTGTTTTCTTAGGACTTCACAGACTTTTCCAGACAGATTGCACTACATTTGGTCTCTGAAGATAGAATAGATAACAAGAAGAATTAGGAATCTTCTCAAGTCTGTAGTGTAGACTTCAGTGTTCTCTCTTCAGTGCTACTTGTGAAGAAAAAGTACTCTCTTCCCTTCTCTCCTTCAAAGGAAAGGCAGAAGAAATTTATTTAAGGGATTTTTTTTTCTGATAGTGGCAAAATAAACATTCATTCTTGTTTCTTCTTTTGAGTCTTAATTTTTGTGCAAGGAGGCTCTGAATACATCCATTCTCAGGTAGAATAGTCGAAGCTGAGTTTTTCATGAGACATTTCAAACTCTTGGTAGAGTGGTGGACTCTTCCCTGAAAACTATTGGAGGAGGATATGAAAAGTGAATACAATCTGTCCTAAAAACTTCTCAAATGTATGTTCTTTACCTGTCTCATATGCTATGCCTGTAATTTTGAATTTTAAATTAAATTATACTCTTTGAAAATAAGTGTCGTTGTCTGCTAATCAAAATAAGTAATGTTTTCTTTGTATCTAATGCAAAATTTGGGAAGGTTTCCAGAGGAGGATTCTAGGATTTTAGAAAACGCTGCAGGAGAGGACCTGAGATCTTGCCATCTTTTTTCACTCATGTTGACTGAGCTGTAGCTACTGCTCTCAGTAACTTCCCTATATTTTACAAGTTCAGCAACAGAGTTTTCTTGGCTTTGCCGTAGAAGTTATTCAAATTCTTAGTGCTAGAAAGCTCCTAATTCTTAACCTGAATCATTTTTGTTGCCATTAGTCATGATACTTCTTGATTTCTTTCCAATGGGCAAAGAAAAACAGATCACGTCTTTTTTTTTAATATCAGACATTTACATATCATAGGACATTATCATGTCTTGCACTAATCTGATCTACAAACTGAATTGCACAGTTTCTATTACCTTTACATAAGTCATCATTTGTGAATGTCCAATTGTCTCTGATTTTTTTAGCTGACTTTTAATTGGTCTACATATATCTTGATGTTCTATTGTCCTAAGACATTGTTACATCTCTATTTGAAGATTTAGGATGAGTAGTTAGGAAAGTACTGGAGGCTACTTTGTGTGATACTACCATTGTATATGTGATGTATGTGTGAATATAGCTGCTCTTTGCTGATAAATTGGAATTATATTGCAAGTTGTTTTAAACAGTCTACTGTCTTTCTGTAGAGCTTGTCTGTCTTTCTCTTATGGTTTGCAATTCACAGATAAATAAGAAGTTTGTTCTCCTTGTCACTGAATTTGTTTTGTTTCAGAAAGTTACTCAAATTAGACAATAAAACTTTTGATTCGATTTTTAAAAGCAGGGAGTGGCTTCTCGAAGACTTAAAACCAAAAGCAGTAATGATATTTAGATTAATGAAATAGTCTCTAATTCTGTTACATGAGAAGATGTTAATGACAAATATTTTAAATTATTATTCTTATGACAGTGCTCATCAAAAGTGCTCAGGAAAGCTGCATTTGTTCACATATGCTGACTTCATTTTTATTAAGAAAAATGGAATTTGTGTGAACATAGCTTCACAGCAGGCTTACAATAATCAATGTATTTTTGTCTAGACTACACCAGATTAACATGCTTCAGCTTGTTAGTGATATTATTATGAGAAGCTATGTAGAAAGCCACACTAGAGTCCAGATATGGCACTCAGCTCTTCAGGATTTGATTATAGTTATTCTTAACAAATTCCTTTTGGAATACCATTTCTTAATTATCTCAGTTTTTACAGGAAAATTTTTCTAGTGTGTACTCGAATCATACAGGCTGTGTGTTATACTCTGGCTAGGCTGTTACCATCCTTTTGAAGGGACTGTTTTTCCCTTTTTGAGTCTACTGGAGGGCACAAATTCTCAAAGTGATTATTACCTATTTTGAGACTGGTTTAGCCAGAGTTCCAGGGTGAATTTGTCTGATCCCATTTTCATGAAAATTTTCCTTTTTATATGAAGGTGATAAATAAGATCATGAAAAGGAAAAAAAAAAAAGGCGCAGTTCATTTACACATTTTAACTGCAGTTTCTTAAAATTTGTTGGCAATAGTGTATTCCTCAGGTTCTGTAATCACAATGTTCTTAGCTTTTCCAGCAGACAATTGTCATTGTGAATACAATATGAATGCTCTGGTTATCTTCTCCATCTTCTACCATTAATTATTCATATGTGAAATTATTCATTATTCACATGTAGCACATATACATTTCTTAAAGCCTCTCTTTCCAAAGGTTTTTCCAGTGAAATGTCTGGAATGTTGTGTCCAGGTTTATACACCAGTTTGGTACCGATTTATGTATGTAAAGTATGTAAAGATCACTTTCCTATGGATTTTAAAAAGTGTAGCACTTGAACATTCTTGAAGTTTCTCTCCAATATGTTGTGAACCAAGTATTAAACATTTCTTTTGCTCTCTAGAAGTTTTTCCAGCTTTCATGCTTAGGGAATGATGCTTCTGGAAAAACAAGGTGTAGGATCATTGAAAGGGTTTCATCAACATCTGAGAACTTTTGCCTGCAAGGGAATTAAAGGAATATGAAGATACTGTTTCAGGTGACTCTTTGGAACTTTTTGGTGGACAAGTGGAAGGATAGTAACTTTTTTAATACTGAAAAATATGTGAGTCCTAACTTCCTGATAATCTTAGTAATTGCTTTTTAACCATGTGGATCACAACAGAGAGTGGTGTGACTTTGCTGCATCATCTTTGAAAGACAAGTGATGTGAAGAGGCTTAGAGATGATCAGAACAAGTATCACAAATACTTAAAGAAGGTGTGAGTATTGTGGTGTGATTAGCAAGTACAGAGAAGACTGTAGGATGGAGATGTCAGTGATATGTCCAGTCCCCTGGACAGAAGCTTCTTTATTTGCTATCAAGCTAGTGATACACAGTGAGCAAGTAGAGCCAGGGTAAACAAACCAGAAGTGGATTAAAAACTTTACATTTAAGGAAGGCTAAGTCTTTGTCAATGCAATTAAATTCTTTTTATAGCTGATTGCATTATGTAGGATTTAATAAGATACCAGTCAAGAATCACAGAAAAAAGAGTTGTTTTCAAATTGCTACAGCAGTTGATTAAACTTCTTCCATACTCAGTGCCATCTACCAGTAGGAACCAGTAGCAGAACTAAGAAATGTAGAGAACCAGTCCTAGGATTATTACGAGTGGTCAGAATGACTGTTGCTGAAAGACTAGACAGGTATTGTTGATGGTTGTGTTTGTTCTCGGTAGAGACTTCATTTCCTATGATGATACCTGCTTCTCAGCTGTGTTCAGTGTTATCTGGTTGACTGTCAATATTTATTGTTTAGTAACAATACAGTGACCTTCCTGAATCAGGGGAGAGCCTCTTTTTATCTCAGAAATTGTACATATTTCTGCTATATGAAGAGAGCACACACAGAATTCTTTTAGTGATACTATCTATGGAAAATCAACTACAGAAAGTCAGATTTGTTTTTCTCCTGAATTACTGCCCAGCCTTAAATTTAGACTCAAAAATAAGAAATTTGGTTCATTCCTAAAGATCATTTCTGAAGATTTATATATTATTTGTTGCATTGACAGCATTTTGTAGAACAAACCCCAGTCTTGAAATCTCAACTGGTTCAGCAAACTCATCGTAACTGTCTGTGTGTTCTTTAAGTTTTGGGGGGTTTTTTCCTGTTATCCAGTCTTGGAAAAATATTTATTCTCAGACATATAATGGCCCAAGACTTCTCCCATAGGAAATACTGACTCCACCATTAATAGACAAAGCCCTCTCTTTATAATGGGTGTAGTTTTCATAGGATTATTAAGGTTGGAAAGATGTCCAAGATCATCTATTCCACCCTTAAAGGAAAAATCATAATGCCAACTAAACCCTAGCACCCAGTGCCATGTCCAGTCGTTTCTTGAACACCTCCAAGAACAGTGACGCCACTACCTCCCTGTGCAGTCCATTCCAATGCTCACCCATACTTTCAATGAAGAAATTCTTCCTGAGGTCCAACCTGAACCTCCTCCAGTGCAATTTGAGGCCATTTCCTCTAGTTACTTGGGTAAATAGGCTGATCTCCACCTGGCCACAACCTCCTTTCAGGTGGTTGTAGAGAGTGATAAGGTCTCCTCTGAACCTCCTCTTCTCCAGGATGAACACCCACAGCCCCCTCAGCTACTCCTCACAGAACTTGTGCTCCAGCTCTGTTCCCCTTCTCCAGTCATGCTCCAACACCTCAGTGTCTTTCTTGTAGTGAGAACTGAACAAAGCATTCAAGATGTGTCTTCACCAGTGCAGAGTACAGGGGGACAATCCTTGCCCTGGTCCTGCTGGCCACACTATGGGTGATACAGGCCAGGGGCCTTTGGCCTTCTTGGCCACCTGGATACTCAGCTGGCTTTTGTCTAAAGTCTCAATATTGAACAGAATTTGCTATGTGTTCACTGTGTGGTATCTGTTCAAAACTGCTAAGGTTTGGGGTAGGGTGAAACTGCTCAAGAATGCTTTGAATTTTTCAGTTTCTTTTCACCTCCGTACACAGACATTGTAGCTTCTGAGCCTCCTTTTTGTCAGAGTTGTTAAACATCATTAAACATCTCAGAAATATGTGAAGTTATTGCTGGAACACATTCTTTTTAAATGCAGCTTATAGGCCTTATTATCAAAATGTTTTAATAATTTCCTTTAGGAGAAAGATATTTTCAAATACTTATTCGTAGTGCTGCCTAGGAGAGGCAAAACTTTACTTTTGTTTCCTCATTTACTGAATTCTAAGACTGTTCAATGGAATGCAGTGAAATCCTTCTGGCCTCCTCAAGTCTATTCAAAGATTAAAAAAAACACTTTATCTGTTGCTGCAGTCTTACTTTTCAACATAAGAAATGCCAAATTAATACCAAATCAGATCTTGTCATGCTTATCTAGAAGGTTAGGACAAGGGAGTATCAAATCTGTGTTTTTAAGTGTAACTCTGAAAAATAAGAAATGTTCCATGGTTGCAACTTTAAAAGTATTCGTATAAGAGATAATTCAAGCTTAAGATGTCTGTTAGTATCTCTTTGAAAAGTTCTGAGTTGCCTCTGCTATTTGTAGAAATATCCTGCAGCTTGTACTTCCTGAGTGGTAGTCATTACCATAAAAGAAATTAGTAGCTAAGAATTCCTGCTATACATTACATTTAATCTTGTAAATTACCCAAAGAAGTGGTAGCTGTGGGGAGGAGCATAGCAAGAATAAGAATCTGGTGAAAAGCATGGGAGAAATCTTCTTAGGGTGTAGTGAGGACTTCGGTACTGGTTGCTGAGTGTGGTATCTGGTTCGAGGAAGGGAGGTAGAGTAGTAGAACAATTTTGAAAATTGAGATGAGTCAAAACAGGGCTTTCCAACTTTGTGGATGTTATTGACAGAATATGGATTTGTTTCTGAGGGCTAAGAAGGATTAAGATAAATCCATGTCGTACCCTGCTCGCTACATACAGAAGTTGTGGGATTTCTTACAGCATAGTCTACGGAGACAGAAGCATAGCAGTCTGTGTGAAGAGGCCATCAGTAAAGGCACACTTTTCATGTAAACTGAAGCTTTGACAGAGATAACCAATCTGTTGTTCCATCTATGGTTTGGTGTATTGCTTAATAATTCTTTACACTTCCAAAAATATCTGGTACAAATTTTATCTCCAGAATAAAGCTGCTTTATTGTTTAGTGTGAATGAAGCACATGGTACCTGTATTCCAGTCAATTTTTACTTGTTGTCAGAAGTGCTGACACTGCTTTCTACTAACTGGAAGATCAGTATTCCCCAATGGATGAATGGAATCTAAATGGTTGCTTTAAGAAGAGGAGACTGTGTGTGTTTCCCACCTTGCACAGTATTCCCTTCTAAGCCAAAACTAAAGCTCAAAATTACAATTGGGACAGGTTGAAAACCACCTCTGTTTTTCCAACTTTTTTCTAGGCTAACAGTTACAGGAAGGTGATTAGTTAGAGGAATTAGAACTTCAAATGTAATTAATTGGAGAATTTACTTAATTAGAATTGTCCTCCTTTTAAAATTTCTGTAGATACCCTCAAATCCTGGAAAGAGTGCACATAGAAGAAAAATTCATACAATAAATGAAAAGGGAGGAGAGATAGGGCAGGGAATGGTAGAAAAATGTCTTTAGATAGCTAGTGTTTTCTAGACAGTAATGAGTGGGGGAGGTCGGAATAAATTTACCTAAAATAAAATTAAAAAAGAAATAAAAGAAAAGAAAAAAAAATTAAATGAACTGTCAGAGTCCAAGTTAAGGAGGTTGTGTATGTTTTGGTTTTGTTGGTTTTTTTTGGTTTTTTTTTAATTAAGAATGTGTGGCTGAAATTGCTAGTCCCTATACACTGATCATTAATTCTTCATCAATGGACCTTAGTAAGAATCTTTGATCTTTACTTTTTTCTGTCGTCAACTTGCTTTTGTTGATCATTTTCTCATAGCTGATATTCTGAACCTTAGATACAATTTTTATTTATTCTTTTTGGTGGTGGTTTTTTTTTTGTTCCGTCTTCTCTGAAATGATCCCTTCTCTACTTGCAGTGGACAGCTAAAGTTCCTGGGAAATACACTGCAACTATCTAGATTGCATCTTGATCTAGCAATGATGTGCTCCTACCAATCTTATTTAGACCTTTTGTGAACACAGTTATATGTAGAAATACACATTAAAAGTGTGCAGGTTATATTCAGTGTGTTTTTATATAAACGTGAAACAACATAACTGTTCAGTTTTTCTGAATTATTATTCTAGGATCAAGACAACCTTTAATCCAACAATCTCAGCCTCCACCTTATTCATCACCTAGAGATGTTCCCCCAGACATATTGTTAGATTCTCCAGAAAGAAAGCAAAAGAAACAAAAGAAAATGAAGTTAGGCAAGGATGAAAAAGACCAGACTGAAAAAGCTGCAATGTATGATATCATTAGCTCTCCTTCCAAGGACTCCACTAAGCTTACATTAAGACTGTCTCGTGTAAGATCTTCGGATATGGACCAGCAGGATGATATGCTTTCTGGTTTGGAAAACAGCAGTGTGTCAGAGGGTGATATTCCTTTTAATGTGCAGTACCCAGGACAGACTTCTAAAACACCCGTTACTCCACAGGATGTTAACCGCCCATTAAACACTGCTCATTGTTTGCTGCAGCATGAACAGACAGCTTTCCTTCAGGCACAACAAGTGCCTGTTTTACAACAGAACACTTCAGTTGCTGCAAAACAGCCTCAAACTCCTGTGGTACAGACACAGCAACAGGTTTCGCAACAAGGAGCTATAACGTCATATGATGAAGTAGAATTGGATGCATTGGCTGAAATTGAGCGGATAGAACGTGAATCAGCTATTGAAAGGGAGCGATTTTCAAAAGAAGTGCAAGATAAAGGTAAAAGGATTGTGTGTGTGTATATACACTATATATTATATAAATATATATATATGCATATAAACCCCATATATATATATATATAAAAAACTTCCTGTCATTGTCACATAGTTCAATTCTGTTTACTCAGTGTAGGTTCTTCTGCGACATTCATTTCCATTCTCTTCCAACAATGAATTGTAATCTTCCATATATGCATATTTTGAGTATCTGATATTCTTTTTTTGGGGTCTTTAAGGATGGAAAGTGAAATTCTTTTGTTTCAGAATTCTTTTAAAATACTCTTACGTTGAACCATGAAACTGAATGAGGTACAGTGGATGTTGTTTATAGTTTCTAAAATCCCAGAAGTACCATAAATCAAAATTTATAGTAATTTTTGATAGTTGTGTTATTAATCCATGTTGCCTAATTTAAGAAAATGCAGGAAAATGGTTTTATCCCATTTCTACTCATATCCCATTTGGATTTAAATTGAAGGAGATGTTAGACTAAAATCACATCTGTTCTATTCTTTTGAAGTTAATGTAATGATTAGGTAATATATACAATTATGTTGTCTCTATTGTTTGTTCCACTGGATATTAATTATTATGTAGGCATTAGAAACTCTAGAGAACTACCATATATCTGTATGGTGTGTAGCAGAGAACCAGGTGGGCCTCTGAAATGTTTTATCTTCACTTCGGTAGGTGCACTTGTTGTCTTAATGGGTTTAATTTGAATCTATCAATTTTTTTATTTTGATTTCTCTTTCTTTTTCTGTTGTTAAATGGTTTAAAGGTCTTGGGTTTCAGATGGATTTTATTAATTAGATAGTAATAATTTACTATAATGTTTTTCAGAATCTTCCTCTGCTTAATTTCTGAGAAAATAAATATTTTGTAGCATAATCCTAATTTATTAGATACTCCTAAGAAAAGTCTTGCAGAATGGAAAATGGTGAAAATTCTGATTTTGGAAGTTCATAGGTGAAAATGGTCCATGTAGATATATTGCATGGAATGATTTTACACACAGTTTGGGTCTTTAACCAGTGGAGAGGGTAACAATTTTCTCCCTATTCAAAGTGGTTTTTCACAATTTTTAGAGATGCCTGAGTAGTGAGGGGAAGTGAGACTCTCTGTGTGTGTGTGTGTGTGTGTGTGTGTTTGTTTGTAAACATGGTTGCCGTACTAAAAGGTTTAACTTCTAATATGTTTCTTATTTGATAACTAAATCAAATCTTTTTAGGAAAAACTATTTATGAATATAAAGAGAAAAAGTGTGCTCACCTCAAAAGAGATCTCTACTGGTCTCTACTGTCTTTAATTTTAGTTTAATGAGATGGGAAATTTGTTTATTTACTTAAATCTCTTCCATTAATTTTAAATTTATTGCTGGAGAACTTGTAGTTTGTGGCCTAATACTTCAAAAGCTACATTTATGTCTGCACACTTGAAATAGAATCTCTACCACACTTTACCTGAGCAGCAGCTGAAAAAATGCACAAGAGGTTTCAAACACTTTGATCAAGACTGAAAACACACTTTCTGTTTTGTTGTGGCTTTCAGAAAATGTTGAGCATTAGTTGTAAAGTTTGTTTACCATAATTACACATCCATGGTGAGAGCCTTGGTTTGATTCTTTTGGGGAAGGAAGTGACTTTTATACTGTGGCCTTTTCTGTTCGCCACTTGTCAATAACCATCTTCCTAAATACAGATTTTGACCTTATGATTTCCTCTTACCTGCAACCTCTGGTAGGTCTCAGATCTTCCTGAATTCCTACAATTGCTATAAATCAGGTACAAGAGTTGCTGCCTTATACTGGGACAAATTAGCACTATTTATTCACTTGTGCTAAGTTGCCCCTATGATAGACAGCAGCACTTTTCACCTTTTCAATCTGGCTCTTGAGGTTTCAGCCATGACTGCATTGTATTTAGTAGAAAGATTTTTAGCAGCCTTGAAACAGATTTCCTGAAAATGCAGTTCTTATTTTTTGTTAATATTTTTGCCATTGCTTCTAAATTTATGCTGTGTCTAGAAGCTGATACATTCTGAGATTTTCTAGTTCGAGCTGTTTGGTTCAGTGAGGCTGCAGGAGGAAGCATCCTCTATTGTTCCTATAGGAATATGTCTGTTAGAAACATATTCAGTGACTTCTAAATATGTCATTAATTTCTGCAAAGCTGCATAGTGTATTTATATAAAAGCCTGGCATTTATGCCTTTTTGTACATGTACTGTAACTTCAGATCACATTATGTCAGGAAGAGAGTGTGAGTGTAGCAAGTGCTCAGTCTAATTAGAGTGGGAGTGCATAGTGCCAGCTGATGCTTTACAATAGCAAGCATCCCTTTAGAGAGCTTACTCAAAATGCTAGCACATGCTAAAACCTGCATGAAAGCATCTTTGCTGCTTTTGTAACAGAGGCATGGGAATGCATATTACAGCATACTGTGTTTTCTGTGTATATTCACACCAATTTCCATAAATTACTTCAGGAAAGATGTACTCAAAAGTTTGGATAGTACTTTAGTGGTCTCTTCTGTCCTTTATTTTAGACATAAAATCTCCATAGTCCTATACTCCATCACAGATGTTCAAAGACTTAATCTTTAACTGTAAGGATTTGGTTGGATAGACATGTTCTTCTGAGGCTAATAACCAGTGGAGGAGTTTATTTTAGAGAAGCAGCAGAGATTTTGGGGGCAGGGGGCATTCTTGCTAAAAATTATACAAGTTGGCTAAGGTAATGCTAAGGTCTGGGTTTGCTTTTTTAGATCTGAGGTCCTTTTATTATATTTGGTGGGAAATGGAGATTGGAGCCTTGTGGTAATTATAGTATTTTCTGTAATAAATCCTTGTTTCTAATAAAGCTGTTAAAATATTTAGCTTCCACCAAACAAAGTCTCTCAAAGTGCGAAGCAGTCTGTGTTTCAGACATGGGATTAACACAGGGTTTTGCAGAGGTGCCTTCTTCTTTGGAAAGCAGCTTACCTTTCTGAAATCTGATTTTCATACTTTTGTTTTATGAAAAATATATCTTCAGTTCAAAAATCACTAATGCAAAATCTGACAAATTTGGGGTAGATATGCGTAAGGAGTGATTTTATTATATAGACTTCCTCATATCTGAGTGATTTTTGCAGCTATGTTTTATAATTCTGTCCTTTTGGGCTACTTAGCTCTTAGATTAAATGGAATGTATTCTCTTCATTTATCGTGATAGTGAGGTGTGAAGTTTAACAAGTTGGTTTCATTCTTGTCCTCTGTGTGGGAGAGCAGGAGTTCATCTCCTCTTTCTACTTTATCCATCAAGAGAATCTCTCTATTGATTAATTCAACAAGTAATTTTTCTGTGTCTGTTAGTGAGATTTTGAAGATCTAGGCATCTGGCACCAAGAGTTACATTCTAATATATCTCTTACATTTAATAGCTTAAATACTGCTAAACAGTCAATGGAGCATGACAGAACTCAGACTCCTCTCACAATGGCCTCTCATACCATCATCGGATATAAGATGTTAATCAATAGATCAAATCTTTTCTTTTGAAAGAATGTGTAGTATTAGAGATAGATCTAGCTATTATTTATGAAGACTCAGATTATGTGAGTTGGAAAAAAGTGATTCAAAAGGTATATTAGAGAAGTGGATTGATTTTTTTCACAGCAATTGACAGGTAAACCATCCTCTGCTCTGGTTACATTGTGATATTTTGATGCTATAATTTCTTCAGAAAGATAGTGAAACTTAATTCACCCTTTATTCTCTTCTATCTACTGCGAGTAGTCACACTTCCTGTACTACTTGGTGCTGTTGAAGGCTTTTGAAACAAGTAGAGGTGTATATTCTGAACTAGTTTTGTACGCTTAAGTAAAATTGTTCTTTGTTCATATTCTGAAGTTGACTACTCCAAGAAACTACAGGAAATCCTGTTAAGTTTTATAAATTGTCACAGGAGTTTCTGTTGTTCTCAGGCATCTTTTTTCTCTTTGGGAGATGAGAATGAGAAATTTCATTTTGGTAACCTCAGTTCTTTGCATTAGCTCGTGCTTTGCCACTGTTCAGGAACAAGTGGCCTATTTCTGTGTGTAGTTAAGTAGTTCAAAGTTAGTCCATCACTTTTAAACTAAACCTTTCGTAGAATGTTACATTAAGTTCTTATTCTTTTTCAAGATTTAGACCTGCTACAGAATTACTTTTCAGATACAAAGTTTATACATCAAAGATCTTTCATGCTTTTCTAAAACCTCCAAATACTGTGAAACAAAAATGTTAAACATAGTAATGCTAAAAGGAACTCAGAGTCTGTTAGCGACAGGAAAAGGAAAGATAACCTCGAAAATCACATAAAAACCGAGAAAGCAGCCCATCTTTTTCAGATTCTCTTTTGTGAATTGGTTTAGCTTTTTTTTTTATTCGGAATTGCTACGTTTTATTCTGAGCTTTCTGAACTCTTCCATACACAGAATTGTGTTGTTAGGTTTTAGGCTTCTTCAAAGGTACTTTTGTATAGTACAGTTGTCTTAACAGATTGAGGAGTTCTGCTTGTAAAAGGCACTGTTTTCTAGCATTTGTGAGAAGAGTAATGAAATCATTAACCATTTCATTAGGAGGCTAATATTTTTTTTTAAACCTTAAAAGCATTAGAAGAATTTTTAATGAGACAAACCGACTTGTATATGTGTGTTTTTCTCTAATTCTTTACCCCTGAGGATCCATTTTACCCACTTCTTTGGAATCTTACTGTGGATTCTTTGAATTAGGAAGAAGTGAAGCTGTAATAACTTTATTTCCAATAATTGGATCAGTTAGGGGGCATTTGGATGCCTGCTGTGGGCCCTTCTTTTTTTGGTTCGTTCCAAGCCCTTAGCAGCAGAGACACACATCCCAAGAGTGTGAATCTGCCGGAGCAAAACTCCCAAAACTACAGTTATAGGTAAGTAACCTTTTTCTCTTACCTTTTAAGTTCTTACCCAGCTCCTCTCCCTTTCTCCCCATTACCCATCTCCCCCATAATATTACCTAAAGAGAAAACTCGTAGAAGAATGCTATTAAGAATGGAAAGTTTGTTTATGTCTAATTCTATATAGCCAACTAATTAAATGATGGAATGAGTAATTACAACCAGTACATTAGAATTCATTTCCAAAAATATGTTGTAGAGGGCTTATTTCCTTAAAAATGGAAATTACAAATACAAATACAAGTAGTAATTTTTGTAGTAATCTTGCAGATTACAGTCATTAATACCAGTAGGTGGAGAAATAGAGGGTGGAAGATAAATAATTGAGTGTCTGTGTAGTAGAATGTGAGACTTAGGCGTCATGTGTTTTGTGTATGCAGGTTTTCATTAGGTCTGCATTTTGTAGCATGATGTAATGGATGAAACTCGCACCTTATATAGCTCTTCCAAGAAAAACCAGCTTTGCTGTCTCCAGGTCCTATAAAAGACAGATTTTCTGTTTGTGTGTGTTCAGGCATGTTTTAAGAAAAGTAAGGGAAAGAAATCACTGTTCTATTAGAGGAACTGCAGTGAAATGTTGCAATGTTTGCACCTATTTGTGTAACATTACTTCCTTTTACAGTTTTTATAAATATTAAAATGCTTAACAAATGAAAAGCTTTTTTTTTTAAAGGCAGTATTTTTTTTGTGCTCATATGTAACATGAATCAAAATTCCCTTGTTTATCTCAGGTTGTGCTTTGCATAGGGTAGTGCAGAAAACTGCTTGTCTAAGAAAGTGTAGAAAATAAATAAATTTAGCAGTCCTTTAACAAGAAACATTCTTTGTTTCAGTCTGCCCTGTAAGCTAAGACTAGAAAATTCAATATAAACTGCATGTAATGTGTACCCTTGATTTGTACCTGTTGGATGAGAGGATTTATGATACCTTAACCCAGTAATGACTTACTTTCTGGGACAGTCATTTCTCTCTGGTGGATTTAAATCTGGATAAAGAAATGGTATGAGTAGTTAATAAACCTAGTAAGAGCTTAATCCCAGCATATTTGTAGCTCTCAGTCACTAAGTTTATGCTGACATCAACATCAGAAGACACATTTTTTTTCATTGTCATGGAATATAAATGTTACTGATCTAGTTAATTGATATTTTTGAGTGCAAGGCAGAGCAAAATCAACAGTTGGAAGGGAGAAGGGAAAGTCACTGCTTATTTCTAAAGTTTTCTGTCTATACAAATTAATTAAAAAATAATTGGATATGTTTGCTGTGATACTAAAGTAGTTTTCATTAAGTCTGATGTCAGTGTGTTGCATTTTTCTTGTGGAATTAGATGCTGCACTGGGTATTTCAAACGAAGTGCATTTCAGGTTTTGCTCAGATATTTTGAGTTTACAAAACTCCATTTTGCACAAAATCATGTGGATAAAACCCAGTGTTTATGCTGAAAAATCTATCTCATAAATAAATTAAAGTCATATGGTTTGTGAAAGCAGTGTTAAATTCAGGGAGCTTGAGTTACAGTTTCCAGTCTCTAAGCAAACGTAGATATTTGATTATACTTTCCTGCAGTTCGATTTTTGTTATTTCCTGGTGTAGTATTTCCTTTGTATTACTATAATTGACAGAGAATAGTGAGTAATCAGACATCCTTTAGTAGAAAAATTCATAAGACAATATGATGATTGTGCTATTGCTATATTTAAGAAAACAATCAAAACCTCAGAATTTTCATTTTGATAATGTCTGCGACACCTTAAGTCATGTCAGGGATCGCTGTAGCCTTTTGTTTTGAACTGAGTGAGTTTAGACATCCCTTCTAATGGAACTTTTTGGACAATGACCAGAAGTTTGATGAAGGCTTTTAACAGGTTGCAAAAGATTAGCAGGTGCTTCTGTTCTGAGTCTTGCAAGTCCCTTTCTTTGAACTGCAGCAGCTGACAGTCTTCTGGTCCCTTCAGAGATTTTTGAAATTATGTACCATTCTGTAAAGCTTCCTATATGAGATTCGTGATGGTCCTTTCTTGATTTCTTCTGTTAGGTAGGAAGCGGTGAGAATAAAATCTTCTCCCTGTGTTGGCTAAATCTCCTTCAAGGGGAGGAGCTAGTAGTGTTGAAATCTCTTCTGCTGATGGGAGGGGCTCTCTTTGGTTGTTCAGTGCTTTTTCCCAGTTGGTATAAGACTTTGAGGGGAGGTCAGATGAGAGCAAACTCTTATGGTTTGTCAGTGGTGTGCATACGTGAAGGAGCAGAAAAGAACAGATATTTGCCCTCACTCTCCTGATGTGTCATCCATTGGTACCATTAAAGTAATTTTAAAGATTCCTCGTATACAGATTAGATTCTTGTGGTCTACAGAGCACTGTTGGCTGGGGGGACAGGGCACTTAGACAACATTGAAGAGATCTGTGAAAAATAACAAAGAAAAGGAAACTGTTGACAGTAGACATATGTTTGTTATTTTGGCATTTGTCTATGTGTCATTTGTCAAAAATTCTTAATCTTGATTGCTATCTTAGATAAGTTTATAATTTGCCTCTATCTGACTTATCTCTGTTGTTAAAAATTAGAAGGTTTGACAATATGTAATAACTGCTTAGGCCTAGTGTATTTGAGCTAAATTTGTTAATTAGTGATATGATTAAATAAGTGCTATTTCAAATGACTGGAAGCATATGCCATTAATCTCTAATATGAGAGATTAGAAGAGTTAGAGGTTTAAAGATGTAAAACTCTTAAAGATTATCCTCTACAAAAAGAAAATTTATACTTTCAATTACCATTTAAATGGTTCATCTAGAATTCAACATTAGAGGATCAGTCTTTTTTGTGTCTCTGAAGAGGAGAACATTCACATTTAACCATTTTCAATGTAAAGTCTCCCACTGAGTCCCTTGCAAGGGAAGCAAAATGGGAAAGCAAAAATTTATCTGTAATGTCTATTTGTAAGTATACCAAACAGTATTAATAGAAGGAAGTGTTACAATTCTGCTAAAAGGAATCTTAGCAACCATGCTCATGCTTATTATTTAAACTGACTACCTTTTCTTTCATAGATACTTACAAAAGACCCGTTTCTATTTGCTAGGCCAAGTGGTTCTAGAACTGAGTATCATCCAATGATACTCATTGTTTAAAGAGTTTTTTCTGGGATTTAATGCAATCATCAGGCTTGCAAGAAAGCAGTAATGTAGAAGGTTCCCGCACTAATTATCTTGACTGTTGCTTTGGAAAGATTCCAGGATGAGTAAAAGAGTAGATATACATTTGTAATGCAGCTCTCCTCATCCACCTGCTGCTTCTAAGACTTCCTTAGCTTCCAAGAGTATCTGTTTTCAGGATGAATGTTCTTCAAATCACAATTGCCTTGTAGTTGCAGCAGAAATATATCTCAAGGTGTCTGTGGTTATTCCAGTGCAATGTGGTTTTTTGCACAAAGTTTCCACAGTAATTAATTAATTAATTTCTAAATCTGAAAGTACTGTACTCACAACTTTGATGTGCAGATATTTCCGAAGGTGAAGGCCATAACCTGTCTCCAGGAATACTGGTCATACGAGGATTGGTGGGAGATTACCTCTTGGAAATCCAGCTAATTTTTTTTCCCATGTAAAGCTTGTGGTTCTGGTAATGTTTTGGTTTTTATACCGCAGAGAATCATTTCATTTGAAAGAACGCTACTATTTTTTATTATAATGTAGTTTATGATCTTGCTTTGAGTTCCAAGGTACTGCCTTTTAGTGAGCATGTTGCAAGGTGAAGAGAATATTCTTGTGAATTTGCCAAGTCAAAAGGATTCATACATAGAGTAACTGTTCTCTGAACTACCATAGATTTGTTGGAAAAGGAATTGGAAAAAATGTAGGTATATTTTGAATGTATCTACAACCTCAGAGAAAGTGGAGGAATGAATAATTGCTTTGAAAAGAATCTGAAAACAATGAACTTATATACCAAATCATTAATATGGAGAGAAAGCTCTTCTAAAACTTAGTACATATTCCTTTTACTATGAAAATGGTTGCAAAGACGGAAGCAAAAACATCCTGATCACACTTTATAGGACTAAAGAGATTGTGAGCCAACATGTTTGGAACTGCAGCAAGCTTTAGATCTGGGTCTGTAAGATTTCGAAGAAAGACATTAGTCTGATATTTTGGTGAAGTCCTAGATCCCCATATTAAAAAAAAAAAATACTACTGTCTGTGGAATGAAGTGAATGAAGCTTGAATACTGATGCCTTGAAGGATATGAAGGATATTTCCATGGATATTGTAAAAGTTCATCTGTTCATTTTGGGACTTAGGACTTAACACAGCAGCTATATGCGAACTTGCATATATTTGACTGTAAAAGAGAAGATCTGAAGACATCTGTTTTAAGGGCGCACTGCTCTCTTCTCACCTCACTGATTCTAATTCTCTAGCTGAAAGTTCAAGATTTTATAAAGCCCTTAAAACCCGATGGTATGTTTCAGCTTTCAAATTTTTGCACCTATTGTGACAACTTAAAAAGTTTTTGTACTTATTCAGTGGGATTTTTTTTCATTATGCTTTGTGAAGGCAGTGGTGCTATGTATTCATCCTACCTTTTTTGCCCTAGTTCAACTGGATATTTTCTTATACTCAGGACAGCTTTTTTGTCCTAGATCAAGAATTCTTATAGAGGCAAAGCAGTAATGATTGAGTCTAGTTTTGAGGCTCACTTTCAAGATGCACTGGAAACAAGAAGAAATCTGTGAGTGATCTGTAACTCTGTCTGCAATCACCTTGCCATCTGAGAAAATAAAGCTATGATGGTGTCCCTTTCTTCTCAGGCAAGATGTCAAGTTACTAAAATATCTGTATTCTAATGTCAAGAAAAATGAAGAATGTGCATCAGAAGAGCTGTGTATTTAGAGGGAATATGTATGCCAAGTTGTGATGTGATCATCTACTTATGCATTCTCAACTTAAAATTTGACATTTTGGATGATGAAGAACAGCAGCATGTTGAACCTGGTCACTTATCAGAAGTCCAAGCAAGAAAAATGGCCCTACTTGAATTGTTTTGGTTGTTTGTTCTTGGTGCCTTCAGCATGAGGGCTCTGAAAGGTGAGTTTTGGTTGATCCAGCTACAGCTGTTTAAGGCATCACAGCTTGTGGCCATCTGCTCCTATAATAGGCATAAAAGAGGAAAGCATTTTCTTGCTTAAAACTGAATCATTCAGCCTGGTAGGTTAAGGCAAACCACCTTCACTAGTGCCTTATGGTGATGCATTAGACATGAAATGTAGTTGTGGAAATACAAAGGCATGTTCCCTTCTGCTACAGAAGATAACTACAGTTAAAGAAATGGGGCAGATAATGAATTACAGTAATGTCTTAAAGACTACTGTTAGATCTACCATCAGAGCCTTACAGGACTTTTTCAGTGTGCCTGGCAGTTTTGGACTAAAATAACAAGGCTGACCAACCTTCTTATAAGGATGCAAGTTTTAATTGAGTAGGTAATGATATGTGTGTGGATGTATGTACATTTGTTCCAATCCATAGTGAAGAAAAATTTGTCTATGTAAGTTCTCATGAGTCCAGGCGTTGCTGTAGCAAAGAAAAAGCAAAAATCTCCCTGCTGCATCTTTGACTTGAAAAATTTATTTTGCCTCATATGTCTATCATAAAGTTTGCCTTCATTCCTACAGACTTCTATTGAGCTTTCCAAAGTTCTTTATTTGCAGTTGATCAGTTTCTGCATGGAGTTTATTGTATCTGTCTTTACTGTCTTCCAGCCGTTAAATCTTGTACAATATTTTTGAGTTTTAGAAAGTTAGAAATATCCAAATAGATTTGAGGATGAAAATGGTGGGGAAAAAAGCCTGTTCACATCACTGGAATTGACCATATTACTGCTTGTTATTGTGGCCTAATTTTAATTTTGGAAGTGATCCTTCAAAGTATTTCTAAATAAGAATCTTCTAAAAATTTACAAGAAATCAGAATTCATATGTTGTAATTCTGGTTTACAATTCCAGAGGAGTGTGAGTTTTTTCATTGACATTTATTGATGCATCCTCATATTTCTTGATTGCATCCTCCTTACTGTTCATTCACCTGCTCTGAGTAGGAGAGCTGGTGCATTTCATCTGGTGATAAGGCACCACAAACCTAGGCACAAAGTAGGGTGTTTCTCTTACTTTGCATTTGTGGTCTAGGCATTTCGACAATAGATATATGTTTGGTAATTCCTTAAGACTTACAATCATATTCCCTGATTACAGAGAAAGTAATTTTTTTTCTTATGAATGACAGTGGAGTAATTTTGGAGCCATAGTTGAGAAATGAAAATATAAGCCTTAGTGCAGGTAGGGCATCTAAGAAGTTATTTTTATTTGAAATTCTGTGTTGGCAGTATAAATGGGTTGTAGGTTTATA
>WBND01000906.1:51702-69442 GCA_013398595.1 Tychaedon coryphoeus
AAATAAAGGAGCTAAGCCTGTAGTTGTCCTTCAAAAACTTTCACTGGATGATGTGCAGAAATTTATTAAGGACAGAGAAGATAAATCAAGGGGCTCTTGTTTTAAACCTAACAAGAACAAGTCATCCAAACCTAATAAAGGTAAGATTTTTTTAATATTAATTGCATTATATCTTTTACACTTGAATTCTTGTAGATTTTCTATTTCTGCTGTTAGAAATTAAATGCAAATATTTGATAGTTTATATGCTTGCTTATATGGTGAGAAATAAAATAGTCTAAGGACTTGTCATTATCAGAAATCTTGCTACAAATGTACCTGAAGTTATTTATTTACTTCAGTACAAGTGCTTAATCTGGCAACACTTAAGTGGTCTTAAGATGTACTTCAGTTGCATTAGTTTTATATGGTAATTCATCCATGTAATGTAACTGTTGTATGTATAATTTTACCTGTTTTGGGTGTGTCTGTATAAAGGACCACTACTACTGTAAATAATGTAGCTGGAAGGATGGGAAATACTAAGTAAACAAGCCCTAAGATTCTTTTGTATATTTAATTTGAAGTGAAAGGGGTTTTTCCAAAGCCTGTTTTGACATGGTGGTAGTAAGAACATAGTTGCCAAGTCCCATCTACCTCTTTAACACTGTAAATACAAGTCAACTGAGGAGGTTCCATACTTGAGACTTTGTGACAATAGACTTGGAAAAACGTTTTATCTGTGGGAGAATTCATGTATCATTGTCTCTAGTGTCCATTATATGCAGAAAAAGGAAACCTGAATAATATGCTGGCATTTTGAAATTAGTTATATAGACAGGAAATAATTTAGAATAGCTTGTAGGTTTGATATTTAACTGATTGTCTCTTCTGCAGATTTAACACTTCTTTTAAATATAATTACTTTTGGTTTTGGTGCTTTCATTTCGGCTTCTTTGGTTTCAGACTGAAGTAGATCATTTCACACTGTGTAATAAGTATTGCTAACTGGTCAGGTTTTCTTTTTTTGACATTTAACATTTAAAGAATTTAAATTTCTTATATAGTCATGTTTATAGAGTTGTCATGTCTTAAAATAGACAAATCAAAAGCCGGAGGAAAGGTTTACAGCTGTATGCAGGATGTATAAATCCATCTCCAGGTGTATAATGCATTCAAGTTTAAAACATTTTCTTATATAGCTGATCTGGTAAGAAATGATGTAGAAACTTTCTTTGTGAATGTGTAACTATTTTATGTGCACTTGTAAAGAGGTGTTGTCTGTATCATTAATTTCTTCTGCTATGCCTTTTTTCTATCTACTAATCTGTTTATATTAACTCTAAAAAGGCTTCATAATGATTTGTGACGTGTTTTACATCTTTGTAAAATATTAGCCTCCTTGTTAGGGATTTCTCTTAGTCCTGGAAATAAGAACATTGTCCCTGTCCCTTTTCAAGGTTCAAAAGAGGCAAAATTTCCATTTCTAATGTAGGTATCTAGAGTTAGCCATAAAATTGTGATATCTTTGTTCTCAGTTTAATCTGAAGCTTTCAGATGAAACCCTTATATTCTTGATAGGAAATGCTAAAAACTTTCTGATGGAACTCAGGTCTAGTCTCAGTAGGATAGATTTTGAATTTACACATTTTTATGTGCAGAAAGTCAGTTATTTAAAGTCTTCAGAACAATAAGCAGTACATGTATGCTTTCCAAAATGTTCCTGAATTACTTTTTTTCTTGTAGTCTGTATTATATGTAGTTATATGTAGAATGCTTTCGTAATGTGTAAAGGTTTTAATGACTTTTGGTGTGATTCTAGTAGCTGTCACAGATCAGCAATGCATTGATTTTAAGGTCAGGTTTATAATTTCTCTACAGGGTTTTTCTGCATTTTGTTTCTTTTTGAAGTCATCATTTTCTTGCATTTCTTGCATTTTGAAATAACTTGGGACATGTTTTGCAGGGGAAAAATTGTTTGAATCTGAGTCTTTTTGCAATTGTATTCAGAATAAAGTTCCTACAATGATATCAGAAATAGGTTTTATGAGGAGAATAACTGTTTTTATCTTACAAATCAGGTTTTTAGTGTTCAGCAGGCAGATTTTGGAGAAATTGTCTTTGGACTGAAGATTTTTGATGTATCTATTTAGTTCTGAATTTTTTTTTTCTGGTAACTTGCTTTCTAGAACACATGCTAATTAACCAGGTGAATTCCAGGTGTTTGAAAAGGTACATACTTTAAAAAGTTATCTCTCTTTATAAGGCAAAGTCTATTTGTCAACAGCTAAGTGATGTAGATGTATTCATGCCACTGCTGCAGTGTCCTCAATCCAGTTGGAATAGTGTTCACAGTTTTACTTGGTGCCATTTTTAGTTATAAACTTTTTAATATGCTAGGAAATGTAACTTTCATAAACCTTCCTTTAGTTCATCCTATACTGCTTAGTAGATTGTAGCAATTCTTTTCTAGTGTTGTCTTTTAGCATCATTATTCAACTTCTCACATGCCTGTTATGCCATGTAGTTTAGTATATTTTACTTTCTCTTATTTCATTACCCTTATATCTCTTGTCCTTTCTTTTTGCTTTCTCATCCATCTCTCCATCAAGAAAATGTCTTCTCCTGGCTTTGTCATATTCAACATCATTCCTATAATATACCTGAAATGCAGTTTAAAGTAGGGTTGTTCAGCTAGTTCAAAACACCATTTAGATAGTCTTTCTGTCTTAAGGGGCTAATTCCCATCATTACAAAACTTAATAAAATTGTCTCATGTTAAGCTACAATTAATTCTTTGCAAACTGAGAGTCTGTATAACTTTTTTCATTGTTTTAGTAAATTTTAAATTTTAAAATCTTATCTTTATTTGCATTGGATTACAAAAAGACAAGGTAACATTATCACCAAATTTTATAGATATGTTTGAAATTTTATCAAGTTATGAATGGGAGGGGTAGCCACGGTATGTGACTCTTAATATTGAATGAATCCAAGAATCCCTTTTGGCATTTACAAGGAAGAAGTATATCTCAGAGGAAAGTTATGGAATTTTTTTTTATAGTATTTTTGTTACAGGGTCTTGTAGTGAAGTCTTGTTTGTCCAGGTCAGAATGAACGGTGACATTTTCTTTGTCTGATTTTAACATCTGTGAATGTCTTTCATCTTGATTTTAATACAAATGTATGTTGTTATGGGATCCATGAAACTTTTCCCTTTAACCTTTTGCCTGCAATAAGAAGGTCGTGTTTGGTATCCTTTCTTTTCAGAGCTTCAGTGAATACCTTCTCTGCTGCTTTATAGAGCTATGCTGATCAGCTGTGTTGGGATGGGAGCTGTTAGCAGCTTCACAGTTACTGCATTCTGAACAAGACAAATTTTCCTTTATTAAGTACAAGTAATGAGAGAAACCTTAACTGTCTGTGTAAGATGTATGAGTAGGTTTATATTATGTTTGAAGGATTGTTTTTGCAAAATAAGCATCTTTTGGATCTTCCTATATCACCTAAAAGGAGTTGATTGCTTTAAGGGGGAAAAAAAAGAAATTCTGATCTAGATGCTATTCCTCCATTGTGTAGATTGTTATGGGATTTCGTTATCTTTACAACACTGAACTGAAGACATAACATTTTGTTGCTCACTACAATTCTTCCTAAATATACTATGTTTCCTGCTGCTCTGATCTGAAATTTGAGTAAAGACTTGACGTCTCTTTGAAGGTGTTCTTCATACATACTCTTTACAGGATTGGCTAAAAATCTTACTCCTTAATCATCTTCATGTCATTAAAACAACACCTCTGGATTCTTCTGTGATACGTGCTTATATGGTTTGTTCAGGGGTTTTAGTTTGTTTTTAATTCCAGGTGACTTTTTCAGAGCCTGTAACCTGACAGTCTGGGTTCTAGCACTGTTGGAGATAGTTTCACTAGGGAAACAGCCATCAATTTTCTTGTAGTAGTGACAAGGAAGGGAGTATTTCAGGATGAAAAGCTGTATCCAGATTGTGTGGGCTCAACTGAATGAACTTGTGATGCTTCTCACTGATTTCTAGTTAGTACAGCCAAACTACTTGAAGAGGCTTTATGGTATAGATGAAAACTGTGGGCAGAAAGGAAGTGCCAATTCTAAACCTTGTTTAAATCCTACATGTACAGGAATTCTATAAGAACAAAACTGGGTTATGGATGTTAGCACATCAAATTTTAGAGTTCACACAAATTTGTTTCCAAAATAACCCTTTCTTAACACTGAAACAGATGTCTGGAAATCAGAGGGGCCACAAGGAAATAACTGGAATAAAAGCATAATACTCTGGGAAAGGGAGAGTTTGATCTCAGCTTGCTTCCCATAAACTGCTTTTGTAAAGGTTAGCATTGGTAAAACCTCAGTTGCATATATCTTGAATTTGAAATCACTGTCTTGAAGTTCCTGGTAGCAACTACATTTGCATGTGTCAAGGTCAGAGTAATAACCTGCTGCCCATGTTGCATGTGCCTGCAGGACCAGGTGGATCTGCAGAAAATTATGCCACATTTCCGAGGAAAAAGACTGTATTTCAGCATTCACAGCAGAAAATTTGTAATTGTTCTTCTCGGCTCAAATGTTGAAACCTTCCTCAAACTAAAATTTATTTGCAATTATAGAAAAACAGCTTTCATAAGATTTCTACAGTCTTCCTATTTTTTCTCTTTTGCGATACATTAAGCTATAAGAGGAACTAGCTCACCCTTGTGCCATTAGAAGAATTTCAAGATATATTTGATTTGCAGGGGATCCATTTTAATATGCACTTTGTTCATTGAGCCCTGATTATTTGGGGTTTTTCCTGGATTAAGAGGTTCACATTTAGAAAAAATATTTCAAGCATTGTTTAGTTAAAAGTCTAAACTATATACAACTTGTTAAAGTCTAGGAAGATCTGATTTCTCCAATGTGCTTTGCACTGGAATGGTTCTGCTCCTACTTGCAGGGAATTTTAAGGTATGGTGTGTCTGTCCCATTCCAGAAAGTAGCTGGCATTTGTGCAGGCATTGTACATACTCTCTGGGGCCTTAATTTTTGGTCTAGTTTTTCAGAAATAGTTGTTGGATAAATTGGTATTGGTATGCAGCAGGAATCAGCCACTGCGCTCTGGAGTAATTCCTTTTGCTGATCTGTTACTGGTAATAGAGGTAACATTTTCAGCTAGGAGCCTTGCCTTGTGGCTGCTTTCCTGCTATTTGTTTCCTACTTCAGACTTTGCTACTAAGCTAAATACTTTGATTCTTGCTTCTACAGTATTTTTCTGCATAGGAAAAATGAACTTTGCATGTGACACATCAAATTCTTAACAAAACCAATGAATTTGATGCAACTCATTAATTCCATTTTACTTTGATTTGTCTGAAATATGATGATTTATCTATTTGCAGAATTAGGAGTGCATTGTTTAATTAGTTGATTTTTGAAAAATTACTTTGGCACATGTAAGTGATACATATTCATTGCCTAATTTGTTGGAACAATTTACTGAAAGTCTGAAACTACTCTTGGTTCATGGACATGGATGCTTGATTGAGTTCCTCTTGCTTCTGACAATAGTAAGGCTATTTTGCATAAACAGTTTTTGCAACAATGCATTGCAATGTGTAAATTGTGGCCCAGCCCTTTGTCTAATGTCAGTTACGGTATGCAATGCAGACTTGTTCATGTGTCTAAGGATCTGAAGGTGGATATTAATCTTGGCTTATGTGCAGAAATATGTGCTTGAAATTTTGGCTTGAATTTTCTTCTGGCCAAAGGGAAAATTTGACTACCAAAAAGCCTCATATTTGCTTCTGGAGAATTAACTTTTCTGTTGTTCAATATTTTCAGCTGTTCTAGGTGACTCTTTTCATGTAAGAAAATATAAAATGTTTACTTGAAATTTGGAGTTTATTTTTGCTGTGTGGGAATACTACCAGCAAACAGAAAAAAATCAAATTACTGAACTGTTGTTTTCATTGAATAACTTTTCCTTAAATATACATTCTGTTTAATTATTTTCCAAGCAATTTTCACATACTATTTTATATTTAAAGTTAAAGCATCAGCGGTGTTTTGTTGCCATTCCTTATGTAGTTGTTATCTTGAAGAAGCAAAACTAGTAGCTTCATGCAGTATTTTCAGTGATAAGGAGTGAGACTCTTTCTATGCAATAATAAGAAAAATAAGCAGGTCTTCTTAATATGCCTAGAAGTCACAGATGAGATGTAAAATAATGTAAAATAATGGTTTTTGTTTGCTTATTTTCTGCAAAGGTTTTGGTTGTATTATATTCCTTATATAGAGCTTTTTGTTTTAGGAGAAGAGAAATTCTGAGGAATAATTGATTTCATTTAATTAAGGTCTTTTGTCTCGGGATCAGTAAACAATCAGAATAATGGCTGAAAAATACATTAGTAATAAATTTCAGATCCCAAGCCTTAATCATCATAGGGTCAACCAATGGCCTGGGTTAGAAATAATCTTAAAGATCATCTCATTCCAGCTCCCTGCCATGGGCAGGGACACCTTACACTGGATCAGGTTGCTCAGAGCCCCATCCAGCATGGCCTTGAATGCTGCCAGGGATGGGGCACCCACAACCTTTCCAGGCAATTTGTTCCAGTACCTCACCATCTTCTTAGTAAAGAACTTATTTCCAACATTTGAACTAAATCTCCTCTTTTGGTTTAAAACTCTTCCCCCTTGTCCTAACGCTATCTGCCAGTGTAATAAGCCACCCTGCCTCTTTTTTTATAAGCCCCTTTTGAGTATTGAAGGGAGTTTCAATAGAAGAATATTAACAGATAATTGCATGCTGGGTTTTGCAACTGTACAAAAGACCTTAACTTCTAAAAACAATAAATTGAGTTGACCAAAATTTCAGTGTAGATATTCCAAAGCAATGACAGCAAAATCCAAAAGCACCCTCCAATACTGACTCATAAAAGCAAGGGAATCTGTGCAACATTACATTTATTTCAATTGCCAACATTGCTCCTTTTTATTCTGAGTATTACTTTATTTTTTGTACAGAGTCTTGGAACACTAGACTGCTCTAGCTTCCTTTAATCAATTTCTATACAGACAAAAAGCCAGCAATAAGGCCAGCAGTTGCTACAGCAATCAGATACTTGAGAACATCTTAGATGCCAATGTAAATGTGTGTTCTCTTGGCATCTTGGGAGAGCGCGTGTTGGATATACTCCCTGCTCTCTGCCCTGGATATTTCAGAGTTGCCTTTTGAAATCTCTTCACTCCTTCTAAGAATGCTTATTTCTTCTCAGAGTATTTTGTAGTATTGTAAAATTTCTTTTTGAATCTATATTTCTTAGCTGTGGTTAATGATGACCTCTTGTATTGTGGAATTATTCTGTTGCCATGTCCAGATCCTTCTCTGACCCGCGTGTCAGGGTCCCATCTTTCAAGGCCAGAGCTAGGGACTGCAGAAAAAGCAGGGACTCTGAAACTTTTTTTTTCTTTTTTTTTAGCCTGAGAGCCTTTCCTTTATGCTACTCTTGGGGCAGATGAGGAGGAATTGTTTTTAAAAATTTTTTAAAGCAGGTTCCAAATGTAGGACTTCTCCCCAACACTACCTTTCTCCATCCTGCTGAATTGATTGCCGCAGAGAATTCCCGTGCATGCAGCCCCTTGGGTGCTGGTGAGGGCATCTCGGTTTCCCACCCTTTTCTGGCATGAGTGTATATGAGGTGGGCTCTGGAGTTATCCCTTCATATGTGCAGTCAAAAGATGTGGGTAAGGCACTCAATAGAAGGTTATATTCTTTTGGATACATCCTGCAGCTGTATACCCTTCCATGAGCTTTACAACAGCAGTGAAGGGGAGAGGAAGGATAAAAGCTGCTGGTGCAAATGTGCTACTCTGTTTCCACCAGTATTCACTTGATTATGTGTTTTTCAACTGATGATGGGGTATTGAGATGAAAGTGGAACTTCCATTGTATGAGCAGATATGTCCTCTTCAAAACTTAATTCACCTAAAAAAATTACTGGGATTTTCCTGTGTTTCCCCTTCTACTCCTGAAACTCTTCAGGGCACAAAATTATTTTGACAAGTATGAAGCTGGTGGGCAGTGGACTGATCATTGAGGGCTCACTGCACCATGTAAAGAATACACTGGAGCATTTTAAGAGAGAATCTGGTGGAAATTATATCATTAAATTTGCACACTTGAGAAAGAATCAAAGATTTTTCAGCTTTAATCACCGTCTTCATCAGTTTATAGGCATTCATGTGACCCTTTACATTCCAGTGCCTGGATGCTGTACTGTAGCAAGAGGTTAGCTGTTTTGTAAGGGTGTTTATTTTCTAAACAACTTATAGCATAGGGAAGTACCTCTATACTTTTTTTTTTTCTTCTAGTTCCTTATCCTTATCACCTATCTGTATGAGTGTTTCCTGTAGATTTAACCTTTGAGTCTCTGCTTCTGTAGCTATAGTGACATGGTTATTCAACGAGATAGCAGCAATTTTCTTATAAGAATAAGGAATAAGGATATGTTATTTCATTTAGCATAGGTTTGAAGGTTGGTTGAGCTAATCCAGGAAGAAACTACTTTCCTTCCCTGCATATATATGCCTGACGTAAGATGAAAGTTAGACTGTAAGCTTGTTAGAAAAAGAGGACTATCCTTTATCAAATGTTCAGAGACGATATTTAAGGAAGGTGGGCTTAGTCTCTCTGGAATAATAACAAGACCAGATATATTAGTCATTGTCAAAATAAGAATTACCTGTAGCAGGTAATATCTTTTGTGACAAAAAAAAAAGAACAAGAAAAGGGCAAAATTGAGCTGCAGTCAGTAAGGGTTTATTTTTCATGTCTGAATGAAGATGAGTGACAGTTCTCTAGTATACAAATTCAGTGGTCAAACTTCAATTTCTAAATGCTGAGAAATGGGAAGATTCATACCCTCACCCCAAACAGGTGACATTATTCCCCTCTCAGACCCTTGTCTGTTCTTTCATATGTCTTCATAGCTGGAAAAATTTGCATTTTAAAATCAAGATATATGGAGAGCTTACAAATATGAATTTGCAGTTCTGCTTATTGCAGGCAATTAGCTCACAGAAATGGAAAATATAGTATATATGTTTCCACTGTATTAACTGTCTCATAGTTATGAAAGTAGCAATTCAGAGTTTAGATTTCTAACTGTATTTTAATCTCGATGGCTCATAGTTCACAGGAAATTGTACCAAAATGTGATTTAAACCATGCGTTTATTTTCCATGGTTTGGAAAGCAAAGATATATCATTACTGAGAAAATAAGAGTTTATTCATGTTAGTTTTGATTTCGTGACAAGAACAGCCTTTCTGATCCTGGAAAGCTCACCTAAGCATCAGTAAGAATCGTCCTCTTTTCCATAAGTGCTTGTTTGAATTTGTTGCATCAAGCCAGGTGAAACTAATATGAATATAGATTATTATGTCAAAAAATAATTGTACTGTCCATATAGACTGGACCCAGCAAAAGTCCATAAGAATATTACCCTTTTTAGTATTTAACCTCTCTTGAAGGATGACCTGCCTGGATCAGGAAGATTACTTGACTTGCAAAGTCAATGTGATACTGGATCCTCCTGAAGCTTACATATACATAAATATTAGCCGAAGCTGTTCTATAAAGTTGAAGCTGCAAAACAATTCTGAACTGTGAATCAGATCTGTTCTTTTCCATTAGTTTTTCAAGCTATTTGTGGAGAAGGGAAATACTACATCCTGTAGATACTTACAGAAATTTTTCTACTATACATAGCAAAACCCTCTGAAAAGCTCCCCAGACTATAATAAGATATGGGACCAGGCTTACAGACAAATTAATTTCTCCCTGAGATTCTCGTATTAATCTTTAACTGTATTATATTTTGTAAAGGAATGCTTGGTGAGAAAACACATTCTCTTAAGGGTCAGTGAACATTGAACAGTAGATGAGGATTCATTAATATCTTTCCTTAGAATATTTTTGATTATAACAATCAAGAAAAACCAAAAATTTGTTCTTCTCTGGCAAGTAACTTGCATATAAGTTGTGGACTTTGCATTGCATATGTTTGGAGAAGCACTGTAGAAGTGACTGTTCATGTGTGCAGTTCTTTGAAATGAATTGTTCTGTGTCTTCCCTTCAGTCTCACCTGTGTGGAGTTTGTTATAATGCTTTTTCATGACATTAAGAAAAAAAATCTGTTATGATGGTACTTTTCTTCTGGATTTTTGGGGTTTTTTTTGTTTTTTTCTTTAATAGTTGCAGAAGTTTTGAAATAATGTGTAAATGACTTCTGAAGAATACACATCTCTGTGGTCTCATTTCAGGCATATGGTGTATACTGATCACACACATTGCAGAAAATGGAGTTTTTCCATTTTTGCAGAAAATCCTTCAGCAAGATATTTGGGCATTCTATCAGATTATCAAGTAACATTTTAATAAAGTTATTTCCTCTTTACTAGTTAAAAAGCCATGCATGCTAGAGCCAAATGTAACTGCATAAAGTGAAGACATGGAACTAGGTACTAGGTCTTAGCAAACTTAATTTAAAAAAATAGAAAATTGAAAGTGATTGTACATGGATTTGTAGATTTTAAAGATGTTTATGTTACATATTCTATTCTATTGTTTTAGCATGTGTTTTATAACCTAATTCTTAACTAGCCATGTGACTAGATTCTTAGGTGAACTGGATTCTTGTAAGTATTTCTTCAGCACTCTGAACAAAAAAATAGTGCCTACATTATAAGGTAGGAGATATGAAAGGAGGAATTTAGTGAGTTATTTCTAGTGACTTTTGGGCTGCCCTGACTCAAGATAGCATAATTAATAGAGTAAAATAAATATTAACAAGTTCTTGACTTGACCAAAATTATAGAATATCTGTACTGATGTCTATCAGATTCTCTCCAGAAAGGATGATAAGTCCTTCCCCATGTGTATTAGAATTATATGTATGTATACAGGCAGGCATGCTTAACTCCTTTGTACCACATAAGTAAAACTCTACAGATTGTCGTTTACAATCCTCAGCAGCTAAGAAAACTGTGTATGTGGCACACTTATTTCAGGGAACATTGTGACAGAAAGAAAAACTTCAGTAATAGCTTATAGAGAGTTTTATAATAATTCTATTTGTTCTCTTTTCTGCTGTTCCCTAATTGAATAAAGTATGATTTGCCTATTTCCTAATAAAGGAAAAATGGGTAAGCTTGTACTCTAATCTGAAATATCTGTAACAGGAGAGAGTGCAAATCAAGTAGTCATTGAATTTAGCACTGTAAAAATAGAAACTTGAAACTTTTGAGACAGAAATAAAATCAGTAGTTAATTTTTTTCACTTATGACCCATGAATGCTGTGGTTTGTGATTTATATTTAAAGAATGAGTACAAAATGAAAAGTCAGTGAGAAAAGAAAGCAAGAGCAGATATTCCTAGGAGACAATAGAGTAGCCCATTAGTTTCATTTGTTATTTGAGGATTTAATGCAACTTGTTCATTTACTTGTAGCTATCTTTTGCAATGTTTTTGTTTGTCCAGATTTATTGTAGGCTTCATGCTATGTGTTTAGTCCTGTTGATCTTAATGAAATAACCAATGGGCATAAAATTGAAAATACATATTAGAGAACCTGGATTTACACCCTCTATGAATTCCATCTGTGGAAATTGTCTTAAAACTTGTCTATGTAAATTTTTCTGCATTCTGGGGCTGGACGTAAGCTCCTCATACACTGTACAGGCATACAAAGTATGGGGACACAGTGCTCAGATGCACAGCTCTGCAACATCCAGCCTGGACCTGGCTGTCATCCAGTCAGCTGCTGGTACACACAGAGGAAAGGGTCTGCCCATGCTGGTGTACTTCTGCCTGTCTGAAGTCAAGTGCATAGCCCTCAAAATTAATCATTAACTGAGAAACATAGCCAACCATGTTTTTCAGCATTTTCAAAAGCAATATTGACAATTTAGGTGGCTTTGGTACATGGTGATGGCAACCTATCACAAATAGGTATCAGTGAGCGCTGTGTGAAGGAAGCAGAGGAAACTTTAACTATCACTTTACTTTGTATATGTTTTACTACATCACTTCAAAAACCCCAATATTTGAAGTTAAATTGTTTTTTTAAATGCACTTAAATGAGATGAGTTGCAGAATGTATTTTGATGCTGGAATCTCGTGGTAAGACTCTTCTAATTCCAATTAAAATGTTTAAAGAGAGAAAGAAAACATCCAAAGACTTTGTTGCATTAGAAGTTAAGATAGTAATAGAAAAATGGAAATCAATTTTAGAAAGTTAGTGCAGTGATGTACTGTATGCAATTTAAAAGTATATTATCATCCAGGAAATAGGTTTTTCTTGGAGGAATGTGTGTGTATAGCAATTTGGAGGTGATAACCTCTCAAAAAAGTATACAATGCATTAGGAACGAGAGAGAGGCACTTATGACAAAAATGTTTCTTCTGTGGCTGGAAAAGGATTAGCAGTTTAATTTAGTCTGACAATCTGCAAATCTATGTAGTAGGTTCTTCGACAAATGAAAATAAGACATCAAATAAACAAACCCCAAATAAATTTTGAATTGATTTGGTTTCTTTGTGTCAGTTGGAAAAATTTTGCCTGCAAATCCCCTTCATTCTGTCTGCACATCGGTTTAATCTTGGTTTCAAAATTATGAGAACGGTGTGATATTGTCTACCTGTTCATCACTGTGGCAAAGAAATCTGATTTGTGGTTCAGCTAACTGTTTGTCTGTATTCAATAAAATTGTTTCAATTTCATTTCATAAAAAAATCAAGCAACAATTTGTGTTGCATCATCAAACTACCAGTAGGAGGTAAGAAAAAATCTGAAGCAAAAGTTGAGTTGTCAATGATTTGACCTGTATTTAGGGATATGACCCCACAAGTTTTGCCACAGATTGTCTCTTTTTACTGGAAGAGGGAGTATTACTGTCTTGTGTACACCAATTACTATGAATGATACTAAACAGAAATGTTAATGAGGCACTAAGAATCCATAATTTACTTACAACTGTTAGAAAACCTGATAAATTCAGAGGATGAACTGAAATAAGATTGAACTTTGTTGAGTAGAGCAAGGATATCATTCGACAAAGGTAATTCAAAAGGTGATTCAAAGGTAATTCATTTTTATGCCTGACAAAATACTTTATTGAAGGAAATGTGTATCCAATTTATTGTGTTATTATTTCTAATTGTAGTGTGAAGTTTAATAAAAGACTGTCAAATATATTCAGGTCTATCTAACTGTGATCTAATTGATTGTTGGTGGTTATCCTGTGAGTGGTTCCTGGGAAGGGATTGTAGTATTGGGCCCTCCTTTTTTATCTTCAGGTTCACATTTGCTCTTCTTACTCTCCACTAATAGGTAGCATAGATCAGTCAGTGTTAAAGGAGTTGCCTCCTGAGCTCCTGGCAGAAATTGAATCCACCATGCCACTTTGTGAACGTGTGAAAATGAACAAGCGCAAACGTAGCACAGTTAATGAGAAACCAAAATATGCTGAAATCAGTTCTGACGAAGATAATGACAGTGAAGAAGCTTTTGAATGTAAGTAGTATATAATTCTGTTCCTTAAGGTAAAAAAAAAACTAATATTTTGTTTTTACAAAAAGATACACATTTTTTAAAGTTGGCTACCCTAAAACATACAGTTTCAAATTTGCTGTCCTGACAACTGCCTGGCCAAGAATCCTTGTTTCTCTTTCCAAAAGAAAAATTACTTGATTGCAATTTGTCATTCAAGATGAAAAGCACTGGATTGTTAAATTTATTTTCCTGATTACTTTACTGGAAACTGCTTCCTAGATTTATTTTTTTTTTCAGTTGTGCCATAAAACATTTCCAACTAATCAGATTAAGAAAAATATCCTCTACAGAGGCAAAGAATTTACGTACAGCTGTATGCAGAGAGACATTTCCTTAAAAAAATTCTTGAATTATTCTTAGTTTTATTGATAAGAAAAGTGAAAGATCCCCTGTTGGATTTTTCTGACATAATAAATTGAGAATCTTACTGCACAGAAGTTTCTAAAAATATTTTGAGTAGTATTTCTTTTGTCATATTTCTTGAAAAACAGAAGTTGTTCTTCGTAAATCCTCAAAATACCATTTGCTGCTTCTACTATTCTAGAATTAACTGTTTCCAAAAGAAGAGAGGAAGCTTCTCTTTAGAATTTTGCTGTGCAATTGAATAAAGTTCCTAAGAAAAAACAAAATTGTTATTTTTGTCTAAGTTAGGAAGACGTCTCCTACTTGTTGATTTGAAGTATGGTTGGTTAGTTTCTATGCTTGTACAGTTAACCAGCGCTGGAAATAAACTGTTAGAACTAAGTGAATCAGTTCAGTCTGAGCAGTGTATTCATGCAGGGCTACAGGAGAAGCCTGTCAGCTTGAGAAGTAATCTTGCTTCTAATGATTTTTTCCCGAGTTTTGCACCTTTGTTTATAGAAACATCTTAATGAACTTTCATAAAAGACAATGTTTTGGGATTTAGTATTTCTTAAGGTCCAAAAGAGAAATATTTGTTTGTTGTTCTTCTTAGTATGTTTCAAGTTTTCATCCAACATATACACTGTGGTTTTGCACATGAAAATTATAACACTGTTACCTTTGATCTTTATCAAAGAAGCTGAAAAGAATGTCCTTCTGTTTGTTTTCCCTTTTAGTTATAGCTGAATAATGCTTCTCTGTGTATGAATGTTATGTCTTGAGGTAAATTGTAGTCAGTTTAAATTATGGCAAAGGATTAATGATGACTTGCTTCATTCAGGAAGTCTATATTCTCTGTTTACCATATCATATCACATGTATATGATGTTAATAATTTGGAACAGTAAATTAAAAAAATTAATTCATTAAGAAAAGTTATTTAAGTTGGTTGGGAATGGAAAAAATTGTCAAGAATTTCAAATACCTTAATCTATGTATTAGTCATAATGGCTGTTGAAATTCTTGTATACAAAGTAGAACAAATTAAAGAAAACTTCACACTAATTATATGCCTTGAGGAATTCTAGTTTCATTATATCCACTCCATATCTGGCTATCATTGTAATCAATTTAGCAAGTACATCTGGTTTAAAAATAAATTATGGTGTTTCTTAAAGAATACTGTGGAGCTGAATTAAATTTAAAAGAAGACAAAACTATCAAAAGTGAAAGATTTGTAGCAAGTACACTGAATAGATTTGTGTTGTTACAAATACATGTTTTTTAATTATTCTGTTTGCCTAAAACTGAACTTAAATATGAAATAGTGATTAATATAGAAAAAGAGAAGTCTCTTTGAATATTTCATTAAAAAGGGACATGCCATTAAACTAAATAATGAGAAATTAAAGATTGATGAAGTCATTCTTTTACAGTAATTACTAAATGTGATATTGCATAAGTGTTTGGCAGAATTCAGAAGGAAATTGGGTGTTTATATTCCAAACAGTATTTGTATAATGTATAATTTGTATTATGTATAAAATCAATCTTAATTCTTGAAACTTTATTAATGCTTAAATTTTTAGTCAATTATAGTGACTTCAAAATAAATACAGTAGAGCAGTGATTGTGAATAGCTGCTCCTGTATTCAAGTTATTTGTCTTGTAGAGCTAGCAGAACTGCAACACATTCTGTTTTGTCATGCAGCCTTGATAAACTGGTCAATCTAAAATTCTGTCAGAAAGCAATACTGTAAGTTGCTAGTCTTGTGGAGATGTAACTGGGGTCAGAATTCATCCTACCAAGCTTAGTGTTACAGATGATTTTTAAACTGGAGAGAGAGCCATCTGCCTTCACAGAGCATTGTCTCATGGGGTAAAGGAATCAGTTCCCATAGAGCTCTTATTTTCTTCTCCATTAAAGAATGGTTCAAGTTAGGGTTAGGAAGCAGCCTTAAAGGTCATTTAGTTACAACCTCCCTGCCATGGGTGAGAATGCCTCCCTAGGCCAGGTTGCTCCCTAGGGCAGGCCGTGTCCAGCCTGGCCTTGAACATTTCCAGGCCTGTTGCATCCATAGCTTCACTGGGCAATCTGCTCACGGCCTCACCACCCTCACATAAAGAACTTCTTTCTAATCTCTGATCTAAACCTGCTCTCTTGAAGTTTCAACTTGTTAGCCCTTGTCCTAGGACTCCATGTCCTTGTGAAAGAGTTCATAGAGGCTAAACTCTAGAGCCTGTCACAATCCCTTCCCTCTGGATAGCATCCATTCCCTCCAGTGCACCACACAGCTCTGTGTCATCTGCAGCTTGCTGAGGGTGCCCTCAGTCTCACTGTCAGTGTCACCAAGATGGTACAGTGCTGGCCCCAACACCAACCCCTGAGGGACATCACTTGTCATTGGTCTCCATTTGACCATCAAGACATTGATTCCAAGTCTTTGAGTGTGACCGTCCAGCCAATTTCCTACCCACTGAGTGGTCCCAGATGGCTCACCATTTCTTCAGTCACAAGTAACTCTCTCAACCATTTTGAGCTGTGCTAGTCCCTCTTCCAGTTCTGCATAAATGCTTTGAACCATTCTGCTCAGAAATAACCGTATATACAGTCATGCCAAGAAAACTTTGGTAGAGACGCACAATATCAGGACTGTTATATGCAGGTCCAGAAGCAATAAACTGGCAATAAACACTGCCGGTCTAGAATGTGATGTGTCGGAACTGTTTTGATCTTTGCAGTGCAATCTGTGTTAGACATGTCTTTGGTAGCTCAGTTAGCTGATTATGTTAAAAAATGAAAAGTTGGCTGTTTAAATGGAGGAAGTTACCTCCTCATCCATTTCCTTTTCTGTTAAAATCAAGCACTCTGTCAACTTCAAAACATACGAGACCTTCTTTCAAAGTAACAGAGAACTGTCATTCTGGCCCCCCACCCCCCCATTTTATTTCCACTAAATCTCTATATGTAATATTTATTCCAACTTCAACATTCATTTGTGCTGGGCTTTTTGGTCCTGCATGAAAATTAATTAGAATAATTATCTGCAGTAGAGGGTAGCTGTTTGGCCCAGAATTGTGACTCCAGCTTTCTCCTTTACACAAATTTCCTGCACTCTATACCAAGGCAAAATTTTTGCTGTCTTGGCAAAACAGAGTATCTTTTAGAAAACAGTCTCCAAGAACTTGGTGTGTTAGGTGCGCAAGGCAATCACTGAACTTGGGAAATATGGGAACTCAGAAACAGTCACAATTTAGATAACTGAGGAAATTATCTCAATATTCTCTTATAAAAAGATGAAACTTATTTTGATTTGTTCGACTTTGCTTACTTTGCTTTTAAAAAGACAAATGCCCTCTAAATTAATATTTTTAAATGTTTTCTGGGATCTTTGCTAGTTTCAAGCAGAGCTTTTCTCTAATTCAAAAGAAAACCTTAAAATAAATAAGCCATAACAGAATTGTATGTGATAACTTTAGTGTCCATTTGCCTTAGAGAACAGTTATAAAAGAGTGTTGGACTTGCAAATCATAGAATCATTTAGGACTTTTATGACCATCAAATCCAATCATAAAACAAAGTCAAATTCCACTAGACCATGTCCCTAAGCCTTACATCTGGACATCTTTTAATTGTAAAAAAGTGTTCAATTTTGAATTATTTTAAGTGTGAGTTTCGTATTTAAAATGAAAATGCATTTATTTCTAGCTTCTCGTAAGAGACACAAAAAGGATAGAGATGAAGCTTGGGAGTATGAAGAACATGACAGAAGAAGTTCTGGTGACCA
>WBND01000906.1:69763-101370 GCA_013398595.1 Tychaedon coryphoeus
AAAGAAAAACAAAAGAAGAGGAAAGCTTATGAACCTAAACTAACTCCTGAAGGTAATTCTGGAAGATTTATTTTCTATGGTTTGTATTTTCTGCTTTATATTTAAGATAATTGTTTATTAATTTCCCTTTTTTTTCATCAGAAATGATGGATTCTTCAACCTTCAAAAGGTTCACTGCTTCAATAGAGAATATTTTGGAAAATCTGGAAGACATGGATTTTACAGCTTTTGGTAATACATCAGAAGTTTTCAAAATGCTTGCCCCAGTTAGAAACCTGAGAAAAAATTGTATTGGTATTTTTAAACTTCCTTCATGGTGATTTAATTTCGTGTGATAACTTGCTAGGACATACTGGATTTATATGGCTTCCACCTTGAGTGGTTGCCTTTACCTTTCCAACTTCACTTGCTGCTGTCTGAAGAAGATCTTTCTTCCTCCTCGGTGCAGAATCCAAAAGGGGCATAAATCATAATGAGTAGTCCCCTTGGAATGGAAGGGATACTTCTTTGGGATGTCATTAGGGTGTTAGCTTCTTTCAAACATGTAGACACGATGGTTCTCTTGCTAGGGATGTCTGAGGCACATAATTACACATCTGCTACGTGCAGATAGGATTATTCAGTTCAGACAGCAGAGTCCTTTTGAATTTATGGCTAAGACACTGAATCACTTACCTATGTCAGTGGAGAAACAGCCTCCTTAACTAACTGTCTAAGGAAGTAGTTCATATTGCCAAAGGTGACTTTCTTTGGGACTGGATAATGGAATATTCATTAGTATTTATCCTACCATCTTTGGCACAGGATTAAAAGAAGGGAAGGGGCATAGTAAACAAGTTTCTATAGTTTTTAAAGCCGCAGTGTATGCAACCTTGAACTTAAAAGTGAAGTCATTGGATCTTTCTGTGTCTGGTAACATGATTTTTGTCTAAGGTTAAATACAATTAAGATGTAGATTATCTCAAGGTGCTTAATTTCATATGTGTTTTTCACCTTCTGCTCATGCCCAGACTTGATCTTTAGGGTTACAATAGTTTAAGATTCGTTTTACTGAGTTGAAAATGGTGGCACAAGTACTGCAATAAATGGGGTCTTCTATTTTAAAAATGTTTAGTTTGTGACTTTCAGAAGTGCGTGCCTCATGTTAGGCTCTTACATGGTATTTCAGAATCAGTCATACTTAAGAAGTATTCCTTGATTCAACACAACCAAAAGGTGCCATCATCAGTCTTTGTTAGATGCGAATTATTTGGAACAATTAGATGCTGACTATTTTGACAATCAGCTCTTCTTTCAGCTAGCTTTTTCATATTGGAATAAAAAATACTGATTTCCTAGAAGTTTTATTAGAAATATAACTGTTAATTTTTGGGTTTTGTTTTTTTTTCTTTACAGGTGATGATGATGAGATTCCACAGGAATTGCTACTGGGCAAACATCAGCTTAGTGAGTTGGGTAGTGAATCTGCAAAAATCAAGGCAATGGGCATTATGGACAAGGTACCTCTTCATAATCTAACTTTTTTTTGGAACATAAAATATTGATTAACATACAAAAACTTACTTCCTCTGTAATGACATTCCACCCTCTTCAAGGGTGCACAGACTGGAAGAACAACTGAGCTTCAGTTCACTTAGCTGAAGTGCTTAGGAAGTTACAACATCCTAACTGAGGATGAAGCCGGGACATTTTTGTTGAAAGGTTCTCTCCTGTGTCCTGCACTTCATCAGTCAGCTCGAGGAACTTTTCTTGGTGCAAACTTGTTGATGTCTCACCTCCAGAAGCAGTGTTCTTGATTTCCTTTTATCTTCCTGGAGCTTTTGTCTTTGGGCAGTCTTATGTTAAACTCTTTGCCTGCTCTTGACCGCTTAACATTTGTGCAGTTTCTGTGAAACCACTTACTATTATAACTATTCTGGACTATTCCAAACTTCCCTAGTCCAAACTTGAGATATTTCTCCTGAGTTTTCCTTCAGTCTCCCTACCTTCCTTTGTAGTTTGTGAGTGGCATGATTGTTTCTCTTTCCTGATCATTCTCAACCTCTGTCTCATATTTTTAATACATACGTATGTACATATATACATGACTATATCCGTTTTGTTGCTTCCAATGTGAATAGATGAGAAAAGCTGCCTCTCCTCAAGTTTAACATATTCCACAAATTATTTAGTCAGACTTATACAGAAGTGAGTTCAATTTACTTTTTTCAACATGATACTTCTTTGAAGTTAACACCAATATTAAGAATACATTTCCCTTTTATTGTCTTTCAAGTATCAGGGAATTTATTTCTGCCTGCTCATGCAGTATGGATTTTCTCCTAATAAAGCTCTATATGGTCAGTTAGAATTTGTAGATCATACATGGATTTGGTAAATTTCTGTTTCTAGAAGTAAATAACTACACAACATTAACGACAGGCAATTTAAAATTTTGTTTCTCTGGATTTTGCTGGTTGAAAATGCAGTTTAATGAAAACAGTTAAAATATATTCTTGGGTTGCAATTATGCCAAATTGCTTACAGGGGAAATCTGTATACAGGTTCAGATGTACAAGCTCTGTCCTTCATTCCTCAATGTTCTTTTCAGCAATTTGGAATTATTTGTATTCCTGCTGTTGTTTGACAAGTTTCTTTATTTGTTTTAGCTCTCGACAGATAAAACAGTAAAAGTCCTAAACATTTTGGAGAAGAATATTCAAGATGGATCAAAGCTGTCTACTTTACTCAACCACGTGAGTTTGAGATTCCAAAGTTTCACACCATTATGCAGAACAATTTTCTTCAATTGAGTCCTATTTAGTGATATGTTCAAATACTCTGTATGTGTGTGAAAGGGACTTCTGATATGTGTGTGATTGAGATTGCCAAATTTTAATGCTTGAAGCAAAATTCAACTAATTATATTTTTTCAATACTACTCATGTTTTACTATAATAGAGACAACTAACAGATGTATTGGGAGCAACTGTATTTTCTTTTATTTCATTCTAAATATTATAGTTTCTTCCTGAAATTTTTATATTAATTCTGGTGTAATTTGCATTTTTGGATGTTTCTTTGCTGTGTGTCCATAAAACATCCCTTACAAAATAGAAGAAATACTGCAGTTTTCACATGGAGTCTATGTTTCTTCTGAGCATTAAGGAGGAAGTTTAAGGTTTAAGTGTTCTTACACTGCAAAGCGACAATCTCAGTGTAAATAAAATTAACTGGAAGTTTAATATTTTAGGATGGAGTTTTTTTCCTGGTGTACCTAAAACTACTCAAAGATTTTGAGGTTTTATGAGGTTGATGTTCTGTATTTCACATTTCACATATTTTTCATACACTTTCTATTAAAAACAATATTGCAGCAATCATAATTGAGTTTTCTAGAAAAAACCTTCTCATCTCTAAAAATGACAGACTAGTAGATTATCAGAAAGGAAGAATTTGAACTTGCACACAAAAACCAGTACCTAAGTACTTTCATTTAGATAGTTTATAGGGGTTTCAAAGTTTCAGTATATGGTTCTGAATGTCTTTGGCAATACAGAAAATACATAAAAAGAAAATACTGGTTTACCTGGTCTGCTTCATTTTGATGAAGTCTTTATGCTAATGATTTTAAAGCGATATTTTTCTTTTAGTTTTTTAAAGTAAAACTCAAAAATATTAAGAAGTTAATTAAATTGTCCAATGCTTGTAATTCAGAGACAAAGTTGGATTAAAAAAAAAACAACAGTTTTTTAAAAAGGACTAACAAGTTTTAGGTTTTCTTAAAACTGTTAAAAATTATTAGAATCATTGTGGCAAAGAAAGTTTCTCCTAAGGCATAAACTTGCTACTTTTACAGTGCAGTGAAGATATCTTACCGCCATGTCAGTATATTTTTCAGAGGCAGAGGATGCTTTAATATTAGTTTCATTTCCAAGATTAATTAGGAGAAACTTTTTTTTTTCCTTAAGGTGTCATTTTTCTACATAGCAAATTCCATAAAGGCATTGTATCTGAGAAGTTTGCAGAGACCTCTTGATCTGAAGATTTTTGTTGATTCTGTAATTAGTATATCACATATATAGTGCACTGTTCTGTTGATTCAAATTCTCTTACCCCAAAGGCAAAAAGCTGTTACACTTTCACTGACCTCTGATCTTTACAAGGAAAGCCAACAGTGTTATGGTGTGGTGCCGTATAGGTAGTAAAGACCCTTTCTCTCTGAAGGCTCTGTCTGTACCAGAGAAACTAAGAGAAATTCTACCTAGCTTTGCTGTAATAAAGTTATTACTGTATTTAAGTATTGCTGGGTGATCATATTTAATCTCATGTATGTTTGTTTTGGTACCTCATATAAACACAGTTATACAGACTCAGTAGCCTAAGGTGATCTAAATGAACATATTTGACAAGAGATGGGGTGGTCTGTGAAGCAGAGAAAGTTGTGTACTTACAGATTTCATGTGACTTGCAACAGTCTTTTTGTAGAAGAATTCCCTCTAGTGGCAGAAATTACATGGATCAAAGCAGCAACTGGTGCATCTGAAGAAAACACCAGATGAAGGAATTTGATTTTGCTTAGTGTACATCAGTCTTAAATAGAACATGCAGCAGTCTTCCCTCAGAGTGCTTCCCAATGAGACACAGAAACCTTCTTTGTGTTCTAACAGAAAAATACAGGATTTCGAAGACCAATAGCTTAGAGAGACATTACAAACTTGTTGCTAGTAAATCAAATATTACTTGACTTTTAAAACAACTTATTTTGGCGTTGTAAAGGAGAGAAATGTTTTATAAATTAGTGCATGTAAGCATATTAATGTAATGTTGTTTTCTTTTACTTGGGAGAATAAAAATTTGACTTCTTGTTCATACTCTCCTGTTTTTCTTCCTTGTTGCAGAATAACGACACTGAAGATGAGGAGAGATTATGGCGAGATCTTATTATGGAAAGAGTTACAAAATCTGCTGATGCCTGTCTTACTGCTATCAATATTATGACATCACCAAATATGCCTAAAGCTGTATATATTGAGGACGTAATAGAAAGAGTTATTCAATACACAAAATTTCATTTGCAGAACACTCTCTATCCTCAGTATGATCCTGTGTATAGAGTGGATCCTCATGGTGGTTAGTATGCTAAGAAATCTTTCCATATTAAAAACTATAAAAAGTTAATCTACTATATGATGATGTAAATTACTTTCTGGAATAAGTTTTTTGTATATAACTTTTATATTGACAGTTCTTTCTTGTCACGTATATTATTCTGAATTAATGCACTGTTAGTTTGAGGATGATGAAACTGGAGAAAAACCAACGAAATGTGTCATCTGAAGAACTTAGTCATATAGCACCTTAGTTTACTTCAATAATGTCAATGGTTACCAAAGTATTTAGACTAAAGTATTTAGGAGTTTGAAGTTAACTTTTATGTATAGTTATTATATGTTGAAATAAGTTATTGCATAGTCATAATCTCCATGTGTAGAATAATTTGTTTCAGGGAAAACAATTTAGCTTCTAGCCTTTTCTTTTCACGTACAGATGCATGGCTCCAATTTCAAGAACCTTTCTAAAGATCTCAGACCCAGATTTCAGAGTAATTATGAAAAATAATTATCATGTGAAATTCCTGCTTTCCATCTGATGCTACTAACTAGTTTTTCTAAATTGCTTTTGCAAAGCTGTAGTCATGCAGTTATTTTGGGGGTACTTTTTGAGGAAGATCATCTTTCTAGTATTTGAAACACTGAAAATATTAATGAATGTGTATTTTATTTTCTAGGTGGTGTTCTAAGTTCAAAAGCAAAGCGTGCCAAGTGTTCCACCCACAAGCAAAGAGTTATAGTGATGTTGTATAACAAAGTTTGTGACATTGTCAGCAGTTTGTCAGAGTTGCTAGAGATACAGCTTCTCACGGATACAACTATTCTTCAGGTAGGTTCTTTCAGAATTCCTGTCCAGAAGTGTTAGCTTTGTTTTTTCTAGAGTAAATATGAAGTATAATTGTTTCAGTGACATGAAGTTTGAAATCAGTACAAGCTTTTGAATTCTTGGCATCAGAGTGACTAGATTTTGTGTAGTATTTTATTTTCATCTTCTCTTACACACTTAAAAGTTTAACCTGATTGAATTCAAGTATGGAATAGTAGAATCATTTACACTGGAAAAGATCCTTAAGAGCATCAAGTCTAAACTGCCAAGTGCATCACTTAAACCATGTCCTTAACATCCTGTCTGCGTGTACTGCCAAGTGCATCACTAAACCATGTCCTTAGCATTCTGTCTACATGTCTTTCAAATATCTATGGGGATATTGGCTGAACTGCTTCCATGGACACTTAAAAGCCATTCATGGCGCAACTCATGGCCCACTTCCTTTATCTTACTCACTAAGCTGGGAGAAGAGACCAATTTCACCTGGCTACTCACTGCTTTCAGGGAGTTGTAGAGAGCTGTAAGGCCCCTCCTGGAGCCTCCTCTTCTCCACACTAAACAGCCTGATACCCTCTCAGCCACTCCTCATAAGAGGACCTGGGCCCTAATTTAATAACTTTATTTGCAAATAATATACAGCAATTGTTGAATGCCTTACCTGCTGAATGAATAACCAACTTGTGAAACTGCATAAATATCAGTTTGTTAGTCCTATATATTTAAAATAACTTCTGTCCATTGATAGGTGTCATCGATGGGAATAACACCTTTCTTTGTAGAAAATGTCAGTGAGCTACAGTTATGTGCCATCAAATTAGTGACTGCAGTAAGTACTTTCTGATTTGTGAGTTCTTTTGCCTGTACTGCTGAGACTTCTTAGGGCATTTACATAGGCTGTATTTTGTCTCTGGTGGAGAATTGGAGTCTAGAATTAATGCTATTCTAGCATGTTTTTACAGTTTGATATCGTAGTGTAAAAATAGTGTTATATCTGCCTGAGCTGCCCCTATTTACAAAGTACTCTATAGAAAGAAATTACCTACTTCAAGCAAGAAGCTTCTGAATTTTGATTGTCAGTTAAAGTGTAAACATAAACTTCTTCCTCTTACCAGTCCATTTTTTATTTTAAGAATTTTCTTTTTAAATCTTTAATCCTAGCTATGTGATATTCCTTATTTCCTATGTTCAGATTTGAACTTACAAAGTAAGTCCTAGAACTAGTATAGTATTTCTGTATAATAGAATAAATTGTTCTCTGCAGAAGAGGTGACTATTTGAAAAAAAATCACAGGATAAGCAAAATGTTGTTTCAGGAAATATGTAGTGGAACACAAATGTCCTTGTTCAAGTAGGACATTTTAATCTTTGTAAGGATTATATACCTTAATATTCTGCCCAAAAAAAGGTGGGGGGCAAAATCAACAGTTCTGACTGTAAATTGAAAGAAAATATCATGTCAGGCAAACATGAAAGCCTGGCATATGAAGTAAAACTGTTTTCTCAAATGTACTCTACAACCGGTATGTTTTCACATAAATTGTGTTACGACAGTTTTCCTTTGTACTGAGAGAAATAAATACTAAGCACAAAAACTTAGTATTATACTGTTTGACTTTCCTATATAGTGTGATATACTGTTGACAAAAATATTTTAAATAGAAGGTATTTTCAAGACCTATTACACATTTATGTTATATAAAATTTTTTTTTAAATCTCTGTATGGAAAAGTTTTAATGTAATTTTAATGAAATGCTTGCATTGAGAAAGCAATGCATTAACAAGAAGGTGAATTTATTGAAGTGTCATGTGAAATGTATGCTGTCATATGTAATGATTTACGACATATTTAAAATGCTGTATTTTATGTAACAATAAATCATTGTCTAATGATTAATCCTGTAATTATTGAATAGGTGTTCTCCCGGTATGAAAAACACAGACAACTAATACTAGAAGAAATTTTCACTTCCCTTGCAAGACTACCAACTAGCAAGAGGAGTTTGAGAAACTTCAGGTAATTTCTGATGTAAATTAATAACTTGTAGAGTTATTAATAACTTTAATAACTTTAGAGTTTCGTAGATGTAGGATTTTAGGCTTCATTTATAATTAAACTAAAATCTGTCTCTACAAGCTACACTTTTTGCAGGTTGAGATTTCAAAACAAATTGTTTGACAAATATCTTTTAATGATTACTGAGTTTTATGCTATCACTTTAGTGTCTACTTAAAGAATAATTGAAACATTATTTTACTCACTAAGAATGTGAATGGCTGTAATGTTGGTATGTGTTGAGGATTATTATTTGTATTTGTATTATTTGTATTTGTATTCTTTAATTCTATTTGTATGGAGTTACACTATTTCTTCATAGCTAAATCTTTGTAGGAAAATTCTGTCTGAATTTCTTTGAGGATATACTCAGAGCACTCTTTTCAGGAAGGGAGTCAGTTTCATATCCATATCATCTCATATGTCAGGGTTTACCACCTTTTGATGCTAAGTGTAGCAATAAGGTGGTATTGGTGTGCATATGGGCAGTAAACTCATGCTACTTCTGAAGTTACATCAAGGAGAAACTGGCTTCTTACCAGTTGCCTGCTGAAGTTTGTAGTCAGCTATGCTGCTAGAGATTATTTTAGATGTAGCTCTTGTAAAAGTCGCTCTAGGTCATGGTCATTATTTTCTGGTTTTTAAAAGTCCTACACATTTCACATACGTTAAATACTACAGAAAAATTATTGTGGCAACAGTTTGGTGTGTTTTGTTGTGTTGTGTTGGAGAGAACATGGTATTATACATTATAAGCTTATTATTAATTATTTTAGCAAGTAGGTATTTGTTTTATTAAATATTCCTGTAGCTGTTTCAACCAATGAACTGTGTGCTGTTTCAGTTCACCTCTTCTGTGCAAGAGCAATACTTACTGGTTTTGTTAGGTCAAATGTTGCACTGCATAAAAAGAAGCAAATTAATAGATAAATGTCTAGAATGTGGGTTTCCAGCTGTGGTAATAGTTTTTGAAAAATATTACATTGGAGTAAAAATTTTGCTTGTGTTTTCTCCTTTTTGTTTACTTTTAGTGTTAATAGTGTCTTTTCTTTTTAACAGGTTAAACAGCAGTGACACTGATGGAGAGCCTATGTACATTCAGATGGTAACAGCACTAGTTCTGCAACTTATTCAGTGTGTGGTGCACTTACCATCAGCAGAAAAGGATTCTAATTCAGAGGAGGAATCAAACAAGAAAGTAAGATATTTTTAAAAGTCTTTTTATGTGTGTGTGCAGAAATCACCTAGGTAATTCATAGGTGTTCATAGGTATAATACATTATTACAGTGCTGTAGTAATCAAGCATTGTAATTTTATGTCTGCTGTAATTTTTGGATGCGTGAGAAATGGTGGTTTGGAAATCATAGATCTATGCTAAGATAATAGACAAATGTATCTTGTTATTTTTAGGTGGATCAAGATGTGCTTATTACTAACTCATATGAAACAGCCATGAGAACAGCACAAAACTTCCTTTCTATTTTCCTTAAGAAGTAAGTACTGTTGCATTCTCTAGTGTACTGATAAACCCAACTCCAAATGAATACTTTAAAACCTGACCACTGAACAGTGATAAATACCTGTTCATTATTTACAATAATGTATTTTATAGATGGCCAAGAGAGCTTGTTGCCTAGACAAAAATGTTTCTGGAAGAGAAATCCTGCAGGGTATTCTTCATACATTTAAGAAGCTGTCTCACAGTTCATGTAGGGTTCCTTTATTTTGGGTCTCTTATTTATCTGAAGCCTGGAAGAGAAGGCTGAAGAGATGTTTAAGTGGTGAAACCATGCTGATTCAGCCATCAGATATAAAAAACCTAAAAAGTACTTTCACTGAGCTAAAGTTAGGAGTGTCAATAGCTCAAAAAGGAATGAAAAAATTACCTGAATTAACCATATGATTTCAAAGAAAGAGTCTTTAAGTTTTTATTGTAATTATTTCTACACTTAAAGCTGAAAAGCTATTTAATACACCATCTATCAATTGCATGCTTCTGATGTTAAACTTAGGGATGATATATAGACGTCAAAAAGTATCGGGTATGTTAACTTTTGGTGAGTTTTTTGTGGCTTTGGTTGGTTGGTGGTTTTTTGGCATTCTGATTGTAATCTTTGTGAAGGAAAATACTGAAATGTGTTATCACTGTCAGATAAACAAAACCAAGCTTAAAGAATGTAAACATACCAACTCTTAAATATCCTACTCTAGCTTCATATTTCTAATTCTACCATTTATAATTCTATCCAAGTTATTACAGACTTTGATAAGTGATCACTCAAAAATGCAAAAAAAAAAAATTTTTAATGCAAAAATAATAATAAAATTTTAGCTGCTTTATTTACAGTGCAACTTGGAGTGATAACTCTTTAAGCTATTTCTCTGCAAATGAACAGAACAAATTTTCTGCTAGTATTTCAGTTTTATTTTCTTGGAATTGCATAAAACTTTTTTTCTGATTAAACATAAAATTATTTCTGTTTATATCAGAGGAAACCTTATATGGCTGTTAAATTGGCTTACAAAAAGCATTTTCTTGTTAATAGGTGTGGCAGTAAACAAGGGGAAGAAGATTACAGGCCACTATTTGAGAACTTTATTCAAGATCTACTTTCAACAGTCAATAAACCAGAATGGCCAGCGGCAGAGTTACTACTTAGCTTACTGGGAAGGCTATTGGTAAGGGATTCTTGTTTTTAACTATATTAATTCATTTCTTATTACAATGAAGACTTGTTTAATTCGGCTGAAACTACTGTAGGAATGCTTTCTGATTGTTGGCACACATGCAGCATATAAGGATTTCCTTGCATGTGTCACTACTATGCAATACATAAATAATAAAATTTAGGTTAGAGAATCATTCATATGGAACTTGTTAAAAATTGTATATTTTCTCATGGAAGTCCAGTTCCACTATTTGATTACGTCTTCAACATTAAAAGGTGTAATTTCATAACATATAATAAGTGTATGTATTTATTTGGAGTAAAGTCAGCCTAATAGCTGTAATTATACATATTAGGTATCTTCTCTGGACTATTCCCTTAGCACAGAGTCAGGAAACAACTCAGTGGTTTGGTTATTTACAACTACAGCAAACGCTTATGATATTTTCCAGAATGGGACTATTTTTGTTAGTGTGTTTTTTGAGTGTTGCTCTTCAGTTTTATACTGTAATTACACAGTAATTCAAGCAGCTTCTTGAAAAAATATTGTATGGTCCTGTTCTTGGTAAAACGTAGCTTTATGTGAATACTGAGGAGATGGCATTATGGTGCTTAAAATCTTTGCTGTTGGAGATCTGCTGTGCTAGGTGTCCAGTTTGTTTAATGAAAATATGTACAAAAAAAAAACTCTGACGGATGTATATGTAGAGTGAGACCTAATAAAAAAGAAACATTAATGTAAAGTAAGTAATGTTGTATGTGTGATGTAATAGTAAAATACATAATTTTTTGCAGTGTGGAAATTTTAAAAAGGTAAAGCAGTCTTTTATGAGAAGAATCTCTGTGGCATAAATAACTATTTTTAAATGTCTATTCTGCTTTTATTAGGTTCACCAGTTCAGTAACAAATCTACAGAAATGGCATTAAGAGTTGCATCACTTGACTATCTTGGAACTGTAGCAGCAAGACTGAGGAAAGACGCAGTCACTAGCAAAATGGATCAAGGATCTTTAGCCAGAATCCTCAAACAGGTGTGTGAGACATCTGTGGCAGCTGGATGGAGAGACATCCATTCAAATACCTGAAATCTTTAAATATGCTTGAAAAGCTGGCATTATGGAGAATCAGTCTTAATTCACTGTTTAGGTTTCTGAATCAAATATACACAATTTCTATGTATTGCATTTGTTAACTCATGTCTTCTTTGCACCATTTCTGTAGTGATCCTATGAATTCATTAATTACAGTGGTTAGTCAGTTTTCTTCTGACAATACTGAGGAAATAATGGAGCAACAGTTGGATTTTGTCTCAAGAGACCTTAAAAATACATATGAACCTGCATTTGCTATTGCAAAGTGGAATATGAGCTTTTGGAATTCAAATACACGCTTTAGGGAGTTAATCTATTAGTCTTGTAGCATTAGTTTTTACGTGGTGTAATTTGATGTTTTGGGGAAGGTTTGGTGTTTTTTACTGAACTTGCTTATGTGTTTGTAGTGGGTTGATGCTGGCCAGATGCCAGGCCCTCATCCAAGCTGCTCTGACTCCCCTCTGCAGCTGCACAGAGGAAAGAATATGTAAGGAGGGGTTCATGGGTTGAGATAAAGACTGTGAGAAATCACTCATCAAATACCATCGGAGGTGAAACAGGCTCAACTTAAGTGATATGAGGTGAATTTGTATGAACAAAATCAGAGCAGGATAATGAGAAGTAAAATGAACCGTTAGAAACACGTTTCCCACTCCTCCCTCCTTCCCAGCTCTACTCCCACCCCAGCAGTGCCAGGAGCCAGGGAATGGGGCTGTGGTCAGTTCATCACCCGGGGCTTCTCTCACTGCTGGGGGACAGGAGTCATTCCCCTGCTGCACCCTGGGGTCCCTCCCATGGGAGACAGCTCTCCATGAACTTCTCCAGCATGAGTGCATCTCACAGGCAGCAGCTCCTGCAATCTGCTGCCATGAGTCCATCCATGGACAGCAGCAGTGGGTCAATCAAACTGCTGCAGCAGTGGGTCACTCTTCCATGGGGTGCAATCCTGCAAGGACAGGCTGCTCCTCCTGGAGCAGGGCCCTCTTCCCACAGGTCTCCCACAGGCTCACAGGCTCCCCTCAGGCACCCCCTGCTCTGGTGTGGCTCCTCCAGGGGCTGCAGTGAATCTCTGCATCCCTGGGACCTCCCTGGGCTCAGGGGGCACAGCTGCCTCACCATGGGCTGCACCAGGGGCAGGGGAATCTCAGTTCCAGTGCCTGGAGCACCTCCTGCCCCTCCTTCACTGACCTTGTGTCTGCAGGACGGGTCCTCTCACATGTTCTCACCCCATTCTTCTCTGGTCACAGTTACATTTGAACAATAACTTTTTTGTTCTTTTTCTAAAATATGTTATCTCAGAGACATTGCCACCATTTCTAGTTGGCCCAGCCTTGGCGAGCAGCACCTCCATCTCTGGATGGCTCTGCTGGACATGGAAGAGGCTTCTGACAGCTTCTCACGGAAGCCACCCTGTAGCCCCACCCACTACCAAACCAGGCTGTGCCAAGTCTTTTATTAGAGAGTTCATGCTTGAATTTCTGCTAATGTTGCTCAAAATCTGCAGGAGTAGCAGTATCTGCTAAAGCAGGGTATATATTTGGGCTCTATACCTAACATGAGAAAATCTCATGTCTCATGTGTTATTTTACAAATGGAGACTTGCATTTTTCTTATGGACACTATACATTTCTTTCTGAACTAACTGTTCTCAGGATTTACCTTCCGCTTCCCTGAAAGAACTGCAGATCTATTACACGTGCTTTATAATGACTATTAGGTTTATATTGAAGGAAAACTTCTATACGTTTCAGGCATTCAGTTAAAGAGTAAAAGTCATCTACTCCTTTATGAGGCTGAGTCTTCCCATAATTTCTTTTGTTTAGAATATTCTTCAACATACAGTGTTGAATCTTTATGTCCATGGCGTAATATAATTTATACTCCTGTATGATAAGGGGTTATAATTCTCCACTGTTAACAGTGATTCTGACAATTCTACATTTTACTTGGTGAGGAAGTATTTCAGAAGAATCCGTTTCTCTTTACTTATCCTCAGAAGTTGTAATAGTGTGGAAAAATATTCCAGAAAGATATATACCCGAGCAGTGACCTGAATTTTTCTCTTTGCTTTCGGGTTTTTACAGGATGAGGTAGCTGCTAGGCGTTGGCATCTGCAGAAATTGCTGTGGGCAATTGGTGCTAAAACATTTTTTTCTCAGTTTCTCAGGAAACTTAACATCAGTAAGGTAGACACTACCATCCATGCATTGTGGAAGGTGTGTACTCTACACTGCCATCAATCAGGATGAACAGTTATGTTACTTACGAATTTCTGAGAGAAGAACAATGTGTGCATTGTACAGCTGACCTTCACTTTCCGATTTTAAATGACAAGAAACTAAGAAGATCCATTGGTAGCTGTTGTAATCAGAAACTTAAATTATTATTTCTATCCAGTAATAAGCTCATACCTGTACAGATTTTTTTTTCTGCTAAAATGAATCCTTTCTTTGAATATTGTCTTCTGCAGTCATTACCACAATATTAATCAATGATAAATGCATGTAGTGCTCTCTACTGTGGTTTGGACTCATGATTCATAAAACAGGTTTTAGAGGAAAATCTATTCTATTTTGATACTTTCAAACAGTATATTTTTTTTAGAAATAGATTGTCGAGTGTATTTGAACACTTGTGCATGCTTTTCATTAGTTTATCTCTGGATACACTGATGTTTTGGACTTGTTAATTATACCTTTCTGCGCTTGCTGATGTTATATGCTGAATATGTGTCAAGATTCTCAGTCGATGCTGTTAATACAGAACTAAAGATGGTTGTTAGTTAGAAGTTTCATTGCTGATGGAGAAAATTTTTTTCTGGCTGGAAAATTTAAAGCCAAAAATTATTCTTCTACTTTCATTTTGATTATTGGATATGATTTTTTATAGGCTTCTGAGTTTCTCCTTGTTTGTTCTGGGATTGGATTTTTATTTGTTTAAAAGTAGTTAGTTAAGCATAAAGCAATCCTTAGATTAAGCCAGTTATCTACAGAATTTTAAGTTTGTCAAGGGCCAGAATTTCTACTCACAATTTGCACATGTATCAGGGTGTTATATATATATATTTATATTCATATATATAAACCTAATCAGTATTATATGTATTGTAGGCATGCTTTGAACTCTTGAAGTCACTCATTTTGGGGTAAAAGAATAATACCTTGTTCTGCTGCAATATCAGCAACTGCAAGGATCTCAGTGTTTCAGTATAATATGGAGGAAATAAGGGTGTTTTCTCGGTTTCACCCTTTTTTATTTTTCTGTGACCAAATCAGTCAGTCTGTTTAAAAACCAGCCTTGTTCTGCTCTTAATATTTTTTTTCTTTATAACTACTTGGTTAAAAAATTTTTAATGTTGTACAATTATGCAAACAACTAGCTTCAGTGTATTTTGTATGTGGACATATATGCAAATATATGGAGATTTTCAGATGGTAATTATGACTGTGCACTATTCTTGTTTATAACTATGTTTCTACTTCTAACAGGTTTCAGGAGGAGACGATGAAATTCAACAGCTGCAAAAGGCTTTGCTAGATTATCTGGATGAGAACACAGAAATTGATGCATCATTAGTGGTAAATTTCAGCTGTCTTTCATCAGGAATGTATATTAATAATTTCAGTAGCATGTACTGAAGAAAATTATTTTTGATTATATATATTAGTGCTTCAGTTAAATTGTCACCCTAACATATACTGTTGATTGTGTTTTCCAAAATAATGTTGATGCATTAGGTTCCCTAAATCTCATTATAAATCTGTTAATTTTCTTTTTCTGTATCTGTTGATTTTGTTTTCTGTGCATCCTGCTCTATTTCTCCAGTTTTCTCGGAAGTTTTATGTAGCTCAGTGGTTCCGTGATACAACTATGGAGACAGAGAAAGCAATTAAATCTCAGAAGGATGAGGATTCATCTGAAGGAACTCATCATGCAAAAGATGTTGAGACCACAGGGCAGATCATGCATAGAGCGGAAAGTCGCAAAACATTTCTTCGCAGCATCATTAAAACTGCTCCATCTCAGTTCAGTACATTAAAGTACGTTTGAGCACCACTGCTTTATTAACCATGCATTTGACATTTTTAATAATTTTTGATAAACATGTCCTAATTAAAACATTGAATTTGTTGCAGGATGAATTCTGATACTGTGGACTATGAAGATGCATGTTTGATTGTTCGCTACTTGGCCTCTATGAGGCCATTTGCCCAGAGCTTCGATATTTATTTGACACAGGTAAACTGTGCTGAAAGTCTTAGTATAGTGAGACACAGTTGGATTCTGATTCCAAACACTTTCACAGTCATATACTGTATCTGTCCATTGTTGAGCAGAGATATTTACAGGCCATGATAACACCATGTGCTTTCATATTCTGTATTGGTGGCATAAGTGATTAGGTTTCTTTTTCTTGCATGCATTTTGTGTGTTATATCGTGCACACATTATTTTATTTATTCATGTATGGCAATGGCCAAATCATTGCATGCACACAGGGAGAGGATCTTTACAAAGTGTTGAAATAATTTTCACTGCTTCTGTAAGATGCTTGCTCCTTTGGTAAGATTAACTCATGAAATTGAGCTTAATTTGATTTGAAAGTAAAAGTCAGATTGGCCAGTTGTTTGCAGTGCATTTTGCTATCAGTCTGGAAGCTGCTGTTTGACCAGTGTAGTTTCTTCCTTTTTCTGGGAGAAGGGCACTAACACTGACACAGTGGCATGTTTGAAGTTCAGTACTAGTTTAGGTTGCACTACTTAAATTGATCTGCATACAGAGCTATTTTTAGAGTGCTTATATCCAACTCTGCTATTAAAAGAACATGGTGAAAGCCACAGCTGCATGACAAAAGTAGAATTTAAAGTTAAGAACCTTATAACCCATTTTAAGAAGTAGCAAATCATGGTAAATATCCACGTTGAGTTTTCAGTGCCATGAAACATCACTTTACATGTGCCTTTTTATTGTGAGAAGATAAACTCAGTGACTCAGCTTTTAGTTATTACTATTTTAGTAATATTATTTATATGTTATTCTGCTGCATTTTTGCTCTTAATTATTGTTTGGTACCTTCCCAAAACAATGAAATCTTTGTTCTTATTGTCTTCTAGATTCTGCGTGTACTTGGTGAAAATGCAATTGCTGTTCGAACAAAAGCCATGAAGTGTCTGTCTGAGGTTGTTGCTGTAGACCCCAGTATTCTAGCCAGGGTAAAAAAGAAAATATCTACCATGCACATAACACTCTTAAAATATATCTTTATTTCTTATTCTGAATCTTTGTTTCATTTGTTCACTTTAGCTGGATATGCAGCGAGGAGTTCATGGGCGGCTAATGGATAACTCCACTAGTGTACGAGAAGCAGCTGTGGAGCTGCTTGGCCGATTTGTGCTCTGTCGTCCCCAGCTTGCTGAGCAGTATTATGACATGCTGATTGAAAGAATATTGGTACGGTATTTATTGTGGTATTTACGGTAAAATAAGTGGCATTGGAAAATTTGCTGTTAACTGAGCCTGTTTAATAAATTGGAGCTGTTTGAATGGTGAGCCATTGTGCTTTTAAGGACAACCTTGTAAAATGCACCATTTGCTTCTAGGGAGGTGTTATTAAGTTGAAAGGTGAAACTATACAGAAAGTTGTACTGGATCATGACCAGGACTAGATTCCTTTTGATTCCATTAATAGTGCTCAAATTAGCTGTGTCATGTTTAAGCCCAAATAGAAGTTTAGCACACACCATGCAGCTGCTCACTCAACCCCCACGTGTCTTACCCCCACCCTGGTGGAAGGAGCAGGAGGATTGCAGTAAAGTTTACATGTTGTGATAAGAATATTTAATAATTGAAAACAATAAAAATAATAAATAATGATAATAAAAAGAAAACAAACCATTCATGCACAATGCAATTGCTCACCATCTGCTGACCGATGCCAGAAGCCTATTCCCAAACCTAGATTGGCTGTGTTTTCTGATAACTTCCCCCTGTTTATATACCAGGCATGACATTCTGTGGTGTGGAGTATCCCTTTGGCCAGTTCAGGTCACCTGTCCTGGCATGCTCCCTCCCAGTTTCTTTTGCCTACCTCCTCATTTGGCATAACATAAGACAAGGAGGGAAAAAAGGTTCTTAGGATAAACACAACTTAGCCAAAACCAAAACATCAGTGTGGTATCAACACCATTCTCATTCTAAATCCAAAACACAGCGCTGTAACAGCTACTAGAAGAAATTAACTCTACCCTGGCTTTAACCAAGACAAGGTGAAGTAAGGAATTTTGCTGCATATTTGAAGTCTGAAATATGGACTACTGAGGGCATCTTTTCTATATTATTTTTAGTGCTTTGAAAGGTTTATTCGTTTTTTTACAAAAAGATGTTTTTTTTGTCGAGGTGTTCACTGTTAATTTAACTGTCGGATAACATTAACAAATGGTATCCATGTCAGGATTTTAGTCAAGTACTACACATTTGCTGTAGTTACATGATAAAACAAGTTTGTGAAGGCTTTTGGAGATAAGTAGGTCATGTGCTTACGATGCTATATAAAGCAGTTCAACATGACATTCAAAATCAACAGATTTTGAGTAAGGTGATGTGAAGCTCCTCATCTATCTCCTTAGATTTAGCCTAGTAAAATGGAAACAACTGCCTGCATGCATCTTATTCATAAGCTTTATCTGAAGGCTTACTTAGTATTACTGTCCAAATTGATAGGGAATCTTGTGTGTTCCAAGAAAGTTGCAAAAGCATCACCACATCTGGTTTGTAAGTTCTTGAGTTAAGAAGTGGATTATCCATTTGCAACATCGTGAGCTCTTAGATGGGAAGGTGTAGATGGAAATAATGTTTCAGCATTCTGGGGACTTAGCCAGAGCCTTTAGAACAAGTTATGCTGAACTTTTGTATAAACGCGTTCCAGAAGATTTTAGCTGCCTTTGCTAAATAAATTTTGCAAGTCAAATTGGGTGATCTTCAAATATTAATTTGTAACGAACGTAAATTAATGTTTCTGATCTATTTTCAAGAGTGCCATTCTTTCCTTTTCACAGGATACTGGTATAAGTGTCAGAAAAAGAGTAATAAAAATACTTAGAGATATCTGCATTGAACAACCAACCTTTCCCAAAATTACAGAAATGTGTGTGAAAATGATTCGGAGAGTCAATGATGAAGAAGGCATTAAGGTAAAATAAAACATATCCTTCATAATTTTAATTATTGTTACTTCAGTGTTTTCCTATTTTGACAAAATAAAAAAATATTTAATTTCTCCTTTGTCATATTTATGACTTAGGAATTTTAAAGGGCTGATGTTTTAGCTTTCTGTTATTCTCTCTGACTACTTCCCTTTCTTTTCTGTCCTCTGTTTTCTGTAACTTCTTGCTGACAATCAAAATACTTTAAATGTTTTCCAGAGACTTTTTTTTCTTCTTGCAAGTATTTTCTCTGGTGCTTCTCTCTTCTAACAAGTAAAATTGGCATATAAAACTTTCATTTCTGCAAATCAATACATTTTAAGTAAAAATTAACTTTTAACATTAATATATGCCATATATAATTGTTAAAGTTATTAAGTATTAATCTGTGCTAATTTCATATTAATTCTGATTGTTCAGTGAGGCAGTTATTGCCCCTGAAATGTTGCTTATGTGTTCATACTGTACCCTTTGTGCAGCGTGTATTTGCAGAAGGGCACAAACCTAATATAATTTCACCTAATAAAGCTGACAATGATTATTTTGTTTAATTTGACCAAAAAAATATAAAATTGTTGCGTAATTAGAGACACACCTGTAATAATTTTGTATCACACTTCCAATAAAATTTGAAAGTTTTAAAGCTGCAGAGGTATTTTTACCTCTTGAGTTATGTTAATGTAAAGTGACTTTCTGAGAAGACTAAATCAACAACCAATGGACAGCTAGAGCCAAGGTGTTGCTGGAAAGGGAGGATTACCATGTTCTCTCCCCTTCTTCCCCTTACCTTTCTAAGAGTAAGAAAGAATGAGGCATAAACTTCAATGTGTTTTTAACAATTCCATGAATGAGAAGTAATTTTGGAATAATGTTTGTTCACTTGCATTCTATTCTATATTGTTCTCCATTCAAAAATATTGGAAGGTAACATATTCCTGTATTTGAGTGTAGAGACTTGGCTCTGTCTCTTCCCCACCTTGTCACGGCTGTTTTGTAAACTAAAGGAACCTACCACTGCTGTTGCAGTTCTGCTGTAAGGATTGTTTGTTCAGTTGTCAGCTTCCCAGCTTTGTTTTTTGAAGGAATTCCGATTAATCCAGGAAGGTGGTAACTTTATTTTCTGTAGCATCAGTTTCATTCTGCTGAAGTTTGGTATGAGATCAGTGTAAGTCCTGTAATAATAGATCTGGATCTGTCTCAGATAACATTTCCTACTACAATTTCATTTACGTTGCGTAATTCCTTTTGAAAAGGCTTATATTATCAGTACATCTGTTACATGGATGTATTAGAAATAATACTTACGTGACAAAGTACATTTATTTATTTCTGCTAATATTTTGTTTTCCTTCAGAAATTAGTAAATGAGACATTCCAGAAGCTCTGGTTTACTCCAACTCCGCACCATGACAAAGAAGCAATGACAAGGAAAATACTAAACATCACTGATGTGGTATGTTAAACAAATTTGAGTTGTGTGCAAAATTCAATTTTGTTTTTAGTGCCTTAGAAACATTATCTGTATTTTTTGAACACAATAATATGTTGGATGGTTTCCCTTTTTATATTTCCTGGCATGAAATGTATGGCAAAAATATTCATGTGATTGAGCAGGCTGTAGGAAATTTTAAATGCTTACTAATCTGCTGGAAATAATAACTATGACTGCACTGTACTGAGATTCTATCAAGTACTTTTTAAGTTAAAACACAACCAGTTTCTGTTGTATGTAACGTTCTATAGGAATTGCTACTAGCAACATATAGTTAAGCCTAAGAACTTGTCCCTTAAAAGAAAATTTTCTTCAAACAATTGATCACCTTTATTTGGCAAGATTAGTAAGCTGTTTTAATAAATACAGGGTCATGTTTTTACCTAAAGTAAACTGGTGTTTGCATAATTGTATCTCACTTTTCAGAAGCAGCAAATTAAATAGCGTATCTCCATAAAACAAAATCTGTTTCAGATAAAAATGCTGTAATTTGCAGTGAAAATACATTGTATAAAACCACTGTGCTAAAAGATGTTTTAATATCAATTTTTCAAAGGTCTAAATCTCAAATTAAAAAACTCACTTTGTTACTTACAATTAAAGGTTACAATGAGGTTTACACCTAATTTTGCTTGACAGTATGTTAAAAAATATAGCCTAGTTTGCATTTTTCCTGTCTGAGAAGTCAGTCAATTTGACTTCTGTTTAATTCTCAATTCTCCTGCCTGTTCTAATTTGAGCCACCTGTGTGCTGCTCCTGACATATGATACCAGTAAAGACTTGGTTTGTTTATATTAAAAACACGAAAGATATATAGATAGATATAGATATATAGATACCTAAATAAATGTGTGTGTGTGTGTATGTGTGTGTGTGTGTTTGTGTGTGTGTGTACTTTTCTCAGTGACAGGACCCAAGGAAATGGCCTGGGGTTGTGTCAGTAGAGGTTTAGGGTCGGTATCAGCAAAAGGTTCTTCCCCAGAGGGTGTTTGGGCACTGGAAGAGGCTCCCCAGGGCAGTGGTCACAGCACCAGCCTGACAGAGCTCAAGAAGCATTTGAACAATGCTCTCAGGCACGTGGTGTGTGACTTCTCAGGTTTGCTGTGCAGGGCCAGGAGTCAGACTTGATGATCCCTGTTGATCCCTTCTGACTCGAGACATCCTGTGGTTCTATGATACACATGCATGTCCGTTTTCATAGTGTCAGGATTGTATTTATACATACATTTATGCAAAATTTTCTACAAAATGGGAGTTTGTCTTGCACTAGAGACAGCAATCTCCAGTAAAGCTTGTAGGCTTTGTGTTGTATGAAGGACAAATTCTAGAGTCACTTAAATTGTGGGAACTATTTTTCAAATGCAGAAGACAGTTTCTTGTCTCCATTGTTTTTAAAGCATGTGGAAATGTATGCATATTTGCTGGTCTTTTGAGATGACGTCTGTATTGAAATAATTTGTCCTCAGATGCCTTGTTTATTGACCGGTTTCTTCTCAAAAATACTTATAGGTTGCAGCTTGTAGAGATACAGGGTATGATTGGTTTGAACAGCTTCTTCAAAATGTGAGTAATGAATTTTGAATGTATAGCACAATAATTGTTAGAATTTTAGTGTTCCTTTTGCTTCTAAAACACGTAGAAGGAGATCTCCAAAAGCAGTCCTACAATAGACAAATTCCATTCCTGCTCTTTAAGAACTGACTGTTTTTAGTATCTTTCTTGGTGAAGTTTTCTTTGGCATTAGTTTCTGTCTTTGCAAATGATCTCTTAAAAATACTTCATTTCTTGGTTTTGGGAGGAGTTTGATTTGTTTGTTTGATTTCATTCATTCTTCAGTAATGTCTGACATAACACAAAGTCCACAGCTAAGGTAGTTAATTCTGAAATAATGTATCAAGTGATGTTGATTATTGTTTTAAACAGTAGATAAGTGTATTTTCACATCCAATATATTTTCTACACAATTTACGAAAGCAGTGAATCTTCAGAGTATAAGTTACTTCTGTGTTATGTTCTACTTACATCAAATACCAATATTTCTAAGAATTGAGCTTGGTTTGTTTATATCTCTTAGCCTGTGTTATCATTCTCTACATCTTGCATGCACTGGTTAATTTTCAAGCAAGAAAATCCTTTGATTCCGCTCTTGCCTGGAGTGTCATGCAGATAGGTTATCAAGTAAATCAGAGCCTCTTCATTAAGAGCCTCTTCACTGAAGAAAAGACTATAATATGGTCTCAGTCCTTCTTAGATACTAGAAGAATCTTCATGGACACAATTTTAGTACCCAAACTCATATGTAAAAATTTAAATGAAGTGTTGATATACAACTATATTAGATCCTCATTTGGTATTTTGGGTTAGCGTCAAAAACATTTGTTTTTAATTTGCACTTTATTTCTCTAAGCATTTTAATAATCTTCCAACTCCTTCTAGTTTCTGCATTATTTCATTAAGCATAAAGCAGCTTTCATCCCAGTCCAAAAAATAAGAATTACTATGGAATTTTATTGCAGTTATTTTTTTATTACTTACATTGCTTTTTTACTTCCCATATTTTTTTTTTCTTTGCCATGTAAGTTTTAGAGAAATACTTTTGTAATCTAAAATCCTTGTGTATCTATAATAATTGTTATAAAACCAGCATGTATCCTATGCAAATGAATGCAGCTTAACATTTAACCATTTTCTGTTTCATCTGCTACAGCTGTTGAAGTCAGAAGAGGATGCCTCATATAAACCTGTGAAGAAAGCCTGTACTCAACTTGTTGACAATTTGGTTGAGCACATTCTTAAATATGAAGAATCCTTGTCAGGTAATAGTGTCTACAACCCAGTAGCTTCTTTGAATTTTATGATACTGACACAGTGGTGGTTCAAATGACTACTGTGAAAAGTTACTGTTCCTGAATTCCTATTACAACACTGATGGTAATGAGTTATTGCATTTATTTTGATTATGAACCTTTGAGCACTGTGTAATAATAAAGGTTCCATAATTTTCTCTAGCTAATCACAATAACAGAGCTAATTTTAAAATAACTTGTTCAAACTTTTAGATCACTAAAAACGAGTGTGTCATGCTCTATTTGTATTAATACATTCTACAGTTGTAATAGGAATCATTGGCTAGGCCAGTGTTCTGTGTACAGTAAGTAGGTTAAAAACTAGTGATATCTTTGAAGCATCTTTGCTTCTTATTTTACATATGTTGTGATCACATACAAATATTAGCACATTATGTTCTCATCTCTAATCTAATAAGAATGTTCTGTATTGATCTTGAAAGATATGTTATGAAAGATATTCATATGATGTTTTGGCCATATGTTTTTCATTGCTCAAACATTACTTTGTATATTTTCTACTTTTTTTTGCAGATTCTGACAACAAAGGTGTGAATTCTGGTCGCTTGGTTGCTTGCATAACCACTTTGTTCTTATTCAGCAAAATAAGGCCCCAGTTAATGGTCAAACATGCCATGACCATGCAGCCATACCTGACCACTAAATGTAGTGTAAGTAGAGAAAATTAGAAAATCAGTCTTTTTCCCAGATAATTAAGCATGGAAATTGATGGCTGTCTTGTATGCTTTATGAAATTGAAGGTAGGAAAAGAGAAGTAAAAATTATGTTTCTATGATTCATGATCATATCTTCTAAAGCTATTAGGTCCTTTTATGATCTCTATAGCTTCCAAGATGCTGTTCCTCATCCTCTGCTTTCACATTTTACACTCAGATGAAACTGAAACCTGTGCTGCCTCTTTCCCAGTTGTTCTCCCTTCAGGAAATAGTTTCTTAGAATTTTTTTAGTTTACAGTCACAATCTTAAAAGTATTAATGTTTAACATATGAAACTTAAGACTAAGGATGAAGTTTCATAAGACAGAGTGATTTAATATATAGCAAATATATGAGAAGAAAAACATCTTATTTCATCCTCTTCTAGACTTCATTTCTCACTTCTCTACCTCTAGTGCTCTTGTATTCCCCTGTAAGACATTGTAGAGAGCTCTAGCACTGAAACCCTTCCCAAGTCAGGTCTCTGTATCCTTGCAGCAGTTTCTGCCATTTTGATTTGGCACCCTGGTTGGTTAGAAGGAGCAGGGCAGCATGAAGCACCCATTCCTCAAGGATGATGAGCATGAGGGGGTGGCAGCAGTCCCTTTCAATAGGTGAGCTGCCCAGCGCAGGCTTAAGGGGTAATTGTTAACAATTTAGACTGTGGATACAGCCTGGCACTTTCCAGGCATTTTCCACATTCTGTAGGCACATTTACAATAGGCTCTTAGACCTAATTCTGAACAAATTATAGGAAATATAGGGAAGACTATCTAAATATTTATTTGCTGCAGCTGATTTAGTGGGTTTCAAATGGTTTGTTTTGTATTTACGCATGGTTGAGATGAATCATAGAATTACCACTGACACCTTGAACCTGTCAAATAGCTTGATCCTAGTACTCAGGATTTATAGTACCCTAATTAACAAGCTGGATTTGTCAATAGTCCATTTCTAGCAGTATGTGTCTTTAACAGATGCTTTCCATAGGTTCCACACTTAAAATATACATACAATCATGATAATGCAAACCAGTAGTAGTTTTAAGTGCAATTTCTACATTTGTGCACATTATTACCTTTTGTTTGAGGTGCATTAAATCATAGCATAACTTCATTTTGTTGCTGATACCTGGTTTTCAGGTGTTGTGTCTTCTCTAGTGTGCATATCTCAGGAAGATTCTAGATTTCTTGTAATACTCCAGAAAATTATCACTCCCAAAGGTTTTCAGGTCTGACACAGCCTTGCTAAGAGGTGTAACTCCCCTTCATCCTCCCTTCTCCTTCATCTCCTCAGGATGCATGCAGTAAACAGAACTAGATTTCATACATTTCATGTAATTTCATAAAAGATGTAAAATATATAAATATTATTTTATATTTTTATAAATTATAATGATAATATTATTTCATAATTTTAATTATTATTATACATATGTTATTTTATTATTTATTTATTTTATTATTTTAGGTGTTTACCAAATATCTTAAATAAGCTGGAGTTTCAAACTGTCAGTGCATGTTAATAGTATATTATCTTATCCATGGCCAGAAGTGTTAAACACTGTTAATGTTGTTGTTTCAGACCCAGAATGATTTCATGGTGATCTGCAATGTTGCAAAAATCTTAGAGCTTGTAGTACCGCTAATGGAGCACCCAAGTGAGACCTTTCTTGCCACTATTGAGGAAGACCTCATGAAACTCATCATCAAATATGGCATGACAGTAAGCTTTTACTTGCTACTATTTGGTTAATTCCATTTCACATTGTGAAATACATAGTTTTGGTTTAAAGAAAGTCTGTCTTCATCATGAAGTTAACTTTTGAGCCATGAAAAATCAATGTTCTTGGTTTACTTGTGTTTGTATGTGTTGTTGCTATATTTTAACAATTATAAGTTTGGGCATGTTTTCAGAGCAGTCTAGGAGATGGACGTTACATCTGTTAGATTGTTACTTTTAGTCCTACATAGCTTTTTCCTGCATAACATCACAAAAGTCTCAGTTTTAAATTCTAAATATATAACTCATTTGTTCTTTCCTGCACCTAGGTTGTTCAGCATTGTGTGAGCTGTCTTGGGGCTGTCGTGAACAAGGTCACTCAGAACTATAAATTTGTGTGGGCCTGTTTTAACAGATACTATGGTAAGCAAAATCTTAACAAGAAATTGTCACTTTTCAGTTTTGATTACAGGTCTTATCTGAGGGATATGCCACAATTAAACACTGTGATAAAAACTTTTATTTTACTGCAGGTGCACTTTCTAAATTAAAAAATCAACACCAAGAAGACCCCAACAGTACAATACTCACTGCCAATAAGCCAGCACTCCTTAGATCACTTTTCACTGTTGGAGCACTGTGTCGGCATTTTGATTTTGATCATGAAGATTTTAAGGGCAACAGTAAGGTAGAATAACTTTCATTTATTCTCCATGTCTTAGATATAATGAGTGCTCCACTTTAGTTTGAAAATACATTATTCCGAGTCCCCCAAAGGTATATATTTTTCCGTAATGCATATAGTATAGCTTTCTGGTTTTTAAATACCTGGTTTTGCAAGGACTATGCAGTGAAGTTGCATATCTCCTTTCCTTTTTTATGTATATGCTTTCTATAAGAGATTAAAAACACCTGTTTCATTTTCAAATAGCTGATATTTTTGTTTTAATTTACCCAGGTTAACATTAAGGATAAAGTACTTGAACTGCTGATGTATTTTACAAAGCATTCAGATGAAGAAGTACAGACAAAAGCCATTATTGGTCTTGGTAAGAAATATTAATACTTTTTAATTATTATGCTCTAGTAAAAATCCATGTGGATCAGTCAGAATTCACATATTTGTGTAGTCACAGAAGTGTTTGCTTGAAATCAAAACTTACTGCCTATTTTGTTTGATAACTGGTCATACCAAAGCTGTCAAAGGATTGCTAGTTGCGTAAGTGTGCAGCAGCCCAGGTGCTTTTGACAGTGCATGCCTATTGATGTGTGATCAAGTTGTAGAGGGCAGCAAATTTCCAAGATCATGAAGATGCTGTTTTTTTATTCTACATGCAAGTGTTTTGTAGCTCCAAACCTTGTTTTTGAGTCCACAAGGTAAAAAAGGATGGAAAAACTTGGAACATTTTAGAGGTGGGAGCAGCCATTCTGCAGGAGTCAAGGGAACTGCTGTTTATAGTAGCTGGATGGCCTTTGTGAGATTAGTATGGCATCAGTGACTTACAGTAGAAAAAGAACTGCCATTGGCTTAGGAACAAAACTGTACATCTGAGAAAATCTTGTTTGGGCAGATAGGTCTTAGTGTCTGGAAGAGTTCAGTTCGTGGTTATTACTTGGTCTGAAATAAATTATCTCCAAGGCGTGAGAGCTTCCATTGTATGATTTAACTGTGGACAAGAATTTGCCTCTTCATATTGCTGTTTAGGTGATTTTTCAGATACCCTATTCTAATACAGGCTAAGGAGGGCTATGAGGATAAGGATCAAGACTGAATCTTTCATTTCATATTCTATGAGAAACCATTTCAAGACAGTTGAACAGGATTAATGGCATTGGAGTTGCCCCTGTTGCAGGAGAAAGGCTATGGTTCTCTGGATACTTTCAGTTTTTCTAGGCATTATGTCAAATGTACATGGCGCTTACCTACAGTCTAGTCCAGTTTAATTGCACTCTACAGAACATCATAGGTGGGGTAGAGTCTGTATTCCTAACCACAAACATGATCACTCTACTCATGGATATGGAGTATGTCACATTTGCCAAAAATGTGTTTAAATTATAGACTGATCTGTTGTGTCATTAGTCAATAGTCATTCTTCAGATTTCTTTTTCCTGTTTTTAAGAATATCAATATTTTAATTAAACCTCACTGTTTTTAGTGATGTATTGATTTCATCCAGGTACTGATTCTGAAGAAAGTTGTTGGATGTATGGAGATGTGGTAGACAGTGCAAATTTCCACCTCAGGCTGGTCACTGAGCAAAGTTGTCAAACTCATTCGGTGTTTGTGAGCAGCAGCGCAGTGAAAAGGACTTGCAAGCTACCTCAACATTTATATGTGGCAAAAAGGGTCAAGTGAAGAATGTACTTTCATATCAGCCTGTCATTTTAGTAGGGACACTCAACAGTTTTAGCCTTTGCCTCAGTATGTGCCACTGCTGTTGAGGGATTAAGCTCAATCCTAAGGTTAATGATAATGGTTGTTCTTCTCTTCCAGATGTGTACTTGCAAAACAAATTGAGGATATAAACTTGTTAGTAAATTTAGCTAAAATTTTAAGTACTTAACAGTTAACTCAACCAAGTTCAGTGGTTACTCTAAAGATTCTGAGCAGAGTGAAAACAAAGATGTGAAGAGAATTGGTGTGACAGCATCTCTGAGAGGTGAATTCAGTCCTTAAAAAAACATACAGCAGGTGCCTTTCTTCATCTCCTATGACAGCTTCTTATGCTAAATAAGATTTCTTTCCCAGTTAAGTGGGGATGGAAAAGTACTAATTTGCCTGAGAACACTGGTGGTTTAGCTTTCTTAAAACGAATGAAGAAAAAGTTTTATGAGTTGTTACAGGTACATCCATGTGCTTTTCATTTTTAAAATTAGGCAGAAGAACTGGGTTGGATTTTGCACAGAGACAGTCAAGTTACAAACATCAGGGTACACTTGTATAGACTGCACAATCTCATAATACCATATACTCCGAAGACCCCCAGAATTTCTTTTTCTTCTGTTTTCCCTTTCTCTCACCTGCTTCTCTGTTTCTTGTTTTGAGACTGAAATGAGATCTGAAACACACTGAGGGCTTGCCTTGGACTTAGCCTTTACCTACACTGTCTTGTTGTGTATATGGAGCCTGTTTTAAAAACTTGACTCATCTTCCCTCTATTACAGCTATTTTTTGTATTGTTCTTGCATAATTTAATTTTCTAACAATTTTCCACCCATTTTTCTTTTATGTTCTTATTTTTTCTGTATGCCAATTTAAAATTTGAATTTTTGTGGTCATAGAAAATGCGTTTAATGTGTGCTTTTCCTAAACAGCCTTAAAAACTATGAAGTAGTTAAAGAAAATTAAATTAGGATGTAATGTTCCCATTACTGTTTTTTTAAGATACTCCATAAGAGTTTGTCAGCAACTCTTCTAAATCTACATACATTATAAAGTGGTATATACTGCCAGTAATTTAGAAAAGTTTTGTGAAATACAGACTTAATAACACCCAGTTCGTTGACGAGTGTAAGACTACAGATAAGAACTGTTCTGTAGTTTATGTCTTTCAAAACACGTAGTCTTGGGAACATTTCAGATGATCTTCAAGAGAAGACTGCAATAGGTATATGAATAATGACAGCAAGAGGTATAAATTTTACTGTGTTCCCTGGTGACTATTTTTTCTATTATTGTATTAAATACTCATGGTATTTATCAATTTTTCTGCATTTTCTCTGCATCCATATGAGTCACATTTTACAGCTGCTGCAAAATGTTTGTTTCTAGGTATATTAGAATGTCTGTATTAGAAAAATAACAGATAATTTTTGGTAATGTTCCTTTCTTGTTCTTATGATAGCTCCTAGTCATTGAGATGCAGGCCACTACACTGGACCTGGTTCCAGCTGCCCTGGGTCAACACTGCATTTTATCCATCAAACAGTCGTGGTTAATACAACTGTCATGGCTGTCAGAACTAATTATAAGCAATGGATGATATCCATATGGAAGCGTGATACTGTTTGGACTAGAAAAAGCCATGGTGCTAGGAGGAGATAAATTCCATACCTTTCCTCTGCAGAAGTTAAAAACCAATAAAATAAAATAAAATAAAATAAAATAAAATAAAATAAAATAAAAATACAATTTCTAGATTATAATATTGACAACAGTTTTCTCTTTTCTCCACTCTTAGGATTTGCATTTATTCAGCACCCAAGTTTAATGTTCGAACAAGAAGTGAAGGCTCTGTACAACAACATTCTTTCAGATAAGAACTGTTCAGTAAACTTAAAAATCCAGGTATTAAAAAACCTCCAGACCTACTTGCAGGAGGAAGACACACGTATGCAGCAGGCAGACAGAGACTGTAAGTGCTGAGTTCTTCTGTGCTCATGAGTCTTGCAAAACTGGACTTTGTTGCATACAGTTACTATATATCTATGCTGAGTCACTTAAAATTGTAAACAGATCAGTAGTATTGTACCCAAAGTATTTCAGAATTATTTAAAAAGAGGTATATGCATAGATGTATTATTTACTTCCAAGATGTATAAATATTGGAAGCAATCCAGAATTCATAATTGTTGTAATCATGGTAATAATAATATTTTTTTATCAAAAAACCCACTAATTTTAATTTGCAGATAAAAAATCTTAAGTGCAATATTTTTCATATACTTTATTAAGGAATTAAGATTTGAATTAAAATTTTGTCTATTTTTTTAATATATATTTATACATTATTTATACAATAGAATGTTCTGTGTTTCATGAGATTATAAACCCATTCTATGACAGCTGAAACGTGTATTTATTGTTAAACTTAGAGATCGGCATATAGCAAGTGATGGCAAAATAAGTGGTTATACTATGATAAGTATGCTATTGCTTTTCTCCTTTTTACAGGGAAAAAAGTAGCAAAACAGGAAGACCTAAAAGAAATGGGTGATATTTCCTCAGGGATGAGTAGTTCCATCATGCAGCTATATCTCAAACAGGTCCTTGAGGCTTTCTTTCATAACCAGTCCAATGTACGCCACTTTGCTCTAAATGTCATTGCACTGACATTAAACCAAGGTCTCATCCATCCTGTTCAGGTATGATAGGCTTTTGTGGTGGGACTTCCTTTTATTCATGTTTTTAGAGGCTTTCACACTTGCTATGTAAATTTCCAGGTTTTCTCTTCTACTTATGTTGCAGTAGTTTCTTTACTGTAGCAAGAAGCCTTTACAGAGGGCATGTTTTAAAGTTTGCTTTATGTTATTAGCCCACAGTATTCCAAATGCTATCTATTTTTGGATTAAGATGTAAAAGCCCCAGCAGTACCTAAAGAGCATGTAGATATGTATATTGGAGCATATTTCTGTTACGACTTGAGGTATATGCCTCAATATATTCCTTTATTTAGTTGTCTTGTGTCAGTCAACTTGCTTCCACCTTAATCCCTATATCCTCCAAACATGAAATTTCACAGTCAGTGTCAGAACTTCAATCATCATCTCTATCATTCTTTGCTTACATACCGTTTTGTAATTAATTTTGGTGCTGCAACCATTGCATATGTTCAGTCATAAGTAGTTTTTTGGGGGTTTTTTAGATGCAGTTTTCTGTATTTTAAATTGACTTTAGAGTTTGAGAAAAAAAGGAAATACTACCTGAAACCTCCCAACTTTGTTAGAATGCTGGTGTCTCGTCGTATTTTGTTCTATTTACTTGGAAAAAGGGTAGTAAGTTGCACAGACCTTCGTATTCTAATTTCTGTAGTAGAAACAAAGAGCAAAGACTGACAAAGAGGAGGTACAATGCCTCTGAATAACCATTTCATTTGTTTTTCAAGTGTGTGCCGTACTTAATTGCTATGGGTACAGATCCAGAGCCCTCTATGCGAAACAAAGCTGA
>WBND01000906.1:116121-131625 GCA_013398595.1 Tychaedon coryphoeus
CTGCCCCTCTGCTCTGCTCTGCTGAGACCCACCTGGAGCACTGCAGCCAGAGCTGGGGTCCCTGCTGGAGTGAGCCCAGAGGAGGCCATGAAGATGAATAGAGGGATGGAGCACCTCTGCTCTGAGGACAGACTGAGGGAGTTGGGATTGATCAGCCTGGAAAAAGAAAGCTCTCGGGAGACCTTAGAGCTCCTTCCATTACCTGAAGGGACCCCACAAGAAAGCTGGAGACGGATTTTTAACAAGGGTAGGTAGTGGTAGGACAAGGGGGAACGGGTTTAAATTCAAAGAGGATTGACTCAGGCTAGATATAGAGAAGAATTTTTTTCTGTTCAAGGTGGTGAGTGAGTCACTGAAAGAGGTGAGAGATTGTGATCAAAAAAACACCAAAACTAACAAAAAACCCCAAAGGGACGGCAAAAATGAGACAGGCTGGATAAAGAAGGAAATACTACCAACTTGTTCCTTTTCCATAGTTTCAAGTTCTGCAATTTGGTGCTTGGGGAACATCTTAGGCCCTCAAATTTGAACATAAGCATTAACTTCTCTTTCAGCTTTGCAGGAGAAACTTTGGCCCTGAAAAGTTAAGCAAGTAATAAGGCAATTAAACTGTAAACCAGTTTAAATTAGCAAATTTAAAAATACTGTTGTATTTTGGCTACCTTTACCAGGACATTAGAGAAAATGGGCTTTAAAAAATTTGTTTCTAAAAGGTTGCAATGATTTAACAGATTTTTGTTTGATCCTCATAACTTCTATGACAGTAGACCTTCTCAAGGATTTTTTAATGTCTATTTCAAGATTTCATCGATTTCAAATGACTATCTGCTTCTCTCAGAAAAAGATGTTCTAAGCAGTTTCTTCCTCTTCCACCCTAAAAAAGGCATCATAGTAGAAGAGAAATTGCAAAAAGTTTTTTGTGAGTCCATGGATGCAGTTTGGTTATGAGATCACTCTCAATGATCCTTTCACGTGTTCCAAGTGCTTTTCCTCATTGCTGTGGCTCTGCAGGAGCAGCTCTGTCTGGCCAGGCTCTGCTGCTGCCACAGCTCAGCTTCAGTGGTCACATCCTCACTGGGAGGTCTCTGAACTGCCTCCCTGCCCTTGTGCTAATTACCTGTGATGCTGTGGATCTGGAGGCACCTCAAGAAAGTGTTTCCTTTACCACTGTTAAAATGAAATGGACTGACTGCTTTTCCTTCTCACAGATGAGCACAATGAGATTTCCACACTTGGCTAAACCAGTATTTTTCACAGTATTTTTCCACCAGGAACAGAAAGTACTTCCTGATGACTTGTTTGCTGCCACTCTGCAGAAACACAGTATTACACTTTGGCTAAAGTCACAGTCTCATGCTTAGACTGGCTCTTTGAAGGCAGTGGCCCCTTTCATTTGAAGATGATCAAACCCAATCCTGAGTTTTACACTCTGATCAATCCTGTGAGAAAAAGTGATGTAGATTCTGAGGATTGCTACTGGACCTCTGAGCCCACAGCAACTGTCAGTTCTATCCTGGCACGTGTGTAATCCTGTAACAGCCTCCCTCTGAACCTTATTGTTTGATGTTTGCCAAGATGCAGCTTCACTTGGAAACATGAAATTTTTTGGTTTTTTAACTATTACACTTTGGGGTGACAGTAATTAACCACTGGCAATTAATACACCTTTGACTTCCATGAAAAATTCAGATTTCTTCACTACAAAATAAAAACTACAGCTGTTGGGAAAAAGTCACCACAGCTGCATCTGTTCAGACATCACAACTACTTGATGGTCACTGAGCACACGGGAAATTTTTCTACAAACCCCTGGGGGCTGCTGGAGGAGCTCTAAACAGCAGCATCCTGCAGATGGATGAACAGCAATATTGTTTTTACCCCAAGAAGTACTTGCCCTCTGTGTCTCATGCTTCTGCCTGACTTTCCTAACAAAAGTCTATTTTTCATTTTCATTTCTGACTATTTGTCAGCCTATTTCTGATTCTTTCTATCAATCACTCAAATTCTTCTAAGATTTCTCAAAACTACTGCACAAGTAGGCTGAGTTTAAAATATGAGGGCAGTGCACATGTAGACACATACAGTCCTAGTGGTACACAGCAATAATTAATAGTGTTACATGTGTAAATCATTTATAGCAGAAACTAATAAAATCACGTTTATTAAACCAGTTTAAAACAATCCTTATGTTACAAAAATAACTTCATAATAATGTTAAATATTAAATACAAAAACACAACAGTTGTATACTGCTCTTAAAATAAAATAATATTCTTTGTGTTTATATATGTTTCTATGTAAAGCAGCTGACTCAGATCTGTTTAAGACTGTGGGTCTGCCTTTACCAACTATATTTAGTTCTTCTTGACCTGAAGACACAGGGAAGGAAAACAACATTTTAAGGAATTCAGCTTCATCTAGGCAGCTGGAAGCAGTGAGAGCTTCCATGGTGCTTAAGAAGGAAACCAATGCAGGCCTCGATGCATTCTAAGCAGAGAAATTACTATTTTTAGAAAACAAAACCCAAACACCAGCAACTGTTTGGAAGAGCACAGTGGCACTATTTACTTGTCTTCCACATCTGCTATCATAGCCTCAACTGCATTCCAGTCCAGCTTGCTGAGGATGCTCCCTGTGCTTTCAGAAACACTGTCAGTGTTGATACTGCTGAGAGGAGAGAAACTCATGCTGTGCACTGCAGAGCCCTGTGGGGGGAAGAGAAGATGAACTGATCATTGTGGACAGCAGAAATGATCCCGCTCTTTTAAAACATGTCCAAACCAAGGTGTGTCTGATTATTCTGCAACAAATGCAATCTATTTTCCTGTTTATGCCCTCCCACTGGTGTCTGTTGCCTGGGCAGGCAATGCTCCTATAGAGTTGTTAAAAAGAACACTTAATTTCACAAGAATGATTTCACCTGTGAAAAAAAAAAAAAAGTGGTTCTGCTGAAGCCATTTATGTCCCTCTGTATCTATCTCACCCACATGTTTTGAATAGAGAATCACATTTTAAATCAAGCAGAAAGTGTTCAGTGGCAAGTATCAAATAGTTTACAGAATAAGTAGGTACTCTACCTGGAACATGGAGTCATGAGTATCTTGAAGTATCCTTTGGATATCATCAGGTACAGTCCAAGGACTCACCACGTCTCGATCAGTGTCAAGATCAACACCTTCTGTCTGAACTGCAGTGGTAACTTGAGGAGGCTTTTGTGTTGATCTTCTGCTGACTCTGCACTCAGCAGCTGAAGAGAAAAGAAGAAAAAAGGCCAACCATAGCACTGTAACATTTCTTGCACTTTTCATCTCAATTTCTTGAAACTCCTTCAAGAGTAGAAGCTTCAGGTTCTAAGAGCTGAAACTGCGTGCAAATCCATGTGGAAACAGCAAGCTCTGGTATCTAGTGTGGGGTTATAGTGAGAAAAGGCTGCTGGTTCCTTCCAGCCTCATGCTCTGAACTGCCTTCCCAGGGCAGAACACAAAATGGAACAAGATGTCTACAGCATCCAGGTTCTGTGGCACAGTCCCCCCAAAAAAGCACATTGTGTCATTATTAGGCAGAAGACTAAACTAAATAAATTCCGAATTTGTGCCTCTTTAGAAGACATGGAACTTTGATGAAACCCTTAGCAGTGATGTAATATACTGGAAAAACAAGAAGGTGCTAGGAAATCAGAGAAAGATCAACATGAATATAGAGTTTAAAAAGTGAATATATGGAATGGAGAAAAAATACTTTTCCACATCAGTAGAGGCGATTCAGGAAAAGTGCCTTTCTGCTTATTATTGCTTCTCTCAATTTCCTGCACTGCCAAGTCAAATACATTGTCCTTTGACTGTCCAAATTATGCCAATAGTATAAGGCAGAATAGAATCAGGCCACAATATTTCCTAAGTCTCAGACTGGTTCACTTCTCATTCTTTGATCAAAAATTCTGCTGCTGTTAACAAGTACTGTATCAGTTAAAGAATTTGATTGGAGCAATCTTTTGTGGATCCAGACCTATAAAGACAGGCATGGAAAAAAGTACCACTAAAATCCAAAGGGGGTTTTCTTGTTCAGCTTAGTCATATTTTTTCAGGCTAACATTATGACAAAATGATATCTTAAATGGATATTGCACAGAGGGATAGCAAAGACAATTTCTATTTTAAAGAGCTTGAGAGTAAGCAGCATAGAAAGATAAGGGAGAGGCACAGTTCTTGTGTCATGGTCTGCTAATTAACTTTCTCTCTGTGGGTTTGAATAGAAAATAAGACTCAAAGCCTCCATCCCTCATGATTTCATAACATATATTTCAGGAATTCACTAAAATCTAGCACACTTGTTTCAGTAATCTTGAAACTGTCATCTGGCTAAAGCTTCAAAAGGCAAACAGAAATGATTAAAATATTTCACAAGTTTCTAATTAAAAGGATTTTTACATGGGGAAAAATTATGAGTTTTATTCTTCTAAACAAATGCTATATCTGCATCTTATTCCCCCCCTGTATTATGTAGCACTATGCCATTGTTCTGTGTAGCTTACAGTGTCTAGAATTAACAGGAGAGTTTGTAGCATTCCTCAATCTTCTTCTAGAGGTACTTTTCTGAAGGATCATACAGGCATTTCCTGGAAAGACAAAGTAAACATTTCCTTCTTTAAATGTAAATCAAATATACTCAAAGATGCTTAGAAATTTTCATCTAAAAGTTTGGTGCCTGGATTACACTTGCTATGGCAATTTAAGCTATTTTGGATTTAAAGAGAAGTTTTAAGAAAAGGTAAATCTCAGTAACTCTCATCATTTAGCAGGTCAACAGCAGCAGAATTGCAAAAGCCTCAGGACAGGAAACATTCAGGATTTTAAACCTGATTTTTACATAGATATCAAAGCTCCTCCCTCACAAAAATCCAGCAGTCTCTTGGAGATCTTCTTCAGTATGTGCCTTCATCAAAAAAGATCTGTTCTTACCTCTGGACTGTGTTAAACCAAGAGCTGGAGTGAAACGTTGTACTTTTTGACCAAAGCCAGGTGTTGCAGCAATTCTGCTCCTTTCTGCCAGAACAGGACTGCTCAGATACCCTCTACAAGAAGACAAAAACCCAACACAACAGAGCTCAAATACTTGCTACAGTGTACTATGTACCATTCCTCCACACAACTCCAACCTCACAGGGCATATTCACAAGAGACATAAAAGCCAGAGAAATCACATTCAGCCAGCTTAGCTGAGGATCAGCATCACACACTGCTTGTGGGGCCAGTAAACCTCACCAGAATCAGAACTGCTGCAATCACAATGAAGACACATCAAATTGGCATTACAGAGAGCACTTTAGCCTCAACAAAACTTATTAGTTAGTAGTCCCTGCCACTCCTAAGTGGATTCCTGTATGATGTTCCTTAGCATGTCTGATTCTGGCTGGGCTGACGCACTTAAACTGGACTTAAACACAGACACCACCAGCAGACTCTGCACAGCACTGACTACTTTCAGTTTAATGCTGTATCCTGGAATTCTACCTAAAAAAGGTACTGCACTGAAAATGAAAAGCAGAAATATTGAATTACAGGATTACCTAAAGTACAAAGTTCTCCCTACTATGCTGAAAAGCATAAACCATATATAAATATAAAAACTACAATACAATAAACACCTGGATTACATATATAGACACATAGCATTAATGCCATCAAACTGAATAAATGTATCAATTTGTAATACTCAGACACCCTCACCTCCTTAAAAGGCAAACAGCAAAGTGCCAAAGAAAGAACAAGTAAAATCCTAAGTAATGAAAAAATTAGCAAGAAAGAGAACAAGTCTAGAGTATGCATAGTAGATTTTTTATTTGCTTCTTGCTTGTTGTTAGATGCTCCTCAGGCCTATATTACTGGTTATAGTCTAGTGGAACTCATGGAATCATTAAGGCTGCAGAGAACCTCTAAGATCATCAAGTACAACCTTTGATGGATCACAAGTCTGTCAATTAGGCCCTGGCACCAAGAGCCTTGTCCAGTCACACCTCCAGGGATGGTGACTGCACCACACCCCTGGGCAGCCTGTTCCAGTGTTTAACCACCCCTTCTGTAAAGGAACTGATGCTGAGTGGAATGGATTAGGACACTGATTATAGCTCAACTCCTGAGCTGGCTTATTCAGTGATCCAAAAGGCATTTTTAAGGCTCCCTCCAAGATTTAAAACCAGTATTGGTTTTAACAAGCCTGGAACAGGGACTTGAAAGTCCTCTGATTCGGACAAATTGTATCTTTGATTCCACCAGCATTAGACTTTTCTCTCAAGCTAATACTGTCTAAACTTGCTACAAAATTTGGAGTGTGGTAAAGACACCAGTAGAACAAAGCAGGTTTAATGCTTAGCGTGTTACCCTGGACTAGATGCCACATTCCTCCTTCTGTAAGCTTGAGGTGACCTTGTGCTGCATAATGTCCTGTGATCACTTGTTGGTGATGGCACTGTTTCAGATAACATTTCACTCATCAGGGAAAGTGCCTGTGATATTCTGATTCTGTGATGCTCAGACAACAGGGCTCTGTGGAAAAACAACATCACACATTACCTCATGCTGTCACTCACTTCACCACAGCTGGCTTCTGAGTCCTGTAAGGCTGCATGAAGAACATTGTTTTGCAAGATTTCACAGAAAATATACTAAGTCTTTTAAGAGCTAATTAGCAAAAAGTTAGAACGTTTCTTATGGAAGGGTTTGACAGAATGAATGAGAAAATGTTGGGAGAAGAAAACAAACGATATTTGGAAAGCAACAAATATAGTCAAAGGATGAAAAATGTTCACAGTTTTCCTAAACGGTAAAGCAAACATGAATTATTTATGCTTTTGGTTGAAATTTCATTAAGCAATATCTGAAATTTCATAAGCAATACAGTTAAAATTATCTCTACCTCCATCTCAGAACTAGAAAACTAATATACAAATAAGGATATAACAGCAACTTACTTGTCTTTTTCTTCTTTCTTCTTCTGGAAAATTCTAATATCCTTTGAAGTTGGAGGATGATGCTGTTTAAGAAAGGATAAAAATCATCAACTAATTGCATACTGTGGTCTCCTTCCATACTCTCACTCTCAGAATGTACTTATTTGACTTGAAAGTTACTGCTTAAGAAACTCTTCAGAAAAAAGCCAACATGAAAGCAAATGGCCCTAGCAGGAAATTTGAGTAAGATTGTCTCTATAAATTTCCAGTCTCAAAAACCACACTGAAATCCTGCAGTCACATCTTCCATACCTCATATGCTTAAAATATTAACATTCCTAAGGAGATGTCCTCATATTCAAGCTCAAGGTTTCAAACTGCCTCACCTCCAGTTTCCTAAAAATCAGTGATGCTCCTAATAATGAATTTAAAAAAACTAGTAAGGTTGCACTTTGACTTGTGTTTGCTAGTGTACAATTTGAAGTCTTTAATCCTTCTTAAAAAAAATCCAAACCAATCCAAACCTAGCTCAAACCATCCACTGAAAGCTGTGACTCCTCCCGCTAATGATTTCAGGAGAAAAGCCCATAGCAAAAGTATCAAGTGTATATTTATGAGGTGACAACACAAGGAAGGGAGAGAAGCAGGACCCATTTTGCTTAAATCACTTCTCTCCACAGATGTGCAGAAGAGCACCCGAGTTTAGTTCGGAAAGATTGTTTAAAACCAGGGGAAATACTTTATTTCACATAGATCTGTTACTCGTTCTGAAAGTGAATACAATTGAATTATTTAGTAACAGGGAACTTGTGTATGTTACATATTTGCTGCTTGGTAGTTAAAACAAATAGAGCTTCAGCCTGGAAGTATTTACAGCATATCCTGAATTCAACAAGTAGAAAGATAGCTATTTGGTGTTGTTAGGTCTCATCTCCTGTAACTCCAGAGCTTCCTGTGACTCAGCAGGGTCTTTTCAGATCCTGAAAGCATCCAGATGGCAAATGCATATTAAAAGAGTTAATATTGATTGGAAAATTTCTTCTGAACTGCTTTTGTAAGTTTGTTTTAAAATTTCTATTATTTCCAGCACAGAAAAATTTCCAGATCACGCCATAAATGTGTTTTTACTAACCACATTTAAAATGCAAAGAATTCTGGGAGTGGACTGTTCATTGAAATCAGCCTTGAACAAAAAATTTCGTAAGACACTTGACATCTATGGCACATTCCTGCATCTCTGGTGACCCCTTATGATTTTTGCATGCACCTCTGTGTGCGTGAATGACAGTGATGGCTGCCCTCAGTATCCTGCCACGTTTGTAAAGGATATTGGCATGGGAACTCTGCTTTTTAAATTCTCTGGGCGTTTTTGGGAGGCATGTGGGACGATGAAACAAGGTGTAAACTTATCTTAACAACTGCTGTAGCTATCACTCCCTGAAAAACATATCTTTGGTCAGTGAATGTTGCAGCTGTATCCTTTACAGTTGAGGGCCACATGCATTACTTTGTAATGGCCACCTGCAGCCAATGGTCACCAGTGCAGCCTGTGAAGAACACTGGTGAATTTACTTACCTGACACAACTATGGCCAGTTCCAGTAAAATAAAATCATTCATGTAGAAACCCCACATTACAATAGCAAAACAGAAACAACCACTCCCAGCCTTTACATTATCTAATCTGAATAATCAATACTTGTATAATAAGTAGCAATTACTCTTTAAGACACCTGTTATTCTTACCGTATTCTTTCCCAGGTTGAATGGATGATGCTCTTTCTGTCTTTGTTCATCCAGTTTCTTCAAATACTCTCTCATTCTTTCCTTTCGCTTTCTTTTCATCCATGCTTGTATCTCTTTCCTCTCCTTTTCTGTTCTTTGAGGATGCCCAGAACCAGAATCAAGAACCCTGAGGGCAGATATAAACAGGAAATAATCTAGCACATCCTGTAAATTGCCACAAAAAATGGCCACTACATAACAAAAATAATGAAAATCTTTTAAAATTCTAACACAGCTGGAAGCATAAGTAATGAACAAGAAGGGAAATTTTCTTTTGCAAAATTTTACTATATAAAATCCTGTAAAACAAGATTATTTCCAAGACATTGCCTAAAATTTTTCTTTTACTCCTCAGCTACATTCAGATAATAGAACAAAAGCTTAAGCTGGTGTGAACTGTGTCACCAATGCAGCAGACTGGTGACCTGAACAGATGTATTTTTCTGCCTTGTCAGCAATTGATATCACAAACTGGAGTAGGAAACAGCTGTCACTTTGACCTTTCTCAGGAAACAATGCAGCTGATTTTGTAACTGACAGTCAGAAGGTGTAGAAATCTCCAGCAGGGAAGGTAGCATGACAAGCTGGAATCTGGGGCTGGAAGTTTCTCAAGCTGCTATGCCACTGCCAGGAAATTTCTGTTCTGTCTTTCAGAACTGCTTTAGAAGACCTGAAGGTCTGAACTGAATTTGCTGTATAAAAACAGTTGTGTTCCAGCCTATACCTAGCAGAAGAAGGAGCAACCAAATGGGAAGGAAAGAATTTCAAAACCAGAACACTAGAAAACAATTAATGCATTTTACAATAATGACCAATAGATTTGTGGCGATTAAAAACTCTAATAGTAGCCCCATTAACACCAAACCACATACTAGCTTCCACTGCTTACAGAGCATGAACTATGAGAATAACCAGGGTTAAAACAATTTAAGCAACACATAACAAAAACCAGCCAGGGTATTACCTAGAGATTGTCTTAGTCTTAGTTCTTGCAAAGCCCAGCTCCAACAGAGAGGTGCTGCTTTCTACCACATGATCATTCACAATGTCAGTAACATCACTTGGACCAGTAATCTGCAGGGGATCTTCTAAAGAGCTTGATGTTAGGTAGGAGAAAAAAGCTGTTACTAAATTAATGTAAAACATCCCTGTAAGAACAACAAGCTAAACCCCTTTCTTTCATACTAAAACCAACAATATCCCTGTTGTTTTACATAAAGCCTTTGGACTGATTATTTTTTCCACTGTGTTAGTACAATTGAGTCAGCTTTGATGAGGACAGAAGGAGCAATACCTGACTAACATCAGAGGGACAATCCAGAACTGAAATGCTTGAGCTCTGGTGTGGTGTGTGAACATGGCTGGCCCACAGGAGGCTGAACCTGGCAGCCAGAACGCCCACATAGTTTGTATTCCTGCCCATGAGGAGGTAAGGTTATGGGTACTACCAATTTCAATGGTACCCAAATCTCAATAACCTTCTGAGCAAGAATCAGTGTCAATGAGAGCACAGCTTCACCTAAATTCTCCCCACTTCTTCCCTCTCTTTTAATCAGTTGTTCCCAGTAAAAAAAAAAAAACAACAACAAAAAAAAAAAAACCACAGTTTAAGACAACAAGCTATCAGTGTCTGCTAAAGTTTATTGCCTCATACCCATACTCCACTTTATGTAATCACTAATCTACTTTGGTCATAACAACCAGTTTCACTTAAAATACTACAAAAACAGAATAAACCATTCATTTTACTGCTATGCTTCAAGTAAAGCAATAAAGACTGGTAATGGAGCATTACAACCAGCTACTCTTTTGTACTAGATCCAGAAGTCTAACAGTAGCTAAAAGTAAAAATATATATGTTAGACCATTTTATTTAATGCAGAGGCTCTTTCCGGTTTTGAAATCTTCAGTCTGTTGCTTTACACTTTTCACACACTAAGAGTTTTAAAACACTCTGGTGATAGCTGGCTTTCATAGAAAACTACTCACAGCAGTTGTATGTTCTTTGCTGAAAAAGTGTTTGCAAATATGAGAAATAACAAATGCACGCAGACAAGAGCACCATCTGCATCAACAGCTCCAATACTTGTAACTAGAAAAGAACTTTGAATGCTTCTGCAGCTTTTGCATGAAGTAAATCTAAAAGGCACCACCAAAGTCCGAGTAAATGCCTGAAGTTAGCTAACAAAAGGACTTTTGTTCAGTTTGAAAATAAATGCCTTGATTTTTATAAAGTGATGAATCCACTCTGAAAGTCAGCTTTCTGGTAAACTGTCAATAAAACCAGTCTCAAAATACATACCCAGGACATAGATCTCTGCATAAGTGAGTACCTGAAACAGAAATAATCTTCCTTAGTAATATCTTTGCATTTGTACACACACTAATCATACATATATTTAACAGCCTGTGGGATAAAATAGAAACACCTCAACTCTAATATGTTGACATTAAAAATAAATTAATATTGCACATAAGCTTAATGGCCTGGGAGACAGGATGTCATTGACTGCCAGGTGAGCACAGAGGCTCCAGAGAGCATTAATTAACAGATCCTGGCTTTTGTGGGTAGTTTTGCTAGGAAGATATGGTCGCTGTTGATGGATTTCTGCCACGACCAACTAACTGGAAAATATCTGTTCCAATTAATTATACAGTGTTTCATGGAAATTAATGATTGACACTTACTTGAGGAATCCAGGCACTCAGAAGAAGCTTGGAATTCAGAAGATGCAACTGAAGAGCAGTATGGTTGTCTTGGAAGGAAGAGCACTGCTTTCTCTCCTAAACTAATCTCTCCATCTCAAAAAATTATAATTGTAACTTAGTATCACCTGTAGTTTCCTTAGCTTGTAAATAACAAGTTTATACTTAGAAAACTCTATTACTGTTTTTAAATTTTAACTTGGTGTGTGTACTATTTGAGATTCACCTGCTGTATACAGACATAGGAGCCATGTTTTAATACCTTTTAAGACAGATTGCTGTAAATGTGACTATTAAATGCACATTCACATGTCCAAAGCATATCTTTTGGGAGCCTGACTGCAAGCAATGCAGGCAATATGCAGAGAAAACAATAAAACTGCACTTTTAACCTCAGGCAACAGGTTGCTTGCAGAATGGTTTTTCCTCCTCCTTTTAATGCTACTGCAGTAGCATTGATTTTGCTGATGTAGGCTGGATTTAACAGAGGTGTCACCTCTCTAGACATAGGGAGACGACAGAGGATCAAGACAGCTTTTGGAGAAAACTCTGAATGTTGTGTGATACCACAGTCATTTATATGCACTTAGGTAATTGAGTACAAATCAGCACAGTGATGGGTTTTAGAAAGAAACCCAACGTTGACTATTTTCTTTCAATAACAGTGAATTAGAGTGAAAGTATGATTCACGGCTGAACAGTTTTCAAAGCTTAGTGATACTGTTATGTCATGTAACAAACTCATTATCAGAGCACATCAGTGAAGTCATTCTAAATAATGCAATCTAAAAAGACTCTAATGACTTTAATGAGCCATTGGCATTACATAACATTCTGTGTAACAGAAAAGGTTTACTTATTTTTAAAAGATGCAAAGGGGAAAAATATACAATAAAGATTATACCAGAACGTGACTTCAGGCCACTGGGAGAGTTAGAAGCCAAGGCTGCAGAGGCAGGAGAATGTGCATCCACTGTAGCAGAACTGCGCATAGGATATTCCAAGTTTGAGATCTCCTTTTGATCATCTATAACATCTTCAAAAATCATGCCTGTCAAATGATGTTCTGAATCTGTGAAAAAAAAAATAATATTGTCCTTAGTGTAGACCGATGGAGACTGCTCACAATGCACAAACTATCACTCCTGTATTTTGGTCAGTGGCATTTTTAATTTATCTGTCACCTACAACAGCCAGGACCTGGATCAGCTGTGCCTCCCCACAGAAGGACACTCCCAGGGCTGTGCTGTGTGAATCAGTCCTGCACTCACAAAGAAAATGACTGGACTATGAGTTGCTCTGTGTGTGCCTAAAGGACATCCTAAATATCGTCTTACGTATGAATACAGATATAGCCATGATTTGGTTCCACCACTTGGCTTTGCATTAACTCCATAAGTAGATTAGACTATGTTCTTGGCACGCTACAGCATCTATAAGTAGGTACTACATAGTTATTTGCTAAATAAACAATTAATCATCCAATACTTCTGCTCTAGTAAACACTTAAGCTGATGTAAGATTTTAATAAAACCAGTAGATATTGTAACTCAATATTCAAACTGGTTACCTTTCATCTTATTTCTGTTTCTGGTATTTTTGCTTCGTATTTCAGTAACACCTTTAGGGATTGCTTTAAATATCAGTGGTAACTAAATGTTATTTAAGACGCATATTCCATGGCAAATTTATTATCCTTCTGTTAATTGGACACATACCACCACCAGTGACTCCAGCGGCTTCAGAGACTGCAGGACGAGCACGAAGGTCTGAATCAGCTGCCATTTCAAAATCTTCTATCAGCTTCACTAACTGTAAGTGAAATCCAAAAACTAGGTAATGAGACTTTCTTCAAGGTACTTCTGAGACTTACAACACAGATATTTATGCAAAGTCCACTTCAAATATATTTTTCTTGTCAGAATCTTACAAACATTTTAATGCAATTTTCTGACTGAAAACAAACAAAACAGTTCAGGTATCAACATAGCTCACATCGATTCATTTCTTGTAAGAATTTCAATCTTCTGGATACTTGCTTTGAGAAAAATACATATAAATTCTATTCTTTGTTTGGACAGTTTTACACCTACCAATTACATTACTTTTAAAGTACCTGAAGTCTTCCAATATATATTTTATCTAAAACCCACAGATATTAAAATACTTCCATCATCTTCATAAATCTGAAGTTTCAAATTGGAAAATGAAAACTAAAACTGATTAACCCAGAATGAGACATTTTACTGAGCATTAGTCTCAAAAAGAAAAAATCTCATAACTGATATGTAATACATGAGAAATTGTTATAAAACGAATGACCAACTACTATGAACTAAAAAAAAAGGCAAAAAGGGGGTTTTCTTCAGGACTGGGCTAGATATTGAACACCTAGGTAACTACGACACGCTGAAACAAATACAGGATATATCAAGATTTTTTTTTCCTCACAGGCTTTTAAATAATCTTAAATAACTTAATCTTAGACTTAAATAACAACTTTGATGAAGAATGTAAGCAATTAAATAATCTACCTGAGTGTAATAACTGTAAGTGACATAATGAGGTCTTTAAATTTCTGTGAATCACAGAATATCCTGAGTTAGAAGAGACCTAAAAGATCCATCAAAGCCCAATTTTATTTTACTTTGATATTAGGATTTATAAAGATGGCAAAAATGCAAATATTTTATGAAGCAAATTGGATCAGGTTCCAGAAACAGTCACACAGTATTTTGCAGAGGCACAACTGCAGAAGTCTCTGCCAAAAAGGCCTCCTGCTCAGCCTGAACTCAGTTACACAGAAATTAAATATGTTCTGCCCATTCACTAATAACATCATCATTCTGGCCAACATTTGGTTCATTGTAAGCAACCATGTCAGTCAACAGATTCAGCACTAAACATGAAAGAACATTGTATATATATATATATATGTGTAAAATTTGCATTAATATATATGTATGTATGTATATATGTATGTATGCATATATACATATATATATAATGTAACAAATATAAACATACTATATATTTATAATATTATTCTCAATATCTCTCAACAGATACTAAGCACACTTGAAAACATTTTGTTCCAGAATGTAGGTTTTGTCTTTAGTTGAAAAAATAAACTGTTTAAAAACCAACCACTCACAATTCTGCTATTTCTGAAATCTTGCTCCATATTTTCTACTATGTCCTGTAGTGTCTGTAATTGCATATCCATTTCCTTCTGCTTTGTGGAAAAGTATTCTTTTTCAATTACTTTGGATGGAAGCCCTGAAGAAGGAAGATTTCCTCCATCTTCGTGTTCTATGTTCCAAGCTACAATATCTGTAGCAGAATCAGGCTTATCCTTCTTCAGCAACGTGCATGATACATTTTGCTGACGATCATCTTAAAAAAAAAAAAAGAAAAAAGAATGCACCAATACCACTGAATAAGCCACAAGCACTGAATACTGCAAGTAATTAGGCACAAATGTGCCATACCTAATCGTGTGTTTTAGAAGTCAACTGTACCAATGCTGATGTTTCAGACTAAAAAACCATGAGGTTAATTGGGGAAGGCTGCAGATTTTCTGTGGGAGTATTATAACAAAAGAGTATTACTTTATCTTGGATTTAAAATTGAAACGGTTTACCTTGCTTCTGAAGTCCCCCAGGTGGAACGGCACTAGTAACAGAAGATGCTGTGTGATGAGGTTTGGCAGTAGATGGAATTTCAAGCTTCTCATCCTGCTGTGCACCAGCTATCTCTTCTGCAGACTCAGGAACTATGGGCAAATTGCTAAGGATGTCTCTGTCTTCAATGTCAGTCACACTGATATATTCCCGATTATGCTAAACAACAAGATAATGAAGAATTATACAGTATGTGTTTTGAATGAGCTGTTTACAGTGCATAGTTCACCATTCCCTGTGTTTGCCTCTTTACATTTGTAGGTGAAAGGTTTTTTGTTTTGGGAACAAAATAAATACAGTCTTCCCTGCCATATTACACAACATGCAGATACAAACAACCCAAATTCATGAAGACTAACAGTATACTTAAAATGCACTTCAGCCA
>WBND01000906.1:146635-167002 GCA_013398595.1 Tychaedon coryphoeus
AAAAACTCTACAAAATAAACACAATTACTCTAAATTAGAAAACTACATAGATTATAGTACTGTTACATGATTTCTGATAGCAGATCACATGAATCCACTTCTTCACTAGTGAAAGTGAAGCGTTCAGAGTCGTTTCAGCAAATTCAAAGTTTGTGCTCTTACTAGTGCTGATGCATGCACCCAAAGAGAGAGGTAAAAAAATCCCCAGCTTATGTAAAGGGTATGAATATGATAATTTATGCACACTCAGCTCGTCTTTGCACAGTTGTGTGAATATTTCTGGAATGAAAGCATATAAGAGAATAGAACATGTTAACATACATTGTTCTAACTCTATAGAAAAAAAGTGACATAGTGAAAAAGTGATCAGAAAGTCTTGATGAAACGATTTTATATAATTTAGTTACAATACAAACTGGATAAAATAACTTCAACAGAACAATGAAGACATTCACATTTTTTGATTAAATAAACAGAGGGACACAAAATCATATTCATGCAAAACTATTACTGCTTTATATGTCAGACCATAGTAAAAGGATATACCATTAAAACAAACCTTGTTCTGATGTTACATCCAACTCCTGCTGAACAAATGGTCCCACTTGATTCAGGTCTTCAGTTATATGAGGCACAGAATTATTACCATGATTAATTTCCTTCTTATGAAAATATTTTGACTTTGCAGACACTCTGGTAATAAGGATTAGAAAATATAATTAACAAGATAGTATTTGGCTCACTTCAAGTATGCTGCTGCTATCAGATTGGAGGCTAGTGCCTAACTGTAAAATAAACACTGTTGTGATATAACCAGCATTCGTTCAGGTTTTCTCTCTGACTATGACTTAAAACAAGCTTAACTTTTTTTTTGCCTAGCTATGACATTTTAGTGTCATTGATGGTACACTCACTCTTTCTGTAGCCTGTTGCCAGACAAATTGTGCTATGCCTTCAAAATCATCTGGTTCAGGCTACATTTATCTCCCTTCCAGGAAAACTGTCAGATAAGACATGCAATCATGTCTCAAAATACTAGAGATTATTTTCAGGATACTAGAGATCTATATAATTCATTCTCTTTATACATTCTAATACTAGAGATCTATTTTTTTCTTTATTGCAACATAAGATGAAAGAGTTAAGGATTCTTTATCTTCAGGACAGTGCATGATATTAACAAATAAAATATTTACTGCTTTTCCCATCTATTTTTCTGACATACAAACAGACAAACATAGCTAGATTACAGATCCAGGGGACAATAAACATTGTAAACCACTCATCTCAAATCAAAGAAAACTACACTGAAGAGAAGTTATCTGAATTCTTTGAGGAAACCATGACACCCGTTATATTAGAAATCTAAGTTCTGTTTCCAAATCAATAAGTTTATAAACAACCATGTACAATTCACTTAATATGCAAAAGCTACAATATTTTCCACCTAATGTACATCTGTTGATGGAGAATATTTAATTTTCTTCATGCAGCTGTAACCAATACACCCAAGTTTAACTTTTCATACAAAATTTAGCATGTATATAACACATAAAAACAGTAGATCTCTTCATGCTGCTCAGTAGAGGAATTATGACCAACTAGAGTTCTTAGGTTGAAAAAAAAAAAGTTACCCCAACTCTCTTTCACAAACATTATCATATATTTGTATAATCTGGACATCAAGAGGAGAATTGGCCACTGCGGAAGAGCCTTCATCCATACTGCTTTCTTCCTCTGTTCTAGACTGGGCTTCTGATAGAGATGCAATTTCTTTCAGATATTGATCATCTGGATGCTATTAATAAAAATGATAATCAAAATTCACTAGTTAAAAAAACAAAAGATACCAGGTACTTTTTAAAAAACCACAATGCTTTCACATAGAATGCTTATGTTTAATTAATATCCTTTTCTTTATTATAGAGCCAAGAAATCCTGGATTTACAGCTGCCTGTGAAACATGACTTTCTCCTCTTTTTGCATTAAGTGAAGCAATGGTCCTCTGAATTACCCAAAAAAAATATAAGAAAGATTTCTCAGTATCAACTGAGTGTGAATTGTCAAAGACGCTATATATGACAATATAATCAACACAAATATATACAGTAAGATTTGGCCTTAACCAGACAATAGAGAACTCTCAAATTACCACTGAAAACAGTATGAAAGGCAGAAGGACATTTGTAATGTTGTGGTTAGAACTTGCTAGTTGTAAATAAAATACAAGTCAAAAACCCAGAAAATACAAATCAAAAGTAAGAAAAAAAAATCTCTTTTGAAATTGGAGAAAAGCATTCTCAAAAAAAGTCCCACAACCCTCTTCCCTCAAAGCCACTCATATATTCTCTGACTCGATGTACTGTTAATTAAAGAAGCTAAGCGATCCAGTTGTCGCTGAAGTATAAACTAAAGCAATATGTACCTGATTCCTCTGGCAAATCTCTTCCTTCATATCCACACATATACTCCACATCTCTGCAACAGTGCTAGTCATTTTTCACTGGTCTCTAACCAGTTAAAACACTCTGGTCAGACTGTACTGTCCCCAAAGACAAATGAACTTAAATTCTTGTGAGAGGAACTATTTCTTTATTCTTTGTCTTGTTCTGCCATATTCTACCTCCAGTAGTACATTTTTTCAAAGATGATGTCTAAAACTAGACATAGTGGCCAAATTTACAGGAATACATGCAAAAAAAATGTGGTATCTGGATAAATTACCTATATTTTGAACTTCCAAAGAGAACTTTCATCTCTAACTCAAGTATTTCTACTGACAGAATATCAGTATTTCTGGAATTTTTCTTATTTCTTAGCAACTCTTAAAAGAAAGGGTATTAATCAATATTCCATGTTTAACTGAGGTAAAACATGTATGTTATTCTTCCTTACTGGCATAACTCACCCACAAATTTCACTGATACTTGTCCCATCCTTTTCTTACCTTACATTTTATGCTCTTTGTTTGAGATCTGTCTCCATATAACTGCTCTAACAACCAAAAAGATGTAAGGATAGCTGCCGATGATGTTTTCACACGTAGCATTGGGAGAGTCTCTTCTAAGGAACCTCGTTTATTGGAACCACAGAGCAGTCTTTTATCAGACCATCGGATCATCCACTCCAGCAATTTTGAAATATTGCTCAATTTGCCCATCAATTCTATAGGCAATTCTTCTGCTGGTACAATACCAACTACATCAAGAGTTTTGTAAACGTATTTAGAAATTGCCTCAGTTTGCAACGTAGAGGAAGTATGGTTAGGAAAGGCCTGGCTTGTTAGTGGAACAGTCAGATTGTCAGTCTGAGCTCTGTATATTGGCTTGTATTTTAAACCAAATAAGCCTTCTTTAAGTCCTTTTGTTACATTATGCACAGAAGGTTCTGTGGTCCATTCAACAGACTGCACAATTGTTGGTTTTTCCAAAGTATTTTTGTTTTCTTTACAGGTAGACACTTTTTCAGGATCACAAGATGCCAGGGTGACAGTATAGCAAGATCCTGCTCTAAAAACACTTTGACTTCTAGTTTTGTTTTGTCGACGTTTTAGTGTTGTGTGAACATCAAAAAAGAGTGAGTTCAATTCATGTTCTTGAAGTGACCCAGAAAAGCTAGTGAGAAATGGAATTCCAAGGTCACTGCACTTTATCAGATCTCTCTCAAGAACATAACTCAGAAAGAGTTCTAAAAATTTAACATATTCATCATCATCACGTTCAAATTCCCATGCACCAACTACAGGCATATTACATTGATTAAGTATGACTCTCCTACATACTCTGTCTTTATGTTTTGTTTTATAATTAGGAGCTTTTATCTTGTGCGTGGTATTTTTGCTACCTATTTCCTTTTGTTGTTGGAGTTCATTTTCCCTGTAAGATAATAAATATAAGAACCATTAATACTCAAATGCATTTTAAGAAGAATTACATGCAATATTAATTCCTTTTCTCCCACTGAAGTTAAAAATAGCCAATAAACCCAAATTTACACTACTACAACGGCAAATTAACCAAATTCAAAATCCTTAGACAGAAACTAGGCATTAAAATACACGAATGTAGACATAGCTGATAGTAATTTACACTTCAATAATATATTAGTCACATACTAACTGATATAACATTGTTTGTTCTACTGTTCTAAGATTTGGGAAATTTGTAATTTTCCACTTGATAAATCACCCATAGTGAAAATTAACCTGTTTGGTGAAGAGATTACTTGATCAGCAGGAAAGAACTCTTTATTCTTTTTTCTTTTTTTCCCCCCTGATTTAAACCAAAGGCTTTCTGTTGCAGTTTTTTCATACCTTGGGAATGAAGGTGTTTGAGCTCTTGTTTCTTCAGTATGCAAAGCATTAGAAAGTGTGTCTGCCATGTCTGCATCACTATATACCTGAGGATTCCCAAAATCAGTAAGTGTGCTTGTGCTTAGACTAGTGCCTAGTGAGAATCTGTCACAACAGTGTTCCTCATCATTTGATGCGCCTTCTTCTACTGGCTCCCATATATTAATTTCTATAGGGCCTATGTTTTTTACTACACGTCTCAAGGCCTTCTTCCTCACTTCTTCAGCAGCTTGTATAACAACAGACATAATTTCTTCACTTTCAGGACCTACTGAAAGAAAGAAAAACAAGTCTTCAAACTTAATTTTCAGTTTAAGTTAGTCTGTCAAATTGAGACGTGAATTAGATTTCAATTAAAATAATAAATTAGAGCCATTTATAAATTCAACAAGAAACTGTGATAAACTGAAGAAACATTAACATTTTGAAAGCCATTATACCCTGTGACTGGTATAGACTTATCAGAAAGAAAACACAGAAGTTGTCACAAAACTCAAAGTTGCCCAACTGAAAACTACAATAATTGTTTTGCATGGGGTATGAAAGAAAGTATTGTCACAAGCTGATAAGGAGAGTAAAAACCAAATGTCATTTAAAACTTCCTAAAAGAATGACGAATATTACCTTTAACAGTACTGTGACTGAGTCGCTGCTGAAGTCCATGATATTTATCTCTTAGTGAAACTCTTACATCTTCAGGATTAGGAAATGCCTTTACAAAAATCTCTGCCACCTACACACACACAAACAAAGCATCTTTTTCAGTAGCTATGACTTATTATCAAGTAGGTGTCTTTTCACACAGAACCTACACCACGAGAAAATCTAACTAGTAGGTTTTCCAAGGAGGAGAAATACTTGTGATAATCTCTATTGCTTTTACTCTAGTTTTAAGGTCTTTTACCTTTTCTACTGGTGGCAATTCTCCAAGCAGACTCAAAATAACATCTTGAACTAATTCTTCAGCATTCATGAATCTGCAGAAAGGAAGCATTCGACAAGCCCACTCCACTGCATTCAGACAATGCTCAACGGTGTAGGCATCATATCCGTTCTTACTCAGATCCTGAAAAAAACACCAGAAACATTAATTAGTGTGAACAATATATTTCAGCAAAATTATTCATACATTGCAAATAGCAATGCTTTTTTTAAAAAAAAAGAGGAAAAAAAGAGCTTTTTTAAACCAGCTTAGGAAATAATTCCACTAGCACTCTGCCGAAGAGTTTGTTTACAGTCACAAGTAAAACCCGAAGATTTGCCTAAACTGTGAAGTAATTCTATTTTGACTTCAGGTGATCATAAATTCTTTCTTGTAAGCAAGATAATTAAGCCTTGCAAGAGGTTTTTAAGATGGATTGATTTATTTTGAACAGTATTTTCTATCTCACTTGTCACTGTCACACAAAGTACAGAAAAATCAGAGTATTCTACCACCTGAAACAGAACCATCTCATTTATGTGAAACCTGTGTTTTCTGGTGAAGAAAAATCTTGGACATGTTACAGAATACATAACAAATATTCTAGTAGTTTCTTCATTTTTCTTCCTGGGCCTCTGACATTAATTGATGAAGGTATAAGTAGAGAAAACATGATTAAATTTTAACTTTTTTAATTACTCTTTCTGACAACCATGTATATTTAACACACCATAAAATCCATTTTTGGTTTATTAAGTATATATTATTCAAGAAATACTCAAAATATCTTGACCTGATGGGGAAAAAAAAACAAACCAGAAAGTAAATTCTTAGGTCAACAAGTGTAGAAGCTATTGATTTCCTGGCAGCTCTTGTGACTCAAATACAAATCAAAAGCCTAACAGAAATACTGTCAGGAAGATGGAGATCACATGCACTGCACACTACTCCATAGCATCAAATACATAATTTGCATTGCAAACACTGTGCAAGTTCTCACAGAAATATACAGCAGATCTTTAGAATTTTTCTCATAGCTTCATGCAATTAAGATGTATCTCTACTATATTAGTAACATAATTACCTTGATATTGCTCATATTTTCCCTTGCAGTTTGGTACCGCCTACAGCTGTCAGATAATTTTTCACGAACATGAAACATCCAACATAAGGCACAGAACTCTCTGAACCAACCTACAATACAAATATGCAATATGCTGAGATTCTATTTAAATAAATTAAATAGTGCAGCTTGAGATTTTTCAGTATTGCTCTAGAACTACAACTCCTTAGTCCCACTTGGTGTTCATGTTCTTTCACATCTGTCAGGTCTGTAACATGTAACCCCCAATCCAGAACAGCATATTTTAGAATAAGAGATTTGATAACTAACATAAAAGCTGGAAATGAAATGTGTTCACATTGCAATATACTATTTCAAGGTAATAAGAGCTTATTTTTCACCTGTGGATTTTCACTAGCGTTCTTTTTTCCAGCTCTAAATTATTTTATGTTACTGCATACAGACCTAAAATTTTACAGGTAACGTCATCAAACTGACGGGCTCCCGAAGACGGAGATCCACAGAGAACAGTGTGGAAATTGCAGTAACGAAGCAAAGTCTCGGGGAATGGACTCAGCAAAGGAAGAGAACCTTTCACTCGAATCTATAAAAACGGGTAAATAAACAAACAAAATGGAAATAAAAAACAGCTAACATTTTACATTTATCACTACTAAATGCAAAACCTCTCAGTTATTAGAATACTGCCAAGATCAGTAAAACTCCCTGAAGCTCACTTTACATTTTCTTCAAATCACTATTCTGAAAATTTATTGAAACGAATACATTTAGTATGAGCTATGGCACAAAAACCGCTTTTGTTTGAATGGTACTCATGACTACTATGAAATACAAGAGTAACATGAAGTAAAATAAGAACTAACATCACAATCAAGAAAGACTGGTTCAACACACTCCAGGTTGCTGTCACCAAGGCTGACTAGCTTTGCCTTCAGTTTCAGTCGGTACATCTGACCAGCTCTCCATGCTAACATAAGCCTTGTGACCATGCAAAAGTAAATACTTTTCAGTCAGACCAGTTCCTGATCTCAATCACTGCATTAATGCTAGTGCAGGGGGGTCACAGGAAGGAAGAGCCATACACACTCCCTTCTCAACTCAACCTTCCTTAAGTGTCTATGTTACAGTTAGGAAAAGACTGATTTTACACAAAAACTTTCAATCAATTTATTCTGAACTTGCTTTTGTGCAAACGAATTCCATAAAAGTAAAATGAGATCTTAGAAGCTCTGTGCACTAAGATGATCCCTTTACCTGAAGTGAGCATTACCTTCTCTGTTACATACTCAACCCTAAGTGATTTGGAGCATATTTCCAGATAACAATTATAACTCCCAATTAAAGTCTGCTTTCTTCTTTCAGTGGAAAATAAATGAATTTGTTTGTTACCAAGTAGGTATAGAAAAACACCCAAAAGGAAACACTTTATGAAGTAGATACCGTATATCTTTAACTTCTGGTTTCCTAAAAAAATGAACATAACACGTAAATCTAGAAGATGATATGTACAAAACATGACATCAAAGCCAAGGTGAGATTGAATGCTTCTGCAACTGCAAACTCATCAGTAATATTTAGAATGTAAACAAGTTAAAAATATAAAGTTAAATATTTACTTTCTGCATAACTTTTCTAGCCCACTTCAGTTGTGTAATATACCACTGTGCTGCAGAGCAAGAACAATGAGCAGCACGGAAGAGCAAGATAATTCGCTGAAGAACTCCTGACACTTTCTGGCGGACTTCTTTCTCCATTTTTAAAAGAATGTCATCGCTGTCTTCCTGAAAATGCAAATACAAAGTCCAAAATTAGAAAGAACATATAACTAAATGTTGTTACTGGTCCTAATCCCTTCTTCTTTACAGCATAGATAATTTATGGAAAAAACACAGAGTCATGCATCACTACTGTGATATTAAGGTAAATGAGCAGACATGGAAGAAAACAGAAATATGAGCTCAAAGGAACCAGAATAAAGCTCATAAAGATTCATAAATACATTCAAACAAACACGCAAGAAACACACTTACTTCACTGACAGAAGCTGGTTGAGGACAGTACAATGGTGGTGCTGGAAGACAGAGCCCAAACGGAACTAAACCATAAAACTTTCTGCAAAGATCCTTGGCAGAATCCATCAAAAGCTGAAAAGTCTCTGAGAGAATATCAACATCTGCCATAACAGCTGCTTTCAGTAGTTCCTGCACTGAACTGTAAAGAACATCTGCATCTTCCTCTTCAATGGGATCTATAAGATATTAAGCCCAGAAATGGATAAATTAATTGAATCAATACATGAATCTTCATTCTGACATCATGAGGTTATGTTGTCTGAATCTGCATTCATATATTACAATGATAGTTCTCATCTACTTGTTTTAGGATAAGATCTCACACATTTAAAAACTAGTTGTCAATTATTAATTTTAAGTTTTGCCCCATTACCACAAAACCTACTGCCTTTCTAGGTAGAGAACTGAACTTTTTAGCCAGGCATTTGCTTGGCATAACAGTCTGGCAAATCATTCTTACCAAGAAGGCAAAAACAGGTACATTATTAATAATGACTAAAGCAACTCTTTTATCAGTAAGTACGTCCACCTGCTGACAAGAATTTGAAATGTTTTGAGACAAAAAGGAATAAAATACAGAGATTGTGCCAGTAAACTATCTGTGGAATAGGTTGACCCAGCTAACAGTGTGAATTTCAGCAGTTAAGTTAGGAACTCACAGTATTTGCAGGCACCAGTGAAGACTTGGCCAACAGCCAGAGAGATAACTGAGAGACCTGCTTGTGTGTCTTCATGTCTCTAAGAGCAAGAGAAGGCGAGACCGAGGGAGCCATGCCCATATGCCAGAATACAGTGTGTACATAGGTATGTGTGTGTCTCTGAAGGTCAGGCACCTGGACAGGCTGAGGAGCCCAGACCAGCTCACTGATGCATCCTATATGCCGACAGGACTGTATACTCCAGGCCAGCCGCTTTGGGGATGCACGGACAGTGTGTGGGGGGAGAAGAAGGTGCTTGTGAGTGGGTCTGTACCAGAAAGCAGAGAGGGGCTAGGGCTTTGCGGGCTCACGTACACAGACATGAGCAACCTGTGACACCCAGCAACTGGGTCTGCTGGATATCTACTCAGCTAGTGGTCTTGCCACTGGCCCAGCTACTGGAGTGATACACAATGTACAAACAGGTATCTGTATGCAGACCTTCACCCTGGCCAACAGGAGAGGTGCTGCCTGAATGAGTGGTGAGCAGATCTGTAGGTGTCCATGTGTGACCAGTATATAGGTGCTGTGTGTGCTTGTGTACTACTGGGAATACATTCTCAGCCTTGCTAGCTGCTGGACCTGGGGATACACTTTATCAGAAAGGAAAAGGCAAAACTAAACACGTTTTTGCAGCTGATTTCAAATGTGATGATACTTCCCATACTGTTAACACATTAATTTTTTGTTTAGAAATTGTAATGAAGATTGAGTTTTCTTCCAAGTAAGTTAATAACAAATATAGTCAAATAAAGGTTTGGACAATACAAATGAGAAGACAAGATTAGTAATATATTCCATTTCTGGAATGATCAAAGCCAGAACACACATTGGAAGTGTTTGAATATATTATAATAGAAATACACACACTGGAGAAGACAAAGCAATTATTTTTCTCAGACAGTGCATAACACTGAATATGTAGACAAATAACATGAAAAATAACCACAATTATTTTTCATTTGAAGTACCTGTGAACTTCTTGTATTTAATATGTCCTGATGTTTCAGAAGTCGCTGGCTGTCCTAACAAAGACTGTAACTTTTCCTGAAAAGTCTGCATTGGTAATAAGCTTAATGGCAGGTGACACTCTGGTTTTTTTGTTCTGAAAGTATAACAAGAAACTGCTCATGAGTTACAAAGTAATATCCATACATAATCCAATGAAGGTCCATTAAACAAATACCTATGCCAAAATAACTCATCATGACACCTTATGCTCTACACCTACTAGGAACCTGGGAATATAAATTTCTGAGGCAATATATATGGCTTGTCACAATAAACTTCATGGAAATAACTATAAATCAGAATATAGTATACTAATTACAATTGCAAATTTACCTTGAGAGCTCATCAGAGTTCTGACAATACAGCTGGTAGGCCAGACCAATTGAAATAGAGAGCTTCCAGTCCCCAAGTGTGTGTGCTAACCACACAGCCTCTGGAATGAGTCCACCAATATAGAACAAATCAAGAGCATATTCAGCTGTCCACACAGATGAAAGGTTCTGGTCCCTGACAGCTCTGGCAACCAAACAGTGTTGCAGTGGAATGACACGAGGAGGTAAGTCTGTGACATGAAAAGCACATTTTAAAGTTTGCATAAATCTTCATGCTATCAGATGAATTAATTTGTTCACATTGCTCGTGGATTAGTTTCAGTGTACAATTGCTTTTATTATTAATTTACTTTTGTTAGAGGTACACCATGGAAGTGCATCTGCAGCAGCAGCAGATATAGCTCATGCAATGGAATAAGAGTGTATTCAGAACAGGCTATTTTCCTGCTTAATAATGTGCATGTGAAAGCACGTGCAAAACTTGTGATTTTGAATTTTTTACTTTAAAGACTTAACCACACTCATGGATCATTTGCAAATATTCTTCATATCTGTAAGATACACCCGAGGGTACACCTGAGATAAATGGAAATTCCTAGAATTTTCCTAGCGTACCCACATGGTTTGTACACACTGCGCTTATTGCAGAAGACAGAATGTTAAAATGTATTTTTGAGAAAGAACAGTACACAATACTCTGTGATTCTTTGATTTTAGGATAGTATATAGAAACAAACTTCAGATGAATTTAGTATCTTCTTTGCTGACATTTAGATTTGTTTTTCAAGGTTTTGCTCCTGGTTCTCCTGGGGAGGTGTCGATCAACATGAATTCTAAGGAGTTACTTGCTTCTCTCAGTTTCTGTTTTGCTCAAAGGCATTATCTAGGAGACATTCACACTAATCCAGCTTGTATAACGCAATTTTACCCCCAACTGTCCCACCATGTACGCTGATCTTTGTCTAATCAAGTATGAAAATCAAGGTTTTATTTGTAGCTTTACTTGTAGCTGTCCAAATAAAGCATTGAAAAGACCATGAAGAAAGAAGCAGATACCAGTGCATGCTGTACTACAGAAACATTAAAAATACACAATGTATTCAAATACACTTCAGAAAACCTAATCAATCAAAGTAATGCCTTCACTAGTACTATTAATTTACTAATGCCTTCCCTTCCTCAGTCTTCAACAGTAAGACCAGTTTTCTGAATAACAAGCTCTCTGAGCTGGAAGGGTTTCCTGAGGAATACAGGAATGAGGAACAGAATAAAGACCCCATTCCAAGGGAAAATACTCAGCAACCTGATACACCACTTAGACACACATAGTTCTATTGGGCTGGATGGGATTCACCAAAGGGTATGGAGGGAGCTGGAGGAAGTACCCACTGAGCCAGCTTCCATCATTACCCATGGTCCTGGCTCACTAGGGAGGTTCCAGCTGACCAGAGGTTGGCAAAAGGGACACCCATCTACAGGAAGAGCTGGAAGAGGGTCTGGAGAACTAGAGACTTGTCAGCCTGAATGTGGTGCAGGGGAAAGTCATGGATCATCTTGAGAGCCATCACGAGACACAATACAGGACAACCAAGATCAGGTTCAGCCAGCAGGGATGCAAAAAAGCAGGTCCTGCTTGACCAATCTCCTTCTATGACAGGGCACAGGAACCCTCTGCAGAGGGCTCTAGATTGACAGGCTGAGGACAATTGTGTGGTATTTAACAAGGCCAAGTGTCAGGTCACAACAACCCCCAGCTACACTACAGGCTGGGGGAAGAGAGCCTTGAAAGCTGTCCAGTGGGAAAGGACCTGGGCACGTTGCTTGACAGTGGCTGAACATGAGCCAGTGTGTGCCCAGGTGGCCAAGGATACCAAGCGCATCCTGCCTTGTATCAGGAATAGTGTGGCCAGCAGGACTTGGCTAGTGATTGTCCCTCTGTATTCAGCAATGGTGAGGTCAGCTTGAACGCTGGGTCAATTTTGGGCTACTCAGTACAAGAAAGACACTGAGGTGCTGGAGCATGTCCAGAGAAAGCTGGGGAAGGGTCTGGAGCACATGTCCTGTGAGGAGCAACTGAGGGACCTGGGGATGTTTAGCCAGGAGAAAAGGAGGCTCAGAGGAGACTTTATCACTCTACAACTCCTTTATCACTCTACAACTCCTTGAAGGCAGGCAGGCTGTAGCAAGGTTGGGATACATCTTTTCTACCAAGTGCCAAGTGATAGAAGAGGAAACAGCTTCAAGTTATGCCAGGGTAGGTTTAGACTGGATATCAGGAAAAACCGGTTCTCTACAAGGGTTGTGAAGCATTGGACCTGACTGCCCAGGAAGGTGGATTGAGTCTCCACCCCTGTAGGTACTCAAAAAATGTGTAGCTGTGGTGTTTAGGGACATGGTTTAGTGGTGGGCTTGGCAATGTTAATGGTTGGACACAATGACCTTACAGGTATTTTCCAGCCTAAATTATCCTATCTGTTGGAACGAAAACTGCATCAGCTACAATTTTTTTGTGACGTCCTTTTGGCTTTTTTCTGTCTCCTACTCCACTGAAAATCTAACTTGATCATCAAGTTAAAGCATAACAGACATCATCGATACATGTGAAAAATAATGCAAGATTTAAGCAACTAGAACTGCTTGTACAGGAAATACCTTGTTTGATGTGAAGTGGATGAAGGATGTCAACATTGTGGGGGGGAAAGATATAGAGCAGCTGCTTTGTGAAATAAGCAGCCATGAATCGTGCCATGGATTGAATCACAGCCATGGCAGTGTCAGTATGAATGTTGGTTACCATCCATAGTTCATGCTGAAAATACTTGGTATCTAAAAAAAATCAAATTAAACATGATGAGAAAAATTATTTTAAATTTGAATGCCAAAAAAATTTAATCACGGGTTATAAAACATTTTTTAAAACAAGCAAACTTACATAATTCCTTGATGAGCTTTCAAGCTTTACAGAGCTTAACCTTTTAAACTAATTACACATTATACTAATATTAGAAGACTTATATATTAGGTTTTTAATGACTGGAGATAGTATTTAGTATCTAAATTTAGACCTGCATTCAAAAAACTGCTTTTTCAAATTTGGAAATTCCATTTCACTTAGATTTAAAATTTGTAACAAAAAAACAATTTATAAGCATCTGCAAAAAATATCAAATTAGGACTGTTGACCAAACTGAAATCTGCTATTTTTTCATGTTGTATTACAAAAAAGTTAAATTAATATAAAATCAAATCACATCGTTTCTCCCTTATTTTTGTTTTTCAAAGTCTTTCTTTGAGAGGACTTGAGTCTAAAAATATTTAGCATTGACTATAACCAGTAGACAATGAGAGTTGTCTAAACATATATTCCAAAAAGTGCAGCTCAAAATCATCTGAGGATCAGAAAAAGTCACTGAAAACAAAGTAAAGCAAAAAGTGTCAAAAGTTGTTAGGTGCGCATGTGAGGTCACAGAAATTACACACTAGGTTATTCAAACAGTGTCAACATACCTTACCACACTTTTAGGCAATGTAAACATACCAGAAAATTCTTCCATCTGACTTGTGGAGAGCTGTGATCGCCTCAGAATCTCTCTTACCAGATGATCACAGAGTCCCTGAGCCTCACACAGGTTATACTGATAAAGGTGACAAAACAGTATTGCAAGATAGTATCTACGCTGAAGAAAATATGCTCTTTTTCCTCCTGCATTAAAATATTAAAAAAAGGTAGAAGTCCAAGTGGAAGATAAACAAGAAACACAAAAACAGATGTAGCAAATCAAAGTACTAGTTCTTTCCTCTCCAGGAACACATCAACATAAACAATACACTTAGAAGAGTAGAAATCAGGAGCATCTACTTTAGGATATGATTCTTCTATACAGCCTCTAAAGTCCCTAGTAAGTTAATGCTCATCCACAACATTTTTAATTCTAGAGATATGGCAGTTTTCAAAACAATACTATGCATAACTGTTAAGACACAGACAAAGGAGAGCTGAAGGAAGCCTAGTCTTCAAAGAAATAATGCCTGAACCACAGTGGAATTGCTTAGACATCCACCAAGCCTCCAATACACTGCATTTTCCTCAGTGAAGCATTTTTTATTCTAATAACCAGCAGAAAATTTTCTCATGATGCCTGGAAAGAGGCTCTGGTATATCTGTTTCAAATCAACTCTTACAAAAACTCCTGACACAAGTTTGTTACTTTCTAAACACTAATTCCTTTAATTTTACAGCTACTAAAGGAAATGATTTTTGTTCATCTGTTTTTCTTTGTCTCTTTCTTGCTCACAAATTTATCTAGAGCTTTTCTGTATCACGTACATCATAATCACAAGAAAGCCCTCTTATTAAAATAGAACTGCACAGAATTTTCTTAGGAGCAACCAGATTTAAGTTTTGACTGGTATCTATCCATCCCATCTTAATTTCAAATATGTACCCTTTATGTATCTCACTCCCGCTTTTGGAAGGGGAAACAGAGTCACAAATGTAAAATTATTATAAAACATATCCACTCCACTCTCAAAGATTTTGTCCCTTACCTTTTGTCTTGAGTTCACAAAGAGATCTTTTCCAAATGTCCAGAGATTCTCTGTATGAGCCTAAAAGGAACTGCTCCTCACCTATAAAAGTCACGTATTTACAAATTAAAAGCTCTACATAGTTACTTTTACAGTTACAAATACATATGCTCTTATTTCAACATCAGAGATTCACTGAAATCAGATGAAAATATGTGAGTCCCCAGTAAACTTCTATTTTCACAATTAGGTCTAAATTTTGAGCATCTGAGAGAAGATGACTTTGAACACTCCTTGCCAGGACAGGTAATGAATCAGCTCTCCTCCAGAAGGAGCTAATGTATTGTACAGAATGCCGTAGGAAGAGGAGTTAGAATTGTCACTTAAGGGAGAGAGATCAAGAATATGGCAAGGAAACAGAATTGTAAAAGGAGACTTAAATGGGAAGCTGGGCTTAGTAGTGTAGAAGTAAAAAAGAAAGGTAGAAAATAGGACAGTAAAGTGCAAGAAATTAGGCTACAGCTCTATACTGTTTGGAAAATAAATATGCTAGACGACCAAGTACCTTAGGTTACACTAATTTAGATGCTTAGTTGAATATTACCTTTGTGAAAAAAACATGCTCATGCCCACAATGACCACATGGAGTGAACAAGATTTCTACACAGAAATCCAGTAAAAGACACATTGTGATGCCCATTTACTTCAGAAGAAACAACACAGGAGATCAGAAATAAAATCTTCCATTCAGATTCTTAAGGACATGGCTCAAAGCAAACTGAAGTCAATTCAGTCTTTTTATTTAGTTTAACAAGCTCTAAAGACTATATTACAATCTATAGACATACCAGTATGTATTATTAAGTATTTAAGATTGAATTATGATAAGAATTTTAAGAGAAGTCCCAATGTTCATTTCTTAAAAATCTTCCAGTCAGTTATTGATTGTTAAGTTGGACCAAATTTTCCTAGTTTTCAATTAATATTTTTACTAACCAGATACAGAATTAATCTTCAGATGTTGTTCTAATGTCACTCCTGAAGACTGGATGGTTGCTTGTATATGACTTAAAAGCAATGAGACAACAGAAGCCTCTTCTGCGTTCTTGTTCACTTTTCTTTTCAGCTGCAGCTGATACCAAACCACTTTGTTATACAATAGTTGCCATAGTACAGTCAACCTGTAATTCAAGAAATACAATATTATGATACTAAACAAGAATTAATGAAGTTGCTTACTCAATTTCTTACGTTCCTTTATTTTGCATTACGCGCCTGAAAATTAAGTTGTATCAACTCCTTTCTTGACTTCAGCGAAGGGAAAAACTGAAGCCTCATTTTTGACTAACATTAATTCTTCCAAATTTTCACAAGCACAGCAATCTATTTTAAGAACCTAAACATCCCCAAAATTAATCCCCTTGCTAGCTAACAACAGAGAAACAAAATACTCCCAGAGAAACCTCAGAACAGGTATCAATATCTTTATAAACAACACTTATTAAAAACAATTAAAGTATAATGCAGAAAAGCAAAGAGAAGAAAACAAGATTGCAGAGTATGGTTTTAGGGCTGGCAAGTCCCTGTTGCCTAGCACAGCCCTATTAGATGTACCAGCTCTGATACATAATAAGTTTAACAACACAAGGAAATATACATTGTTAGAGACTTGAAAAAGCTTGCACAAAATTGCAACACATCTGTATCTTGAAGTACCACTGGGTTCATAATTAACAGATAGAGTCAGTCATATGCACAGTGCTCAGCACCTGGAGCACAGTTATCTTCTCTGAGAGAACTGAAACTTGCATATCAGATTTGCAGTGAACACAGTACTATATTTAAGGATAACTGAAGAAATATTTTACTGTTGTAGGAATTAATTAATGAGCTATAATGATATTTAGGTTCTAAATCTCTGGAAAGGAGAAGCCTGCCCATGTGCATACCACACTTTGATTCACTGGAATTGTGCAGTACAGAAAAATAGCTCCAACAGTTTAGGAAGTTTCCAAAATGGGTTTCTCTTTCTGCTCTGAGACACCACATCCATAATGAATAAAAACTTTGCTGACTAAATTGACACCATTGATACATCGCATATGAGCAGACCTGTGCTCCGTAGAGTTTGCAACTAGGAAAGAGTGAAATGCACAAGGGACAGTTAAAGCATCTAAAGTTTCAGTATCTGGATTGATGCTGCACTACCTGGCCTGGTGTCAGCTATCAACCCATCAGTTATCTCCAAACTGATCTGCAGTGATAGTTTAGTCACCATAACCAAACTACATTCAACTATAGGTCTGAGCCTTAATATGCATGCTTTAATTGTTTATCATGCCTTTCCATGGAGTAAAAGGCAGGAAAAAAACCTCAAAGGGATTATTTCATTATACTTTAACTTATGTAATTTTTGTTCCATCATATAGAACCACTTAGGTTGGAAAACACCCTTAAGATCATTATCTCCAACCATTAACATTGCCAAGGCCACCATTAAACCATGTTCCTAAACACCACAGCTACACATCTTTTGAACACCTACAGGAATGGAGACAGCCCACCTCTCCAAGCAGTCTGGTCCAATTTGACCATTTCAGGGCCTAGAGCCGGACACAGGACTTGATGTGCTGCCTCACCAGTGTCAGGTATAGAACAGTCACTTCCCTGGTTCTGCTGCCAAGATTCCATTGGCCATTTTTGGCCACCTGGGCACACACAATGGCTCATGTGCAGCCAATGGTGCCACTCTCCCTGAGCCTGTGGTGCTGCACGAGGTTGTTGTGACTCAAGGGCAGGACCTGGTACTTGGCCTTGTGGAACCTCACACCACTGGCTTCAGCCTGTGGATGCAGCCTGTCCAGACCCCCCACAGAGCCTTTCTGCCCTCCAGCAGATCAACACTCCTACCCAACTTAGTGTTATTTGTGAACTGACTGAAGGTGCCCTCAATGCCCTCACCCAGATCACTGATAGAGGTATTCATCAGGGCTGGCCCTAATACTGAGCCTTAGGGAACACCACAGTGACTGGCTGCAGCTGGATGTAACTCCACTCACCACCTCTTCCTAGGCCAGCCATTAGCCCATCTTAACCCAGCAAAGAGTGCTTCTACCCAAGCCATGAGCAAGCAATTTCTCCAGGAGAAAGCTGTGCAAGCCTATGTCAAAGGCTTTACTAACGTCCAGGTAGACAACATTCACAATATCCACAGCCTCTCCCTCATCCATCAAGCAGGGCACCTGTCACACAAGACAAGACTAGTCATGCAGGATCTGCTTTTCATAAAGTTGTGATGGCTGGTTTCGCTGTACATTTTTTTCAAAATCTGGTTTTGCCGTATAGTATTTCCCTGTGCAAAGCTTATTCATACCTTTTTTCTGATTTCACATCATGGTTTACGCGAGGATATTCTCTAAGAAGAGATTTCAGTGAGCTGAACTGCTGAGTAGTATCATCATCAAGAACTAAGAAAACAGGCACAGTGAGGGAGTCAAGTTCCACAGGAGTATTACCTTCAGGAGACACAAAAAAATTCTCGTACCGTAGTACACACACTCTGCTTAGGGTGTGAGAAACCATTTTCAAAAGACAGAAGCATGCCAAAAGGTTTTTTGAGAACAACTGATCTTGTTGCTGTATAAGCATCAGTTTTAAAGTTTCTAAAGTCAGCTTTGCCACATGCCCAGTCACACTGGCTCTTGAATGCCAGTGCAAGACAGTCAAACACTGCTGAAAATATTTCAGGACACAATGCATCCATTGAGTATTCTTCACAGACTTGTTTAAAGATGTATCCTGGTTTAGCAAAGTACATTTCACAAACTGAACAATGTTGAAAAAATGGATAATGCAATTCACTGTGTAATTGAGCAATGCATCTTTCTCTTCCATATTTTTTGAAATCCCTATCTGCCATGCACCAAGGAGGTTTTTCTGAATGGAATATAGCTCCAATGATGATTTATCTTTCTCTCCAAAATCATCTTCTGCATGGATAGTATCAAACATTGATGCAAATTCTAAGTAGCCTTCATCAGCTTTACCAACAGATGAATAAATTCTTTGGTTATAGAAGCTGGAAGGGCTATTGTAAAACTGCTTTTCATTATCTGATTCTTCTTCATGGTCCTAAATCAGACAAGCAAAAAAATCAACAGTTTAATTCAAGTTTATTGAGAGAGAGAGAGAGAGAGGGAGCAAAAGAGAGCACATAGGTTGCAAAGAATCATCAGTTAATCAGTCTCATAAATGAAATTTTTATGCTTAATTACCTTGCTTAAATGCTAGTACATTGAATAAACTGCAGTTTCATCTCAACCTCAAATTAAATATCGTTATTTGCAAAACAGTTGGGCAGACGGAAATTAAATTACCTAACAACAAAATTACACTGCCAATACAGCAGTAGATTTTATGCCAGAAAGTGAAACTCTGCCCTTCATTAAGCCCAGAGTACAAGACAGGTTTTGCCAGACACCTGTAAGATATAAAAGTCATTCAACAAAAGCTCCAAAGCTTTCAAGAACAAACCAAAACTCAAAAGCATGAAATGAAGTTGGGAAAGCCTGTTCAATAACTATGATCACAGGGTCACTCTTCCAAAAGACAAATACAGATTTTGGAACCAATTAAAGAATCCTCTAAAACTCAGGATAAAGATAAGTATCTTACTCATTAAGAATAAGACTGTTACTAAAGTAGTCTACAGCCCCATTATATCTAATAGCTAACATTATATTATAAAGTGAAGTTAAAGTACTGGGCTTCCAGGGAGACCTTACAGCACCCTTCATTACATAAAAGAGGCCACAAGAGACCATGAGAGAGACTTTTTACATGGAACATGTAGTGATAGGACAACAGGCAATGGTTTTAAGCTGAGAGAGGGCAGGCTTAGATATTAGGCAGAAATTTTTTACTCCGGAAGTGCTGAGACACTGGAACGGGTTGCCCAGAGAAACTGTGGCTGCCCTATGCAGGAAGTGTCCAAAGCACGGTTGGATGGGGCTTTGAGCATTCTGGTTTAATGAAAAGTGTCCCTCATCCTGGCAGGGGGCTGGAACTGGATGATCCTTAAGGTCTCTTCCAACACAAATCATTCTATGTATTGAAACACAATAAACTGATATATATGTATACTGGCAGATATTCTTCAAAAAGTCAAAACATGCTGAATGAAATAACTTAAAAATAAAAATCAAGTATTAGTTTGAGAAACTAAGCATATTCCTATGCCTATAAAGAAAATTAGAATATTGAATTATTTTAAAAATACTAGTTAGAATAAATAAACTCATTATTACTTTTTTTAAAACAACCACTGTTATTTCCTTTTAGAATACCTTAAACTTATATAAATTCACAATT
>WBND01000906.1:167307-178026 GCA_013398595.1 Tychaedon coryphoeus
CCCAGACAGATAAGAATAGGTCAGCAAGCATCTGCTGCACAGAAACAAACTACCATTTGACCATGCTTTGGGGAAGCAGAATTCTCTCACACCAGACAACTTTCGTTTACATAATTTTGAAAGAATCTGCTTTCTTGATGCCTGAAAAAGCCCCAGAAACTTGCCTGTATGTATGGTTTTCCTGCATTTTTACTAGTAACATATCTCTTTAAATCCTCAAATCTTCACTCATTAATCTAGCTTATGCAGGAATACCATTATAGCTCACTTCTCCAAAAATCAGAATAGAAACTGAATTAGAAGAGAAGCTGCATTCTATCAATAAACACAAATACTTTGAACTAATTATCTATTATATCTTATGTGGTCAGCAATAGTTGCAGGACTTCTTCCTTCGATGGATTCCCTTCTCCCAGATTTAGCTTAATTCAGAAGTGACAGAAAATTAAACAGAAATGCTTTAACTAAATTGCCACCCTTGACTGAAGACCCAGTATACAGTACCATAGGGACTAAGTTATAGAGGATTTACAGAATTCTTTCTGCATCATTCTGAAACAGTGAGTTGATGAGAGTAGCATAATGCCTGTCAACGTCCCCAGTCAACTCCACAGATATAGAAATCCCTGTTTCTTTTACAGTTTCAGAAAAATAATATAGTGACAGTTCAGACTGTCCCACTCACTAAATTTTCCTGAAATATCACTCAGATATCAAAAGAATAAAATTTCAGGAAATCTGTATTCACTGCTTTGAGGATCAATATGGTCACTTAACGTTGTAATTCAAAAGTACTTGGTCTAGAATATACACTTTTTCATGCAATTTTTTACTTAAAACTTACAAAATAGTTCATAACCCTACCCTGAAGTTCAGCAAATTCTGACGGATGTTTTCAAGTTTTTGGGTTGAATCAAGCAAAAGGGATCTTATAAATCCTGATGGTGAAAAGTTGCTAGGAAATCTTAGCAGTGTTATCATGTATCCATCAGAGACAACAAGGTATGGTAGTCTTGGATGTGAAGCAACAGAGAATCTCTGTCTCAGGAGGTCACGTTCAGAATCTGAAGAACCAAGAGACTGGCTGGAATCTCGACAACAAGAGTGGTGCTGTCTAAAACAGAAATACATCAAAAATCAAGAAGCAGCTATCATATGTAATAATCATGAACAGAATAATTTCAGAACATGTAATACCATGCACTCTACTATCCAAATAAATCTCTACAGAATCCTAGGGAAGTGTCTACACTTCTGCAGGATGAGCACTGTGGATAACACTATTTATGCTTGCAAGATGCCAGTATTTTACAAAAAACAACTCCTTCTAAATCAAGAAAGTTAAAATCAGCTTTCAGTATCCATTTATTATTTCATTAATGGTAACTGTATTTTTTCATAATTAGACTCTAAATTTCTATGTAATGCTTTCCTTTCTGGCTTGTATTTCGTATGACAAATGCTTGAAGATGAAATTTGAAGGGTTAGGCTAAGAAAGTCATATATGAAAGACAAAAATCCCTTGAAAATCTGAATCTTATGATTTCAGCACCATTTCAGATATTCAACTGGAAAATTTTATAAACACTTAAGTCTTCTCTTTTGAAAAGGTCTTTCTTATACAGAAATCCCTCTTGAGTTCCAGAAAACTATGTAATACATGTATTCTAATATTAGCCACGTTGTTTGTGTTTATTTGAAAAAAAAGTGGCTGCATACATTCAATATATCATCATAATTCAGGCATTTTAATACATTCTAGTGTCTTATTTTTCAACCAGATAGTGTAAGAAGGTAACATACTGCTTTGAATGTCTCAACAAGTTGTTATATTTACACACTATCGGGTTTAAGTCATGCAAAGTTAAAAAGATTTTAAAAAAGTAAGTTTAGATTCTTTTTGTTTTCTCTATTCGACGTGTTACTTTCATTTTATACTCAAGTGTGTTATCAAAGATCCTTCTGTTCTCTCATGCACCCAGCAGCATAATCTCAGAATTTAAATCTGGAGAATCCCAAAGCAACATTTAAAAAACTAACTACTTTTTGTCCATGCAAATATGTTATTTACAATATCTTACATCAGGTTCTTTACATAAAATTAAGCAATGAGCAGAGAAATAGCACTGGATTAAAATAAACTTGCTCTTTTATTAATTCTGCAAGTTTAATTTCTTCTTATATCATAAAAAATAAGTTAGTTTTAATTACTAATAAATTCAAACACTTCTAGGAAAACAAACCACTTTATGTATACTTACATTGTCACAACGTCAATTTCCATCACGACAAACGCATTATAAGCAATAGAAGAGAACTATGAATGAGAAACAGATACCGGAAAGACACATGAAAAGCAAAAGAGTGAATTTGAAAGATAACATTTATGCAAAATTATAATAAATATGATAGAAATAAGGTAAGATCAGAAGACAGAAACGCATGAACCTTTTTAAACCCTTTTACCTGTATGTTATTAGTGGATGAAATGGAATAAACTGTGCTGGTCCAAATTCCACAGAGCATCCAGAAGCAATTAAGGTCACCAATTCCCCCATACATGTCAATAAGATCAAACATCCACGTTTTAACATGCAAGCCAAGAAAAGGCTATCAGGAGTCCAACTCATATCGCCAACCCAGTATGATCTAAATTGGGCAGGTAAAAAAATATTTTTTCTCTTTTAAACTTCTGCATCAGAGGTTAGGATAGTTATAAAATAAACAAACCATAACACAAAACCAAAAGACCCCCAACATCAGCAGAAACAGCATCAATTACTGACCTGATGAACCTGGATGGGGTCATGCTATTCTTGCTACTACAACCTTTAAGACTACCCGAAACAGTTACAAAATTCAAGGTGTTTAAAAACAAAACCTGAGTTGCCTAGAAAGAAAAAATAAAGACATCTGGTATCAAAAAGTCATTATTGTAAACAAAACTCTACTACTAATTAATGTATTATATTTGTGTACTGCTAACATCATTATGGAAATGACATTGCATTTCAATATTTATTATTATTTTAACATTTATTGAATTCGACATGTTGTTCCACACTTGAAAAATAACTAAGGACACTTTTTAATGTAACTTCTTCTAAAACACTCAGTATAAAATCGCTCTTCTTTAGTCTTTCTGGTAATTAACAATCAGAGCTTTGAAGTATTGCATCATCCCAATCCTGCACATCAAAAAAAACTAGTACACATTCCCTATCATCATTAGCATTAAGAAGTAGATTAAAATTTGACCTCTGAGTTATTAGTAGGAATAACATTAAGAAGTGGGAACTTAAAAACATGTTAAACTGAGGCTTGACTGAGAATCACTCAGAATCTTTGCAGATACAATGCAGTAACTGAAATTAAGTTTTTTTATTACAGCTTAAAAATGACAGAGAATCTTATACCAACTTCTAACTGAACACCATACACAATTATGACTTGTAGTAAAAGGTTTTAGATATCAATGGATATAAATAGGATATCAATGTAAATATAATTTCATGTCCCCTTACGAGTACCTAGAAATCCTCCTAAAACTGTGCTCTTAAATCCTTGTTACTGCTCCATTCAAACTGAACTCTTAGTTTAAATGATGCATCTACCTTTGGATCAATTTGATTTACAGCTACCGCAAGTAGAAGTCCATCTCTTGCAAATGCACACAGCAGAGCTCCTCTTGACTTTACAGACACACACTGAGGAACCAAATTAACAAGAGAACAAGTCTCCTGTGCCCACTGGAGCTGGTATGGCAAAGAACTGAATACCAACAAAAAGATAACAAAACCAAGTGGTTACTCCATTTTGCAGAATGGGATTATTACCATATAGTAAAAAACCATGCAAGACAAAACCATATAAAGCATGAGCTATTAAAAACAAACACCAGATTTTCTTCAAATCCCTTACAAATGAAAAAGGATTTTGTACTTACACAAGTTTAAAAACTATGTCTGAGCACTAAGAATTATTTTTATGGGATGGGATTTTTATGGTATTTATAAGTCTAGAACGTGCAAATACATAGAGATCAATGCAATATAATTGAGGCACTTGCATTCTAGCTAGAAACAGCTTCCTCAGACCTTGTAACCATTATGCACTCAGAATTTGAAAATCAACAGTATGTGGTCTGAACAAAAAATCTGTGGATGACATGTTACTGGAAGTGTGCAATGACATGTTGGATTATGCTTCCAGTAACCTAATCTATTGGAAGGTGCTCCTGCCCACGGCAGGGAGGTTGGACTATACGCCCTTAACAGGTTTCTTTCCATCTAAACCATTCTGCTATCCTAAAAAGATTCAAAACATGACAGAAAAAACAAGAAAGATTATTTCTTGAAGTATGCCATCTAAATGACAAGGGAAAAAAAAAGCATTACTATGGAAAAAATAATTAAGCAACAGAAGCAATGAAACTATGCATGAGTTGGCATAAGAATATAGGACTAAGATGTCTGAGAAATGTAGTTACAATTTCAGGCTACAATTACTATGGTGTGGAAGCCAGCTAGCTATATACATATGCATTTCTGCACTGGGTATATTATGCTCTATTTCATTTTTTTTTATAGTAAATAGGAATTACCATGCCACAGATAAACTGAAGATTAGGTCAAGGAGGACATCATTACTAAGCATCTAAACGACATAATATAACAAAATTAATTGTACCACATCATCACATGCAGGGCAAAATTTTAGCAAGTTATTTGAATAACACCTGCAGAAGGCATATCCATTTAAACTCATAGACATACATGTCATCCAGGAAGAGGAATGGACATACAGATGTGCTCCAGACTATAACTCAATTGCATTTTTAAGTGGTTGTATCAGTATAACTATTTCAGTGCTTGGTCCCAACCCACATAAAGAAATGCCTACACACACATTCACATCACGCAAAAGAAATTAAAAGGGCAACAGAAAACCAGTAAAATACACAAATCCACGTATTAAAGAAGAGGAAGAGGTAGTCAGGGCATTCACATCTGCACAGTACAAGAAATACAAGAAAATATAAGACATATAAGCAAAAACAAGAAAACTATACAATCTATGGTCATCATGCAAAAAACTATGAAACTAAAACGTGTGTGCCAAAAGGCATACGTATACATAGCTACCCACACAGAAAGATAAATACACCCAGTTTTATCTTGGGGTAAGCTAATAATGACGTATGGAATATGTAAGTAAATACTTCTGTATCAAACACACATTCTACAAGGGACATGTAAAGGACAGAGGTGAATGGCTTTAAAATGACAGAGGGCATACTACAAACATCCATACGAAAACATAAGTAGGTGCTAATAACCATAGGCTAATTGTGTTTCCATGTAAATGTGTTCAGTTGCACCTCTGAATCCCAGCTCTAAAAAATAACTAAAACATTCCTGATGCCGTTGTAACTTCAGATATCTTTGAACTTACCTAACATTTTTAAAGGTATTTTCATGCCATCGAAGAACCAAAAATGTGAGCACCAAACAGTCGTCAGAGTAAAATACAAAAGAACATAAACAGCAATCACCTAGTACCTGTAAAAAAAAAGAAAACTATCAAAATAATCCCAAAAAGCTTGTAACACACAAATTTCTCTTTAATTATCTATATATTTAGATCAATAGCTATTACAATTCAGATTAAATAACAGAATGTTGTCATTCAGAAATGTAAAGGTTGGCAAGAATGTAAGTGGGCCAGAAACTCTGATCTGACCCAGTATGGCTGCTCTTACGTCATCATCAAATGTAACACGAACCGAAATACTAAGCCTAAGCAAAATGCCAGAGGCAGATATTGCTTTGAAAATTCACTGTAGCTCTTGCAGCTCTAATTTAATTACAAAATAAAATTATTGCTTTAGGGTTTATTTTTACCTCATTTTGTATGAAAGCAGCATCCACTCCAACTTCTTTTTCTTCAGTAGAAGGCAATATGACTGACCCATCCGGTAAAATTTGTGTCCAACGCCCAGCAGGAGAGTTTTTATCAGAAGGTGTATTTTCATGTTCTGTGTTCTCCCACAAGAAGGCACATGCTGTAGGAGTAGTTAACAGTACCTTTCTGCCATCTCCAGATACATACAAGTACAACCTCATTAAACACTCTGGAGAAAAAAAAGCAAACACAACAATATGCAGGATCGTTTCTGTTCCTTTGTTTGACATAGAATAAAAAGAATAGAAAAAGGAAATTTCTCTTCTCATCTATAACTAGAAATCCAAGCTGCCACGTTAAGTGTCTTTAATTTCCAGCTTCATCACTGATAGCAGATGTTGGGCAGCAGTAAACTCAGGTGGATGTTCATCTCTATGAATCCTACAAATTATCTTTCCCACAACACTCAACCAGTAGAGATGTTGCCTGAGATTGCCCAAGTGCTCTATTATGGATTACTTTTAGCTCTTAAGTATTCTACTGATCTTCCCTGAAATAACAGAATTTCCTGTGCAACACTTAACTTTGGAAGCTGGTATCAGTGACACAATCCAAGACAAGACAATATTTGATACTTAAGTTTGCAAATATGCGTCTGTATTTTATTTTTTCTGGCTAGCATTTGTAATAAAAGCCCACCTAGAGAATAAGCTTCAAATTATCCATATACTGTTGACATTAAATGTACATCTGCCCTAATTGATAACCTACTCAGGAATGTTCTACAGTAAAAAATCAACCAATAAAAAAATACACTTACGGTATCTATAAATAAATTATTTACAGGGGATTACTAAATGAAAACCCTGTACCGTTCAAATCACATTTGTAAAAGTTCAGCTAGCACACAAACTATACATATGCAAACCAATGCGAGAAACAGCTTTTACTCATATAAAAGAAAGGAAAACAACTTGCCCTTTATTACATTTTTTCACAGGATTAATTAAAAAAACCTACCTTGCGCTGCTGCTACTGCTTTCTTGGACTCTTCAACTGCTGGTACAATTTTCAAGCAGTCCTGATCTCTATTCCAAAGAAACAGCTCTCCTGTTGTAAGTATTCCTGCCAACCAAGCAGCTGTATTGGTTGGGGGAGAGAAGTTTTGAAGGATATTACTACAGAGTACTTAAAATTACTTCCCTTCCATCTTAGCCACAGTTTTAAGTGAATTGGCAGATGCTCTAAATATCTCCCTTCCTAGACTGTTACAAATACAAATAAAATAACCTGAGGTTATAATACATAAGATATTATACTTAACCATTTCCTGATGTTGTTAAGACAACCACATTTTTCAACAATGACTGTAGCAAAGGGATTTTCTTCTTTTTCTTCCCTGATGTCAGGTTAATTTCATTTATCTGTTTACCATCTAGAAGAAAAACAGCCTCTTTTTCCTATTGACAGAATAAAAGAGCATTTAATTTTCCAAAATGCTATTTTCTGCATAGGCATACAGAATAATGCAGAGATAAAAAATGTCAGGGGAAAAATAATTTTAAAAAATACAATAAGGCAGCAACTGCCATACTAATTTCATTCTTTGGCATATTTGCTTTACAGTACATTATATCTAGCATGGACTTACAGTGATAATGAATTTGATTCACAGGTTTCAAAATACCAAACTGATCTTACAGTCATCATTAAAAAGTTCAAAGTACTTCTGCTAAACTAACTACTAAAATTGACAAAAATTGGACATTAGCTATCTTGTCTTGTAGTGTTCAATTTAGCAAGATAATGCCAGTGACTTCAATAGTAAAAAAAAAAAAACAGCCTTAAATTGCTCCCTACTTAAATTCAAACCACAGAAGAAAAAAACTTAGTGTGATTTTATCAAAGAAGTCTAAGAAAGTATGTCTTTCAAGAGATGCAGGAGGAAACAGGGAAAAAAAAATAATCATTTCCCCAGATTTCCCACAATGTACTGTAAAAAAGATTATGAGAAACTAGAACCATCAAAACAACAATCTCATCTAAGGTGTGGGTCCTTGGGGTAAGGAAAAAAAGGCTCTGCAATGTTTATCTGAGAAATTTTAAATCTCCAGCCTCATATCAATAAAAGTAATTTATTTATAACTCTTAAGGTCACTGAAAATAATTTCTGAGGTCGTTTTTACACCCTCCTAAAGCAAATGGAAGTGCAAAGTATTACACAACTAAAACTCAAGAAGTTTATTACACTTACCTGTCCAACCCATGAGATGCGAGGCCATGGTTTTCTTTGCTTGATACACGTAGAGATGAGCACATCTAGCTTAATCTCCATTCTTACTAGACCTCCAGGTAACCATTAAAGCAAATAGTGGCCTTTTCACACGTTTATAAAAAAACTGAAAAAAAAAAATAGACCAGAAGTTTTTGTTATCTGGGGGCAGGTGCAGAGGAGAGGAATTCAAACACAAAATCTTGACTATTTCTAGCAGCTTCCTGGTAAACACAAAGAGAACTGATGCTTATCCGTACTTCCAAACTGTATTTTTCTCCGGGCAGCTCACGGGCGATAGGCTGCTCAGGGGCGCGAGTCACGCTAGCTCAGAAGGAGTTGAGAAGCCGCAAGTACATCGCTAAGAACTCCAGAAATGCACAAGACGAGGAAAACGTCCTGCAGCCTCGTCCGGCGGGAGATTAGGAACTCCAGGGCCTGGCGCGGAGCCAGCCGCTCACCGCAGAGCGGCCAACGACGGGCGGCACAGGCTTCCCCCGCCGCCGCCGGGCGCACCCGCGCCGCTTGTGCCCGCCGGGGCGGAGACGCCGCCGGGGCGGAGACGCCGCCGGGGCGGACTCCTGCCCCGGGGCACGAGTAGCGGGAGGAGCTGCGCGCCCGGACCGCCGCTCGCTCGCCGGAGCCGGGGCGCTGAGGGAGCCCGGCCCCGCCGCCCCGCGCTCCGCCCGCGCAGCCGCAGCCGCAGCCGCCGGGCCGGGCTGGGCCGGGCCGGGCCGGCGCAGGGCGCAGAGCGCAGGCGCAGCCCCGCCCCGCGGCTCCCGGCGGGAGGGTCCCGGCGGTCAGGGAGGGCCTTCCCGTGCGGCCCCAGCGGGCCTAGCGCGCCGCTGGCGGGCGCTCGCGCATCTCCAAACGCGCCGGCTGCGCAAGACGGGTGCGAGTCTCCGCCCGCATCCTGGGCTGTGCTCGAAGCAGCGTGGTCAGAAGGAGGATGGAGAGGGTTCGGCCTCTCGCTCCGCTCTTCTCTGGTGAGACCCCACCCGGAGCGCTGCACCCGGCCTGGGGTCCCCAGCACGGGAAGGGTATTTGACCAGTTGGAAAGGGTCCAAAGGAGCGCAGCGGTATCAAAATCAGGAGCACCTCTCTTATGAAGACAGGCTGAGAGAGCTGGGCTTGTTCAGCCTGGAGAAAGTTCTGTGGAAACCGCATTGAGGCAAATCGGTACTTAACGGGGGCTTATAAAGAAGAGGAAAATGGGACTTTTTGCAAGGGTGTGTAGGACAAAGGGGAATAGGTTTAAACTAAAAGAGAAAATAGTTACATTAGATGTTAGAAAGAAATTCTTTGAGGGTGGTGAGGCACTGGCACAGGTCACCCAGAGGAGCTGAAAATGCCCCTTCCCTGGTAACACTGAAGGCCAGATTGGATGGGGCTCAGAGCAGCCTGCTCTAGTTGAAGGTATCCCTGCATATGGCAGAGGGGTAGAACTATTTGATCTCTAACGCCCCTTCCAACTCGGACTATTTTAGGGTTCTGTGAAGTCCTATGTGTCAAGAAAACTGTCTATGGAGACTGATGATCAACATGACTCCCTCAGTGGGGAAAGCCAGATACCACGGATTGTCTGTTCCAACAGCCCACAGGCAACAGGGCACACTGCTGTGGCAAATTGTGGAGAACAATTTGCATCAGCATAAGTATTTGGGGATGTAGGGCATGAGTAACAGCAGGAGACACAGCTGTACGAGGCCAGCTTTCTCTATACAATACAGGAATTACTGGAATTTAGGTTGTCTTGGTTTCAGCTGAGATAAAATTAACTTTCTTCCAAGTAGCTGGTACATTGCTATGCTTTTGATTTAGCAGAACAATGTTAATAACATACTGGTGCGTCAGCTGTTGCACCATACTACTTACTCTATATAGAGTTTTCAATGTCCTGTGCTCTGCCATGCAGCAGACACACAAGGAGACAGGAGGGAACACGGCCAGGATGGCTGACATGAACTGGCCAAGGGGATTTGCCACACCATGGAACATCATGCTCAGTATATAACCCAAGGGAGCTGGGCTGGAGGAACTCGGGGACAGGCTGAGCACCAGTCAATCCATGATGAGCATTAATGCCATAATTGCATTATGCCTTACTTGTGTTTCTTGTTTTTATTCCTCTCTTTTTGTTACCTCCCTTTTTTGTTACTATTACTTTACCTTTTTTCAATTATTAAAAGGTTATGTCAACCTATGGATTTTACCTTTTATCCAATTCCCCCTATCCTATGAAAGGGGGTGTTGGAGTGAGAAGTGGCTGTGTGCTACTTGTTAGAGGAGGCTAAACATGACAAGGTGAATACAAGTAGGGAAAGCTGTCACTGTATTTCATCACCTTGAAGAAATACTCTTGAAGCAGTGATTCTTTGAAACTCACCCTGGTTCCCACCTTCTGCCGCCTTTCTCTAATCACTGTCTTGATTCTGTCTTGGTTTTTAGGACAGGTGCCTGCCAATGAAGGCAGAAACTCCTTTCTTGAAATAGAGAATTTGAAATCAAGGACTGAGGCAGAGATAAGGGTAGAAATAACAGCT
>WBND01000906.1:178737-203408 GCA_013398595.1 Tychaedon coryphoeus
ATCACAATGGGAAAAATTCTCCAAACTCACACAGTAAAAAGAAACAAAAACTCAATCCCCAACAGATTGAAAGTTACAGAAGAAAAAAATTAAAGAAACATTGATAATATTGTTAATGAGCAATGTTTCACATTCATGTTGGTCTGTTACTTCTCTGTGAGTACTGTCCTTTATTTCATCTACTGCATTAACCCGCCCTTCTGCCCTCTGATCCCAGTTTTCCACATAGTTCCAAATTTAAATTGGGAAACAGAACGTATCCTTTTTCCAGCTGAGAGTAGAGCAAGTGTTATGAAAACAAAAGGTTATGTGTATACTGTGTATATGTGTATATATGTGTATTATGTGTATACTGGAATTACCTGCTGTCATCTGAAAAATACCAGTGTGATACACTTTGAAATACTACCACTTTGATAAATTTGCAATTTTGCCAGAGGGATCCTTATTCCATTTACTGGAGAAAAAAATAGAAAAGCTGAACTTAAAGTTTTTGATCTGTGTCCGTTCCCAACTTTTCAGTTGTTTCTCCAAATCAGAAAATAGGAATGTTTAGTAATCACATGGATTATGGAATGTGGCTGAACACAACATATTTTTATGTAGATATTGAAATTTAGTTAAATACATCAGGTAGGACTTCGGACATTATTTGTGTGAAGACATTTGGGTAAATGCATGACATCCTTTGTATAAAACATAGCTTAGCAGAAAATAACTTCTAATACTTAAAGATGGTGTATTTTATATGGAAAGAAGCAAATATTTTTCGCAGGACACACAGGACTATTTCTATTTAAATACTTTGTAAGGAGTTTTTAACACTGACAAAGAAGAAAAGCTAATTCTAATATTTCACCTCTTTTTTCATCTAACAAGGTAAAAAAAAAAGAGTTGTATTTTAATTTTTATATTACTTCACCGAGTACATTTGCTGGCTTAAAATCACCAGAATGTATTTGGTAGTTCAGAGAGAAATATATTTACTTTAAGCAAAATTTTAGAGCAATCGTATTTCATAGTAAAGGTGCTGTAGACCACTCAGCATATGAGAAGCAGCAGGATCGATGCCCTCATTCTCCAACACTTTTCATTCCCCTCGTCTGGACAAAGGCTCTTTGATGGGGGTCCCATGTCCTCGAGAGTCACTGGGAGGAGCAGAGTGGAGCAGTGGAAGCATGCTGGGCCTGCCCGTAACCTAGAGGCTGATGGATTAAAACCCTCTTCCAATGGTTTTGTCTTCCATAAGAGTACAAAATCTAGCAATCCTCAGAAGCAAGAAATTGAGCAAGGGATGCAAGGGACTGGCATGGCAGATTAGGGAACTGCTGGTCAAACTCAAGGGAAAGAAGTAAACGCAGATAATGGAAGCTAGGGCAGGGAAGCTGGGAAGAGTATAGAGGAAGATTGGTTATGTAGGGATGAGTGAGGAAGGCCAAGGAGAAGCTGGAACTGAACCTGGCAAGAGACGTAAGGAATAACAGGAAGGGCTGCTACAGATATGTGAACAAGAAAATGAAGGTCAGAGGTGTAACCCCCTTGACAAACAGTGATGGAAAACTATTAACAGATGAAGGCTGAGGTACTCAATATTTTTGCCTCAGCCTTCAGTGGAAAGCTCCCTTCCCACACCTCTTGGGTTGATGGACAGCAGGATGGAGGGTAGGTGAGCAAAGTGCTTCCCACTGCAAGGGAAGATCAGGTTCGTGATGACCTAAGGAACCTGAATTTATGTAAGTCTATAGGACCTGGTGAGATGCCTCCTAGAGTCCTGAGGGCATTGTCTGATGTAGTTCCCAAGCCACTCTCCATGATAATTGAAAAGTCATGGCAGTCACACGAGGTCTCAGGTGACTGAAGAAAATGTATCCATCTTTAGAAAGAGAAGAACAACCCGGGGAACTACTAACCTGTCCGCTTCCCCTCTGTGCCTGGGAAAATCATGGGACAGATTTTCCTAGAAATTGCGCTGAGGCACCTGGAGGACAAGTGATTTGGGATAACCAATGCAGCTTCACCAAGGGTAAGTCCTACTTGACCAACCCAGTAACCTTCATGATGGAGTGACTCCGCCAGTGGATAAATGAAGGGCTACAGGAGGCATTTGTCTGGACTTCTGTAAAGCCTTTCAGATGGTCCCCCACACATCCTTCTCTCTAAATTTGAGAGACATGATCAAACCTTTAGTGACTCACCCTAGTAAAGGAATTGGTTTGATGGTCAAATCCAGAGGACAGTGAATCAACTGATGGACATCAGTGACAAGTGGTGTCCCTCAGGGGTCCCAGGTATTGGGACTGTTATTTAATATCTTCCCTAATGACGAAGAAATTGAATGCACCATCAGCAAGTCTGCAGATGAGGAATGCGTCCATGGGAATCTGATGAGGTTTAACATGACCAAGTTCTGGTGCTGCACCTGGGTCACATCAACCCCCAGTATCAGCACAGGCTGGGCATGAACAGAGCCAGCCCAGCCCTGCCCAGAAGGACTTGGGGGTGCTGTGGGTGAGAGGCTGGACATGCCCCAGCCATGGCACTCAGAGCCCAGAGAGCCAAACGTGTCCTGGGCTGCATCCAGAGCCCCGTGGGCAGCAGGGCAGGGAGGGGATTCTAGGTGCGTAGACAACTTGGTGTTTGTGTGCACATAATAAAAATAGACAGAAGTCACTTTTTGACTTCTTTATTTGATTTTTAAAAGTTACAACATAATAAAATGATTAGGAGAAATAATTTGCTTTTCCCCATTATTTGAAACAAAGAAAAAGAAAATATTTTAAAATATTTTTTATCCCCAAGGCAAAGATCACACAATGTGTTTTATTTCAACAGTATAAAAAAAAGGTTTCTATCATTAAAAAACCTAGTAGTAGTAAAAGTGAAAGAAACTCCATTTGTCACATTTACATTCTACAATTTGTAGATACTTTTAGAATAGAATGAGTAACACATTTGATAACCACGGCAGGAGAAAACTCTCAGCTCTCTCAGGATTTTTTTTCTGAGGATTTGTTCATTGGTAATTCAGTGCCAACATCTGAACCTTTATTTTGGTTTGTATTACCTGCACTAATGATTCTGCTCTTGTATTAGTCAATCAGTGAAGCCGTTCTAACTTGGCCTGTAGAGATTTAAAATTCCCAATAGTAGTCTGCACCATTAGTGTGGGGCTCATAGACTGAAGTTCAACCAGGTAGCAACTAACAGCATCCAAGCAAATATTTGTGAATTGTCGCCTGCAAAGAAAAAACAGAATAGCAATGAGCTGCTTTTTAGTCCTGTATCTTAGAATTCATCTGAACTAGAACACAAGCATTCTTTGAATTGCAATGAACTAGCTGATCAGTAAGACATTTGTCAGCTACTTTTTACTATTCATTAAGAGAAACTTAGTTTTGAAATCTAATGCCTGTGACTAAGGCATAGTGGGAAATAAATGACCCATTACTATTTATCTGATACTAAATATAAACTAGAAAAGCATGGTACAGTTTATAGCAATGTGAACTATTTAGATACAACTTCAGATATTATTATGGTCAGTGTATAAGCTGTTAATTTAGATAGCAGTTAAAGTGTCTTTAATACCTACTTAGATAATACATAAATTGAGATTTGATTATAATTTAAATCAGACAGCATTCATTAAAGTTCTAATAGAGTATTTAAATCAGCCAACCATAAAAGACCAATAAAGTGATAAAAGACAGAAGTAAACTGTATGTTAACAGGGGATATTTATATTTTTCAAAATAATCAGAAACATCTATGTTTAGAAGAGTTATCAAGACTTTGCCTAGTTCTGGTTTTTGTTTTTGAGACAAGATAGTTCTGAATAAAGTTCTTATAGTCAATTCAAACAAAAATTGACAAAGCTAGAGATAATATGCAGGCAACTTCTTCAAGTACTTAGCTATCTTTTTTCGCTAGAAACTTTTTCTATTAGTACACCTAAATTTCTTCCTGATGTGAACTAAGCTTAATTTTAGTCTTACAGACTGCTTCATCATCAACCTCTGATAGACAATTGAGGAAAATCTATCCCAATGTTTGGTCTTCTCTTTTCTAGAGTAACTCAGTTTCTAGAATTTGTACATGAAACAGTTCACTGTTTTAATCACAAAATGCCCAATTCTTGTTTTCCCTCACCTTCACACATTGAATCAGATTTGTCTGAACTAGTCCTTAAATTATATTACCAAAAATTACAAAATAATCCTCTCAGTTTCTCATGGATCTTCCGTGATGTGAAAGTAGTTCATAAGGGAGAATTCTTCAAGTTTCTACCAAATGGTTTTGAATGACAAGTGTTAGGAATAAAAGATTAAATTCACCCAAAAGAAAAGAAGAAAAGCTTTGGGAATTTCTGAAGTGAAGCATTTTAGAATATTTTATGTTTCACTATTCATTAGGATATAGCTATCCTTTTACCTCATAGGCACTCTGCTTGGATCCTGTACATATCCTGATAGTAATACATGAATACACTCTAAGAGGTGCAAAGGCTTTTTCATTCTACTCCAATATGGATCCTAAAAAACAAAATCACAAAATATTAAAGAGACAAGACAAAAGAAAAGTGTGTCATGAGTACAGGAATTGCCAGATGTAGCAATTATTTATTGTATAAAAAAGTTAGATAAATGAGAATTCTACCTTAATCTATATTTAAGCCTACATTTAAATATTATTTTAAAGCACAGATGAAAATATACATAAATTTAACTCAGTTTTCCATTACCACACAAGTCAAATCTCCTTGTTTATTGCATCAATGGATCAGATACAATGTAGTAATACAACAAATTTTAATCATTATTAGGAAACAAATAGAATTAATATATTCAATATATGCTGTTCCTTCTGTACTGTAAGAATTCTAGTCCTATTTCATCCTAAACTAGCTCCAGGTGAACTAAAAGAATTAACAAATTGCAGCCCCTCATCATGCTCTGGGGCTGAAATGAATAAAATCCACAGATTTTATTCACAGAGGGAAAATGCAGCTTTTTAGAAGTCTTTGAGTAAAGAAAGCAAAGCTTTGAATATATATTTTGTTATATCCTACCTTATATTGTTGCATGTTTCCCACTAAAGAGAGACCTTGGTAATAGTTGAAAACAGAATTTTTATTTTGTGCCATTTTCCTTACCCGTGCTTTGAACAGCTGGTCATATACTTCAAGCAGCCTTGGCAATGGCACTCCAATTTCTTCCATGGTGTATGTTACAAAACCTATATCCCAGTTCAAAGTGCAGACTTGTTGCTCTAGAAACTGCACTAGAAAATCTGGAGGACATAAATGAGGGAATATTTAGGTTTCAACTTGTTACTGGGAGTCTAGGAAACAAAGGCATTTAAGAGACATTTACTACCAGCAGTGCATGGCAGGGACTACTTAGTATTTTGTTACGGTTTTGACACGTTAAGAAAAGTTCATTAACTTTTGTTTCTACACAAAACACATACTACCACTACATTTGCTATAATGGCCAGCAAAAATACTTAAGCTTGTTTAAGTGCTTGTGACAATAAACAGTGTATTGGTCAGCACTAAATGTTCATATTTAATGTTGTCACACAATGTTTTAGTATTATAAAAGATTTACTGCTGAACAATATATTTGCCAAGGTTTTATATAATAGCACATTGTCAAAGCATACGAGCATCAGAAAAGCAGGAACTCTAAACACAATCCAGAAATCTCCTGAATTTTTTTCAGAATTTACTCCTTCAGATGGCAGATGGTTTATATAGAATTTCAAGCAACAGCAGATAAATGTTCTTGCTTGAAATTTTACATATATAAATACATATTTTGTACTTTGTGCTTTGATGCAAACAAACTTTACTACTTTCTAAAATGGGATCTGCACGGCCATCCAGAAATAACTGCTGTTGACACCTAAACTTTATTTTATTTCCCATATTTTTTGAGATTAAGAAATGAGAAACATTTCTTAGTTTAAAACTTCTTTAAAATTCTAAAAAAAAAGCTGAAACCCATCCATCAAACACATATGCTTATTTACTATGCAGGCTAACAACTTGCCTAAAGGAAAGTAGCGAGGTGTGCCAGCATAGATCTTTCCAAGCAATGCCAGCTTCAGACAAAGCGCTTGCATTCTGTCAGCAGGGCTCAGAGGCACACTGTCGCTCAACTCTGGAAGTGAAAAGAAAACACTTAAAAGAGAGCTTCAAGAAAACTTCCACATTTATACAGAATGACACTGAGGCACCTAAATTTATAAATAATGCAAGAAATACCACACTCTTGTCAACAAAAACTCAGCACATGGAAGTAAAAATACAGCCTTTCCAGTGTGTTTGCATGTATATTTGTAGGCTTTTATGCTTCCGTGAAGTTCCATGCAAACCTACATAAAAACACAAACTAACAAAACCACATTCCAGAACCCCACAAAAAACCTACTACCAGACAGATTTTCCCTTAGATTTCTACCAATGTTTGCACAATGATAAACTTAGCCCAAAAAACCAAGGGGGAAAAAAAATCAAAAACAACAGGAACAGAGAGTGAATTACTAACTTATGGTAAACAATGAGAGAGATCATCACAACTCCGACTCCATTAAGACCTACCTTTTTCAATCACTTCTTGCCAGAGAGTTTGCACCAAGATAGGATCAGAATGACCTGCACAATGTATAATTGCAAGCTTACACTCCGAGAGCTTAAAAGGGTCAGCGAATTCTCCATACAGCTGAAAAAAAAAATTACCAAGCTTTACCTTTCATGTAAGATCAAATTAAATTTTAAAAATCAGGTGCTCCTTATTTTGTCTGATAGACAAGATGCAACTTGAGTAACTGTTGTCAACTGCTGAATTTTTTTTGCTACATTTAGTTTCATTTCTTAGATACAACACTAAATTTTATATGAATTTGAAATGAAAACCTAATTTTCCAACAACTTTTTCAACTAATGAAGAAATCTAAGAGACTTCATAATGAAGATAAACATGTGAAAGAAATTAAAATACCAAAAAAGACTGAAAGACTATTAATGTATAGAAAATGACAGTCCAGGGTAACAGACATTCTGAGACCAGGAATGATAAACTGCCTATTACTCTTCCTAGTCAGCAGAGAATCATTCTTTGCAAATAATTTTTTTTCTCCCAAAAATTTGATAAACTGGACTTTAACACAAGAAAATTTCAATCACCTTGGTTATATCCATCAGCTCAGCATCAAGCTGGGAGATTGCATCTTGTACTGAAGAATGATGGGAATACTGCCGCTGTAATGTTTCTTGTATTTGAAGCTGGATCCTTGCAACCTTGTTTAAGTGGAAAATACAGTATTTTGAGATTGAATTAAATTAATCAAAGTTTAAGAATACACGCAGAATTAACTTTAGCTTATTTAAATGTAGAAATGTTGCTGCCTTGCACCACTGAGACTATTTTCAACTGCCTAATTTTGCCATGTCAGGAAGAAAGCACAGAAACCCATTTAAACAGAACTGGTAATAAAACCAAATGAGACAAAGTGAAATAATGCATTTACAGTGTAGCTTATATTAATATCTTTTCTTACTTCCATTTTCTCTTCTAGTTCATGTAGGAATTCACCATCTGCAGCTAAAGAGGATATGGCAGTGGAACTTTTGGCACTCAAAATGGCACGTGCAATGTATTCAAGACGCTGCTGAAGAGAAATTTCTGTGCTGCAAAACAAATATTCATAATAAAATTAGTATTTAATATAATTATTTAAGGGTTAGTTATATTCTAGCTAGACTCTAGGAAATAATATGTGCCTTATCCGGATTTTACTAAATCATACAGGACACAATCCAACCATGCAACTCCATCTTTTCTGCAAGCACAGTTCTAATGTACTTCTCCATAAGAACTGGCCACCTAACATAATTACAGAAAATACATTGCAAAGAAATGTATAATACAAAAATAAACATTATTATTTATTTCCCATAATTGCCTAGATGTAAAGCTAAATACATTATAGGTTTGTTTTGTTTTTTTTTTTTTTGAGAAAACCTCCTTTTCTTAAAATACACAAAAGGTTTTAATTTTTTTTTCCCTAATTCTCTCTCTCTCTCTCTCCCTCTCTCTCTCTCTACATATATATATATATATATATATATATAGAATAGATCGCATATAATCCATACCTATGGAGGTCAGCCAACTTAGCCAAGACTCTGGCAGCATTACTAAAATTTCTATTCTTTTCAAAGTATCTCCACAGTAAATCCATATAGCGAACTTTGTTTTGGTCAATCTTGGTCATCCGCACCAGATAAGGTTCCAAAAAGGGAGCAGTAACCTGTAGACATCAGAAAGATAACACTTTTGCTCTTCCCTGTTTTTTAAAGCATTATTACAATTACCTCTCCCATTGTGTATAGACAAGCTCACCTGTAACAGCTTGTCCGCCAAGTCAGCTTGTATCAACCAATTGTAAAGTGCAATACTGAAGAGTTCATCTGTTGAACGCTGAGCCAGCTTTAGCATTTGTTCAAACTAAGGGAAGAAAAGCCCAGAGCTCCTATTAGAGAAGGGGTTACATTACTTTAAGCCCTGAATTACTATGCAACAATACTTAGGTTCACATTATTTACATGTCATCATTTCTATGGACGCTCTAGATACTGAGGCAAATTTATGACAAATCTTCATTTCACTAAACTACTCCATAATTTTATCAAAATAATGAGTTCTAGACCCCTTCCAATCACACTGCTCTCTGGAGTGCACTCATGACTTTTTTGTGAGTTTCTTACATGGTGTCCAGCTTCTTCATTGCTTAACATGTTGGGATCAGATGAGAGCATTGGAGGTCCTGGCTTTTTGGGTACACTGGGAGACTGAGGAGCAGCTTTACTTTGATTCACTAACTCTTGAAGTGTGTCAGTGATACACTTGTAGCTGTTCAATCTGCAAAGAGAGCGAAAGAAAATAAAAGCCTCATAACTTTCATTGCAACTGTCTATGAAATAGTCTTCTCAAGTGTGTTATTGTATGCCTTTCTAAACAGTTACTAAAATTTTAAAAGGTCACAGATTATTGTCAGGTGGTTGTCACAATCTAGTTTGTTCTCATGTTTATCTTTTTAAGAAGTATTTCTGTACTGTTCTGACCACAATGTTTTCTGCATCTCGTTTCAGATTAATTTGCTGCCATATTAATCATAATCAAGGGGAGCATGCTGGGCAAAAATATTTATATTGTGTCCCTTATAAAGTGCTTATTATTACCCTGCATTCCTTCCCTAAAAGAGCTACTTTTCCCAGTCACTTGAAATAAAGCACCCCATTTAATGACCATAAATTATCCTGAAAACTTGCCTTTCTTGAAAAGCTTGGAGTCCAACAACATCTTCTTCTGGTTCTCCATTTTTATAGAAATGAAGGCCAAGACCTTGGGGATCTTTCTTTTCAGCAGCTGTAAGAGAGAGCTCTACTACTCCCTCATAGAAACGCACTAGGAAAAATCAAAACAAGTATGACTGTTTATTATTGTATTAAATGCACAACAAAATGATAAGTGACATTGAACATGTCTCATTTTAGCAAGCAGGAAAATGCTACATTATTCACTCTGGTATGTATCATATAAAGCCTATTTTTATACCTGCTCCTACCCTGCGGCACTTACATACAAGTTACATACTAAGCTACATAGAATATCCTGCACAGTATGGAATACTGTACAGAGGCTCATTTCTTAACTGTTATATAATTTAAGTGTATAACTGATATACTAGCTTCTGCTGCACTAATTAGGATTCAGAACCATCTTTCAAACAATATATTTCATATAAAAAGTACCTGAAACCCTCTGCTTACATAGAACCTAATAATTTTCTTAAAAATATTTTAACCACATATATGAAATAAATGAACACTGCAATATGAAGTAAGTGTATAGCAATATTTTAATTTAGAAATGGATTTCCTGGTGGAATCTAAAAAGACTTTAAAAAAGAAAAGACTGGCACATTTTAATTGTAAAAGTTATTAACCAACTGTTTATGGTAAAAAAACTAAAAAACTGAAAGTTAGTAAACAAAACAAACAGAAAATATGGCATGAAAGGATACCACGATATTATTCAGCATGATCAGTGACTGGCTCTTACCCTGCCTGTACTGTGCGCAAACATTAGCAAGGTCTACTTGATTGCTGATCTTCTGGTACTCTTTCAGTGACTCCCTCAGCATCTTCTCTTTTTCCATTTTGCTTTGAGCTTGTCGAGACCGCTGAAGAAGTTCATTTGCCTAAAAACAAATGCAAAATGGAAATTATTAACATGAGCACATCCTGAACAGATCATAGATACTATTCATGAACTATTATTCCAAATTTCAAAGCTGAAACAGCAAAAAGACCATCCTCTCAAAAACACACTCTGGTCACTAAGTTTCCAGCAGAAAGGCAGCAATAACATTAGAAGCCTGAAGACTTAACCAACTTGTTTCCTACTCTCTCCTCATCAGTTACTTGTTTCAAATTTATTTGAAAAGCTTCAAAGACCTAAGTTCTAAAACACAACTGTCTGGCACAAAGTGCAGTAAATTGTAGAACTGATGAAAACCAAGAGACTATGCTGAGGAAAGAATTAAAGAGACTGAAAATTACAAATAACTGCAAATGCTTCAAGTAATTTTTGTGTAACATTCAGCATTAAGCAACTAAAAGAAAAAAATATGCCCACAACTTGACTTCATTATTTCTTCTGCTTTTGAAACTACTTGAGCATAATAATGACTTATAAGCTGGCCAACATACCCCATTTGAGCATGTTCTCAAGTTGTGTTTTGGTGCTCAAAAATCTGGAAGTGCACTTACCTTTGAACACACAGCATCATCAGTGCTATAAAGAAGAGGACAGATATCTTGCAAATGGGCAATGATTCCATCCACAGCTGCATTATCTCTGATGTAACAGTTTATAAGAGACGCAATGAGTGCTCCAGTCAACTCTCTATCTCTAATCACCAAGTCTTTAAAAGCAGTAATCTTTAGCTGTTCTTGAAGCTCCTGAAGATGAGACAGAATTTTAATAGTTTATTAGTTTACCAAATCTTTTACTTGAGCCTGTTTAGGAATGTCTGAATGTTCCAGCAGCAAAATTAACTGTTTCTAATAATTAAAAACACACAAAACTCCAATGACTAGACTGTACAGCATAGAAATACATTATTCAAAGTACACTTTTTATAGCAAGATAAAAATAATAAAGCAAGGGCTACTACTGAAGGCACTAGATGCCTAAGGACAATGAAAACTCTCTTCTTAATAGACTTCCTCTGCCATCTTCACTATGTGTCACCTCTGTTTCAGATCTGTGTCAGTATAAGAATGGAATTAGAAGCTCCTTTTACTTCACAGGGCACTGTCAGAATGCACACCCTACAAGTCTGTTAAAGTTTTTAATAATTGGAGCAATCTCACTTCTGTCATAGATGAAAAAAATGACAGATTCAATAAAAGCAGGAGTTTGAAAATTTCGAGGTCTGAACTCTATGTTTTTTAAGATTAAATTACATTGAAAGCTTTGAATTTTTAAAAATTTATTATGAATATTTGCACACATAGTTGCCAGTAGTGTCTAGGCAGTGTCTATGTAGTGTCTACAGATGATACTACCAGCATGATAATATGACTACAAAAATTCTAAATCTACTGAAGACAAAGCAAAACATTTTACTTTTTAAACAGTTAGTTAGCTCTTTGTCCAACACAAGTAAAAGTTGCCCAAAGCTCCCCAATGCAACATTATGAAGACCAACAGCTTCTATGCCTCTCTAAGGTTTCAAAATTATTCTTTTTCTGAACAAATAATCCTCAATTAATCCTATCAACTTTAAGGATAAAATGGCTAGTATTCAAATTATTTTTTTTAAGGGTTGGCTGTGAATTTGACACTATCAAAGGGTGCAAAGCAATAGCACTCATTGTTCTACAAGTTTCCTTCTTCACAAAGCAGGAAGAACTGGGATCATTTAGCCTGGAGGCTTAGAGGGCAATGTGTGGGATCTTACTAATATTTTTGAGAAATTGTAAAGTATACAGAGTCAGGTTTTTCTCAGCAGTAACCAGTTACAGGACACTGCACAATGGCAAAAAAAACAAAGTGAAGGAAATTAGACATGAATAGAAATCTTTCTTGCAGTAGGGGTGGTTCAACACTGGGCAAGTTGCTCAGAGACACTGTGGAGTTCTCATCTTTATAGATATTAGAATTCTTCCTGGACACAGTCCTGGGAAATCTGCTCTAGCTGCCCCTGCTTTGACAGTCAATTAGATTATTCCCCCCATTGCACAGGGGACAGATCATCTCCAGTGGCTCAACCTCTGCTGTTCTGTAGTACATTCTGAGCAAGGACCAAGACTAAGGCAAAGAGGGAATTCCACTTGGCTGGAAAATACTGGTCTATTCTTTTCAGCACATTTTGCAGAATGTGCTTACAGTAAAAAAAACAGTAATTTTTAAAATGACAGTATTAACTATCAATAAAAGTAGAACAATTGATTGTTAGTGACACTTCTAATTGCATTAAACTGAGTGATTATGTCAATGCTACATGTCAGTCTCTTGAACATTTGTGACCACGTATAAAAAAATGTATATGTAGTTTAAAATTCATTTCCCAATAAATTTAAATAATAGTCCTTTGGGAATACTGAGGTAGCAAAAGAAATTCAGGTGATTAAAACTGTATTATCCAGATCTTACCTTCTGAAGCTCACCTACAGCAACACTAAATTGGTGCTCACATAACAACTTCCATAGAGCCAGTGCCTGGCAGGTTTTGCGAACAAGCTGCTGGATGCCTTGAAGTGAGGTCTTCTCAGTTAGCTGTGCCTCAGCTGAAAAACCAGAGATTGTCAGCTACTAATTGTTCTACATGTTTCAAATAAACATGTAAGTTTTTGAGGTTTTTCAGTAACCATCTCCTTAACTTTCTATTTTTATTCTCTTCCAGTTTTGATCAATGCTGTCCAGCTCTCTTGGGAGATAAATCCTATATTAACACTGCAAAACAACCCTCTGTTAACATTTCAAACTACATTTGAAAGTAACAAAGGAATTGTACTCTCTGAAAAACAAGTATGGTTTCCTCTGAATGCACTAGATTTACACATGAGCCTTGAATTTTTACCTTCTTTTTTTTCAAAAATAGTTACTATATCTTTCTGATGAACATAAATAAAATAAACACATAAATATTCCCTTTTTGTTTGATTTCTGTTTTTACTTGTAGAGAGAGTAATTACAATTACAGCTGTGGTCAATACTGTCTACACTATCTTTAAAGCAACAACTACTCCAAAAACTACAACATTTAAATCTGGTAGGAGGTATTATGTAAACTGAAAGGATAATGTTTTCATACTTACAACGCAGACTGAACATAATTGCACCAATTGATGTGTGTATTTTTGAGTGTTTACGCTTCACAAATTAAGTTAACAATAATTACATTGTGTCATTCAGCAATCAAAAAAGATTAATGAACTCAGTAAAGAATAAAAATTTAAAAAAATTATTAAAGGTCTACCAAATCCTACATAGTGACTTACAGAAAATTTTTACCCTTGCACTAATAAAAGCCCAGGATTATACCCACGTGGATGACAAACATCCTCAATTCCATACATGCAGCAGCAACTTGCAAGTGCTGGGCAAAAGCTGCACTTAAGAGGACAAGAATTCAAATGGGCTGTGTAACAGGCCTCATACTTCTAAACAAAGTTTTGCAAGCATTTTAATGACTATACCTTTGGAAACCTGCACTACAGTAGTTTTTTTATAGGACACCATGCTCACTTGTCACATAAAATAACTGCTTAATAAATGCTATATTGTAAATGGTTGTGCAGTTACTGACTACTGTATTGAAAAGACTAAACGATCTTATCCATAATGGAGAACATTAGAAAGGAAAAAAAGGAGACAGGTAAGCGTGCAAAAAGATGGCATGATGTTTAACATAAAATTGGAAAACGTGGAAAAACGTCCTTTTTATTCAGAAAATTTCACAAGAAAAGTGAGGAAGGCAACATCCAAATGCACCATTCCTCAATACTTCCTGTTTAAAAATAACTACATACCATGATATTTCCTTTGGAGTTCTTGCTGGACTTGCTGAGAACTTCCACCATCAGGCCGCATAAAACCCAGGAGCCTCTGTTGCAGATTGGCTGGTGTGCTGAAACTGCAATTAAAAAAAAACCCCCAAAACACTAATATGATTACAAATACTGAATTCCTTACAGATGACTCTAACAAACTCATTTTTAGCATCTGAATGTTGAAGCTGGAGACCATACAAACACTTCAACTCAACAAAACACCTATGGTAGTTTTTCAAAAGCTAGGCATTAAATACATGTAAATTTACCACAATTGATAATACCTTGGGTTTCCAAGTGCTCCTACTGTAGCAAATTGTGAATTTCTGTCCAAAAATTCTTGCAAACCTTTCAGTTCTTGTAGCACACATTCCAGCATACGGGATGGAACACTACTTTCTACCTGCAAAATAAAGCAAACTTCCTTACAGAAAGCTGGGTTTTCACACTCCTTTCTCAAAAAAATGTCTATTTTAAGATAACATTACTGAAAAGACAAATAAGAGGGTACAACAAATAAATTTTGTATTAGTAACAGATCACTAGAACACATGATTGTACCACATTCATCCTGGCGGCACAGAGATGAAGAGGCAGGAGCCCACTGAAGATACACTGTATTCAAAACGCTACTTGCTTGGCCCCTCTGATAATTAAATCAGCTATGCTTTACTACTTCCAACTCAAAGCTAGAAAAGGATTGAACACTGCATTCTATTAACAGCCACAGCCAGAAAAGATTATATTCTGATCACGGACAAAAAGTGAAACAGCAAGATGTTAGTTAGGAAAATGATGGAAATTTTTTAATGCCCTTTCAGAACTGCTATCCCAAACCACAAAAGCATTTTATTTTTAGGGTTTTTCTGGAGAGAGTATGCAGAAACCCTACGTGAGTATCAAGGAAGTGCCACCAGTAAGCATGGAGAAAACTGGCCATTTCCAATTAAAAGCAGAAACTAAGTTAATTTGGTTTCTCAGAAAGTAAGATTTAAACTAATAGCTTAAAAAGACAGCTAATTAACAGTTAAGAGCTAAGCACTTAAGAAAACAGTGAAATGACATAGGACGGGTTTTGTACCTAACAGTTTATAACTGGGAATGGAACTTTAAAAGGACTTCAAAAGTTTAAAGCTACTTAAATACTAAGAGGAACTTCTAAGAACACAGAATAATCTTTTACATACTGCAACAACTTCTCGATTGCCACTTTTGAAAACTCTCTCCACGACTATACTGCCATCCCAAATATTTCTGCAAAATAAAACAGTTTGTGTTAAAAGCCAAGTCATTTAACCAAGTATTTTTTCAAGTCTTCTATGTATGATTTTTAAAAAAGAAATGGTAAAACCTTAAAGCTAAAAGTCTAAAATAGAGATTAATTTAGGATGAAAACTAAATATTCAAAAAATTAGCCATTATATAATTATGAATAGTACAGATATAAATAATAAATTAAATTATGGATTTTAAAACTTCAATTAAATTAAATTTGACACTTTCAAGTATTACAGATGAAAATGATTCCCTGGAAATATAGTGTAAACAAACAAGTCTCATAAGAAAAATCTTTCCTAGTCAGCAAGCAGAGAGATCACCAACATATGCAGAATTCTGTTCTTGCTTGGGTTGTTTAGGGCTCAACATCCAAGGTAACAGAATCATTAGTCCTGCTTCATTGTTCTGACTTGAGCGTTCTGATTAAAGATTCTTCATAGAAATTACTTAAAGACAGGACTTTGATCTTGTAAGTCCTTCTGCATTTGTTTTGTCTGCCAGTAGGAGTTTAAAACACAACTCATAGGTTTGAAAAATAAACCTGCAGTTTTCAGAGTTGTGTTTATGCACTTGACTGCAGGCTCAGTATCTAAGCAACTTTCCTACCATATGCATTCAATGTATTAAAAGAGCTGCAAAAACAACATATTATATAGACAGGTATTTAATAAATACTACATTAAAATCTATTAATTTCCAATTTAAATGCTATTAATATAAAATGCACCACCTACAAGCATTAGTGCAAAGAAAAACTATGAAACAAATTGAGTGACAGAATCTCCTTTTTACAAAGACCTCACCCTATAATCCGGGCAAAGTATATGCAGATGCCATTGTGTCTTCCAGAAAATACTATCTCAGGACCCATCATTCCACTAATGGATGTACCAGGGTGAGACATGGAATTTCCAGGAGGAAATATGGGAGTCGACATAGTAGAAGGCTGCAAACCTAGGGTAAAAATAGGTAAATATTACTCATTTGAATGCCAATGAAAAAGGCTATTTAAAAAACTAAAAAAGGAAAAGAACGTGTTACCTTGACCAGATGTCAAAATGCTAGGATTAGAATATGGACTATCAACAGTCAAAGGGGAACCTAAGAAAGGAAAAGAAATAAAGTTAAGTTTGTTGAATACAATACAAAACCGTCCCCTCCCAAATCTAAGCCATATAGTATGCGTGAAAAGCAGCAAAGTTGTTAAATCAAATACTTTAAATGTTTTCTTTATAGCTTATTTATAGTTAAGTATCAAATTGCACTCATTTCTTATCAACCAAATGTTTGACTCCACAAGTCAAACAAATGGATACACTTCATTCAAGAGCAGTTGCAGAATTTTTCCCCCAGCACTCGTGTTAATTTATTGCACACCATCTGTTGTCTGCACTGGATACAATATTGCCCATGTACTTTCTGCTGTTCCTCACCTTCTGAACATTGATATTACTTTTCATTTTTACATGGGACAGCAACACTGCTAACTCAAAACACTAAGTCTGAGACTGTCCACAGCCTCAAGTTCAGCCGTGAATACTCCATCTCCTCCTGCAAATTAAGTCTAACTTAAGACCTCAAAACATCAGGTATATGTGTGGTCATCTACAAAAACGCACACATACCATTAGCAAGCAAAGTGATGGACCACAGAAAAGGCAAGAAACAGTGGCACTCTGAAAATTTGGCTTTTACCAAAGGATACAGTTCTTGCCTAATTTGCTACAGTTCTCCCAACCTGGCACCACACAACAGCACAGTGCCAATGCATTCTCAGAGCACATTGTCATGTGTGCTAAAGCAAAGCACAAACTTGCAGAAAAGCTGCATGCAAATGCATGACTAGACTTTCAACAGTGGGAAAAAAATGGAAATAAGTTAAAGGCGCCTGGCCTTTTAATGCTAACATTATTTTTATGTAGTTTCACATGCAAAATTATGAGGTGGTTGAATGAATTTCTGCCAGCAGTGTCTGACCCACCACATGAGACATCCACAATATCAGAATCTTAATTTCACATGACAGTTCTCTACCCTTTGAGCAAACCGAGAAAGTAGAAGAATGGTGCCATCTTCCACCTGGATCTGTTAGTGAAGCAAAATGGAAACACCTGCTTTGATACTAGGTTTGAAAGAGGCATTTAAGACAGAATGATAAAAATATGCAAACATTTAGACTTGGGAAAAATACATTTACTCCTAAAATTAGTCTCCTTGTTGACTACACAGCTTTCTGCCATTTCCCCCCAAAAGCTCATTTCCTTCTTAGTCTCTCCTAGCATCTGTTCTTCCCGTAGCTGCTGTTCTCTCCAATTAAGATTTTATTTCACATTCTTATGCCTTGCCTCAACTCTTGCCCACACTGTTATTGTTCCACACCAAAAGGGTTGGAAAGTGATGCTACTGATTCATTAAAGTAGCCACTCTTCCTACAGTTTTAATAGTAGTTAAGAATTCTGGAAAACAGAAAAAACAGAAAAAGCGTTAACTGTTTTCCCTAAACTTCATCTTAGTTCACCACATTTTTCCCCAATACTTCGGAATTTAGATACATATCAATATGGTAATGAAATGGAATTTCATATATTAATGAAATGGAATTTCTTTAAATTCCAGGCAAACAAGTTTATTTCCTTTGTCTGTTGTGTAAAACTGAATGTCCTATGTCAGATGAAGGAAGAGAACCTCATACATTAATGAGTTCTTGATAATAATTAATAAATTAATTAATCTAGATAATTAATTTCATTCAGTATTTCAATCAGAATTTCAAACTCATCATCATGAATTTCTTTTTTAAAAATCCTTCCAATCTGGAATTAAGTAACCCATATCGAGGGACAGCAACTGTAGAAATTTAAGTGAATCTGAAACTAAAAAAAGGCCTTCACTCTAAGAAGCATCAAGTTCTGAGGAGAAAAAATAAGCACTTTTCTCCTTTGTAGGTGGCACTGAAGACTGAAGTAGAAACCAAATGCTGAAGACAGAGCTTTTAAAGGGAGAAACCCCTCCAAGTGACTAGCTCATTTCTTGATCAAATTTCTTCCTCCTTCTCATAAGCAGTATCTGTAGAGGCATGACAATGACAATGTAGGAAGATACTGTTATAGCTACACAGCAACCAACTAAGCTTCATGAAGTCTGGATTATTGATAAATTGCTCTCTGTCTGCTGAAATTACTCTGGAAGTAACAAATGTATACCTGCTTCAGAGTGTTTTAACAGAGTATATGCAATAACACATAATTTGGGATAACGACCCTCTGAATAAATCCAAAAAAATCACTCAAGAGAAATGGAAAAAGCTCTTGTCATTAACCAGGTAGTAAGTGAAAAACACCATTTATTTCAGACAAAAAGAACACAAGTACTTATGAGAAGAAAAACCACAACATATTCAAGGAAAAAAAAACTGCCCAAAACTATGAATTGCTTGCTACATACCTGCAGAAATAGGAGAACTCAAAATAGGTCCAACGTTGCTGGGAGGAGGCAGAGCTGATGGAAATCTCATTTGTGCTTCTCCACCATACCTGAAGTTTGCAACACCAAAAATTCTCAACATGTCATACACAGCCCATTCAACTTTCATGCCTTAGAGAATTAACAGCATTTTTGGTTTCTTTTCAAATGAGGAATATAAATCTTAGTATAGTTTTAAAGAGAAATTTACCAATTCCGAAGTCAGGCTTATGCTTTAGAATCTTTTCAAGGTTTGCTTCTACAGGGAAGTGGAAAGAAGCGCACAGTTGAGATGACCCATGCCTGTCCTTCCACAAGTAATTTCTATTCATCTCTATCCTATATCCTACAGTTACATGAGCACTTTGCTTTGTCTTCCCTTGCTAGCTCCAGAGTTATCATCCACATTTTGTCTCAGATTTTGTCATGAAATTGAACGTAATAAAGAGCAACTATTCACAACCTATTGCAAACAGCTGACTGACTGTAACACCTGTATAAGTTTTGGCAAGGAACTAATAAATCTTTGGGAACACAACACCCCAAGCTGCACATTTTATCATCACTCTCAACAGCCATATCTTACCAAAAACTGCCTTCTCTCACTGTGAGGAGCCAAGAGACCCCAATATAGGGTCACAAGAACCTCATGAGATTCAACAAGGCCAAGTGCAAAGTGCTGCATCTGGGTCAGGGCAATTCCAGACAAAGCACAGACTGGGAAAAAAACTCATTGAGGGCAGTTCTGTGGAAAAACACTTAGAGGTTCTCATAGATGAAGAGCTGGAAATAAACCAACAGTCTGCCCAACACTGTTCTTGGCTGCATCAACAGAGGAGTGGTGAAGTAATTTTCCTTTCCACCCTGTCGTTGTGATCCCCACATGTACAACCTCACTGCAACCAGCTCTGGGGTCCTTACTTCAAGAAAGAATTTGGACCCACTGGAGCAGGTCCACATGAGGCCATGAAGACCATCAGGGTCCTGGAGCAGCTCTGCTGTGAAGAGAGCTGGGGCTGCTCAGCTAGGAGACGAGAAGACTCTAGCAAGACCTTATATAGTACCTTCCAGGACTTAAAGGGTGTCTTATAATAATCAAGGGAAAACAGCTTTTTACAAGAGCAGATAGTAATAGAACAAGTGAGAACAGTTCTAAACTAAAATATCGCACAGATTTAGGTTAGGCATTAGGAAAAATTTCTTTACTGTGAGATAGGTGAGGCACTGGAAGAAGTTGGCCAAAGATAGTGAAGATATTCCATTCATTAAAGTATTCAAGGCCAGGATGTACAGGGACATAAGCAACATTATCTAGTGGGTAGTATCCCTGCTCAAGGCAGAAGGGTTGAAACTAGATGATCTTTAAGGTCCCTTCCAAACCAAATAATTTTGTGACTCTATGTATACACCAACTTCTTTAAGACAGTTAATGAAAATACACATATTTGAACCATACCAAGGATATCCAGTACTAGATACATGGGTTAGAATTTAATCCTCCAGAGCAGAAGCTCATACTTCATCACTCTAATTGTACTGGAAAAAACATACCAAACTAAACAACAACCACAGGTGAAGCAAGCAACTAAACAACAATAAAAAAGAAAAAGGCACAAAACCAAAAAACACCACCACCCAAACAATCAACATCTTTAACCAAAAGTCACCAGGCCCTGAACTGGCAGCAGGTTAAAAAGCCTGTACAAGTGTTTAGTGACCATAGTGGTCCTGAGTATAATATTCAGAATGACAGACAGAATTAAAACTTACCTGAAGAATGCTCGAGTAGCCCAGGCAGATACTTCTCTATCGCATGCAGCGTTAGAACAGGCCAAAATAAGGCAAGTGGCACAGGCCTGATCCTCCTAGAGCATATTACAATGTTAGTATGGTGTCATTTATCAAGTTGGTAAGAAATGTATAGAAGTTATATTCCTCAATATCTAAAACAGTAAGTACTTTCTGCATAATTTTATTTAGAAGCCAGGGAAATCAGCTCTTCTGAATTACAGACAAGAAGTGAATCCCAGCAAAGTTATTCAGGTAGGTTTTTGCTGTACAGCTTTTGCAAACTCAGTGCTGCTACTGGTAGGGAATAATCTCCATGCCTGACATTTAAGTATGACTAAGATTCATGCAATTTCCACAAACACAAAAACATAAATTACAAATGGGTTTGAAGAAAAAACACTTGTAAAAATCAGTGTTTGCCTATTATAATAAGCTGTTACAATACCAATTATGTCCTTTCCAAGTACAAGAGAATAGATTACAATGAACACTCGCTACAGATATACACAATACCAGTCATATTAAAATTGTAATCCACAATAACCAAACTACTTCTTGTTTCTTGCTTACCCTAAGTTGCTTATAAAAAAGAATACCCAGACCAACTATGCACACTTCTACTGGCCTTCAAAATACAAAAATCCTTTGCAGTAGTAGAAATTCAAGTTTTTTAGAAACTCTTCCTCTCCTGCTCTCAGAAGAACTTCTTTCTAAACTAAGAAGCCCACAACACTTCTGCATACAAGACATAGGAATTTCAGGGAAGGTTAATTACACATTCATTTTTAGATACCATAAAATGAGAAATTATTTCTCTATACAATATAGCTTTCATGTAGACAAAAAAAAAGAAAAATTTACCAATTACTTTGATTGGTAAATGAAACATTGACCAGAAGGCTGCAGCAACAATGAAAAGATGACAAGTCTTCCATTTTTCATAACACATCAAAAGCTCTTACCTGATGCAACTTGAAAAATCTCTCAATCTCTTCTCCATCCCCACCAGTATTGCTCACAAGCAGATGCCTCAGCTGATCAACAGGTCTGAGTTTCTGAAACATAAAGCTTCCCTAAAAGTAAGGCAAAACAAGTTAGACTGAAGTTGTCTTAACTCTGTTTCATCACAACACACTCATGTCCGTGATGTCTATCTTCAGCATTCTGAGTTTTCCTTCACTGCACCACTGGATCAAAACATACCTGGTGCCCAAAACCCAGTTCCCAATCACTACTGAATCAAGGAAAGGCAGGCAAGTACAGCAATGGCTATAAACTGAGTCAATTTTTTATTCTTAGCCTAACACAAAGCATAGAATACAAGCATATGCAGAAAAGAAAGGCTTTGTGTATTGTGCAAATCTTGAAAACTGCCTGGAATTAAAATGCTTGAAATCTTAAGCTTTCACATTAATCACCTTCCCTGCATTCAAGCTAACTACTACACAGGGCCCAATTAACACCCTTAACAAAACAGCTGCTATTAAACAAATGCAGCTTGCAGGTCTAGAGTTTGCAAGACATTAATATTTAAACATTATTTTAAATAACCTATTGGTCAAAATATTGAATGCCAAAAATATTGATAAATGTAATCAGGAAAGTAGGAAAGTTCACTTTTTTCTTTTTGTGGGTTTGTCTTTTAAAAACCCTCTCAAAAAACCCCTCTAGGGACTTTTTCTATGACAAATAAAAAATTATTAACTCAAATTTTAATTGCCAATATTTACTTGAACTATATTTTCTGGGCAGACAGTGACTGTTTTGATTTCACATAATCAAGAACATAACCAAGGCTAAAAGAACTTCCTAGATAATTTGTATTTGTAACAGTTTCTGGAGAGCAACAAAAAGGATTATACACTGCATAAAAGAAGTTGATCTAAAATGTTTGACTAAATTTAAAACAAGTACAGATAGTTCCAGCAATCCTTCTTCGGTTTCCTTCTCATGTTCATAATATAATCCCTAAAACATATCTAAAATGAATCATATACAAGTTTAGATGAGAAGTCCAATTTCATATTTAATTCTTCTGCTAATCTATATGAAGAAAAGTAATACTCACTTGGGCTGAAAGTAGAACAAACTTCTTAGGTGGCACCATGTGCTGCTGCACAACAACAGGTGAATCAGTTATGGGAATAATGTCTTTATTTAGTGGCGTTACAATCTTCTGAACTTTAAATTCATCAATAGCAGAAAGAGCCCAGGAATGTCCATCAACACGGGTCGTCATCTGAACAGCAGAAAGATATTATCCAAAGTTTGGTAGCAAACCTGGGTTTTGCACATCCATGGTAACACTTTACTATTTACCAGAAATTACACAGGATAGAATCTGCTCCTCACACAAGAAAATCCAAAGAAAATAACAGAAACAGAGAGCTACCACCAAATTTATATATATATACACAAATAGTATATATATATATACACACATATATATATATATATATACAATGTATATATACACTGCTGCTTTTAGGAGAAAGAGAGTAATGTATTGCTTCTTTCAGGGGACAGGGATAGGGTTTTACCTTTAAATGTAAAACAACTTGCAAAGTAAGGCTGCTACAATATAAACAGCAACCATCTACAAACCACATCAGAATTAAGCACCATAAGCATCATGAATTTAAAAGATTTCTTTAAAAAAATCAAAAAAGCTGCAACTGAATTACAAAGGTTTACAAGACTTTTGCAGTTGACAGCAGTACTTCAAACATAACCCAGGAAACTAGTGAAGACATTCCAGAAAACTACATATGCTAACCAGGAAGAATTTCTGTTCAAGAACAGGTTGCTGTCAGGTGCCTTGGGGAAAAAGAGGTCAGCACTTGGGGTATTTATGTCTAAGTTTTTGCAGGGAAGGGATCCGAGACAACTATAAAGTTGCTTTGTTAGTTATTAATTAAAACAGCAGATTAATCAAAACCTGACTTGGAAGCTTTTAACTTACATAGTCACTCCATTCACTCCAACTTTGCTATCTGTTCAGTAACACTACCTTTGACATGTCACTACTCTACCTCAGCAAAAGACTTGAAATGTCTTTCAGAGTTGAAATATATGTTTTCTCTGAACTGACACATCTACATTTTAAACAATCTTTATCAAATTTTATACTGACCAACACCATTATGGACTATGTTTTTCTGTGCTTGTGCACTATATGCAGCGTTGCTACAACAACAGTATTCTCAAATACATTAATTAAAAGTCAGGTCTTAGAAGTTAAGGGAATTGATTTTGACATGCAGCTTGCATCATGCTAGAAAAGTATGTTTGAACTAGGGATCTCTAGTAAGAGAGACTCATTCAGCTTTGTGAGTTTCCAAACTCCCCGTGAAGTTTTCTGTGACCTACTTATTTCTTGCAGACAGTATTGTTCAGGCACCTGTTATTATGAAAGAAAGATATTACCTAGATTTTATCAAAATCATATAGAAGTTTGCTTTATACCTGCGTTTCCATCATTGGCTTTTGAAAAGGGAAAGAATCATGATTGACACACCACAGGATGTCATTATCTTCATTTTCTGAAGCTGCCATTAGCAGAACTCCTAGCAAGAATAGCAGTAGTAAGTCCATATTAGAAGCAATCATTGTGTATTAAATGCAAACTCATTAATTCATTCCTAAGTTAGCAAAACTCAATCTTTAAGTCATTATCATACAATCTGAACAGCAAATAGTATCTTCTGGATTTGTACATCATATGGCACTTCAAAAGGTCACTTTTAACACCATTTGCCATCTAAAAGGTAAAATAGATGTTTACAGAGGTCAAAGTAATAGTGACTGTCACACAAAAATCATCTCATCTGAGCCATGTTCCACTGGTTACCTTTGCTATAAAGAGCTCTGTGAACCTTTGCAGGCTTCTCTACATTGGAAGAAGCTGAAAACCCAGGTGGCAAACGGACATGGACCAAGGTTAACATGGAAGGACGAGCCGTTGGATGTTTAAATTGTGACGTACTAAAATACAGTCGGACACCTGAAC
>WBND01000906.1:210970-237158 GCA_013398595.1 Tychaedon coryphoeus
GGAGAGGGGGGGTGATCGCTGTCGGAGAGGATAAGTGGAAGAGCCGACTAAGAGGGGACCTCATCAGTGTGCTTAAATATCTAAAGGAGGGTAAGGAGTGCCAAGAGGATGAACCAGGCTCTGCTCGGTGGTGCTGAGCCAGAGAGGAAGAGGCAATGGGCAAAAGCTAATGCACAGGAAGTTCTACCAGAGCATGAGGAAGAAATTCTTTACTGTGCAGTGACCGAGCACTGGAAGAGGTTTCCCAGAGAGGCTGTGGCGTCTCCCTATCTGAAGATACCCCATTTGTTTGGATGCAGTCCTGTGCCTTGTGCTCTGGGATGGCCCTGCTTGGGCAGGGAGGCTGGACCAAATGACCCACAGTGATCCACCCTGACCCATCCTGCGACCTGCTCGAACAGGCTGGCTGGGGCTGCGGGCATCACCGAGGGATCCTCGGGGCCACCTGAGGGACAGGCGTGGTCTCCTCTGCAGCCCCTCAGGCACAGGGTGGCCCCAAGGAGAGCAGTGGGAAGCAGCTCCTGTCCTATGTGTGGCTCTGGGCAGCTTCCTGCCCACCTGCTCGCTCTGCAGACACAGTAGCTCTGTTGGGCTGCAGTGACTGCCCAGTCAAAGACAGGGTGTAGGATCACACATATATCATACACATATTGGATCGGTCAAAGGTTGGACCCGTTGATGTCAGAGATCTGTTTCAACCTAAATAATTCAGTGGTTATTTGCTGCCAGCCTGATGTGGTACTGTGGGATGACAGTAAAGCTCAGACTGATGCAGACATGCGGATTTGGAAAGAAAACCCAAGAAAGACAAGCAGCTACTGGAGATGGTTCAGCAAAGGCAGTAGTAGTAGTAGCAATAATACTATATTAATTATTATAATAAAAGAAAATACATAAAATGTATCGTGTATATACTTGAGACATATAAGATAATTAATATATGTAATATATGTATACTAATAGAATATATTTAGATTTATTATTTTTCTAGTAGGTAGTAATTAATAATGTAAATAAATACTAGAGTAAAATAATAATAATATTATAATGATTAGGGATCTGGAACATCTCTCTTACAAGGAAAGCTTGTGAGAATGGGGCCTGTCTCAGTCTGGAGTAGACTGAGAGGGGATTTTATCAATGCATATAAATATCTCAAAAGCAGGTGCCAAGAGGATAGTGTCAGATTCTTTTCAGAGGTGCCCAGTGATAGGATGAGGTGGAATGGCCATAGATTAAAACACAAGAAGTTCCAGCTGAACATGAGGATGAACTTAGCATTGAAGGTGGCAGAGCTTTGGACCAGAGTATCAGGGAGTCTCCCTCTCTGGAGATATTCAAACCCCATCTGAGTATGTTCCTGTGTAACCTGCTGCAGGTGACCCTGCCTTGGTAAGGGGCTTGGAATGGATGACCTCAAGAGGTCCCTCCCAGCTCTAAAAACCCTGCGATTCTGTGATTTTGTGTGAAGTGATACAAGCCAAAACCAAGCTTACATTAGATTCTTCCAGATTGGAGCCCCTCAAGATCTGAATAGGGGTTTGAGTCAAACTTTGCAAATGTTTTGGTTGTTCATATGTAACTGGCTGCACAGTTATGATTATGCATTGTGAACAGTGTACACTTGGCTAATCTTTTGTTTAAGGAAAACAGAAGACAATCCCAAGGTGAATGGGCTGGCTGAACAAAAAAACAACCAGAAGTGAAGTCAGAAGGACTGAGCAGTAACTGGGGGAAAGGTTATTCCAGGAGTGGGTGATCATGTCCCATTAACTACCTACTCAAAAGAAATGTCAGATTCAACTGGAAGAACTCCACCTGCATTAATAACCATAATGTTATAGATAAAAACGAGATCAAGCCGAATTAAATATAATTAAAATAAGCGATATTTATTTTGCGACCGAAATACGGTCCTCGATAGCCACAATCAAAAAAGGGACAGTGCCGAGCCCGGGGTCGACACCGGGTGAACACACTCTGATCTGATCTCTATCGCATCAGATCTCCCAATGTTCACACCACAGCTTTGGTTAGTCCAGTTTTTATACAGTTTTTTTAGCCAGGAGCGGAGGTCTTTGTCTTCTTTCTGAGTTGGGCTGGACAAAGCCATATTCCAGGAGACGATGAATTTTGATGAAGGCAGGTTTAGGTTTTACAGGAAAGTGGAATTGAGATGTAACTTGCAGATTTTGGTTTACTGGAAACGGGCATTCAGATGTATTTTTCTTGATAGCTCTTATTATCTTAATTGTGGGTGCTTATCGGGCTCTTAACGTTTGGGTGTTCCCTGGACAAAGCCATCTCCACAGCAGCTACGTCTGTTGTCTTGCTAACTCCAGCTCCCCAGCCCCCGCTGGCAGCCCCAGTGCTGCGACCAAGCAATCCCAGTTCCTCCCTCCGCAGCTTTTGGTTTTAAAGTTTTTATTACTTTGCTCATACAGACATTGCTTATTCTACATTATTTTACAACTTTACACGAATTACATTATATCATATATTACACATAAGAAATGAGATATACAACCACAACCAACGGTTTGAATACTAGATAACAAAGTTATGTAATTTGTAACTGATCAATGTTGATACCTTTATTTGTTAAAATGTATGAATAGTGTAAAGCTCTGATTATCAGGAGAACAGCCTTTTGTGAGTTAACACGCAGCTCCCTACTCTGCACGAACAGGAATAAAGAAGTAGAAATGCATCACCTCAGTGTGCTAATTGCACACTGGATAACAAGCCCATGTTCAGGACAACATGAGGATTCAAGGTACAAAAGCAGAGTAAATAGCCTTTGCATGGCACCGGTTTGATGTGGCTGCTGTTTTTCCAGAATCTGGAGTGACACATCAGTTTTTTAAGTTAATGAGGCTGGGTTTCTGTTAAGTGATGTGTCTGCTCTGAACACCACATGCATTTGCAAAATGTCACAGGAAATGTTTGGACTGGAAGAAAATCTAGAGGGGTTTGGTTTATAAATTATGTTTGCTGCCTAGACTGCACTAACTCTCTGCTCCTCAACTGGTCCAGCATCCATTCTGGGAAGCTTCACTTATGACAGAGGCACATGGTACAAGGAAGGAAATCCACCCTCAACCTCTGCTTTCCAAATGAAGATCATAAAGTTAAACTTCATACCCTGCAGGGTTTACATCAGTGTTGAGGTTTAACCCCAGCCAGCAACCAACCCTAAGCAGCTGCTCATTCACTACCCCACCACCAGAATAAGGGAGAGAACTGGTAGGATAAAAGCTGCAAAACTTGTGGGTTGAGATAAAGAAAGTATAATAGGGAAAGCAAAAGCCACACACAAAAGCAAAGCAAAACAAGGAATTAAGTCACCACTGCACATGGGCAGGGTGGTGTTTGGTGATCTCTGCAGAGCAGGACCCCATCATGCATAATGGTTACTTGGGAAGACAAACGCCATCTCTCTAAATGTTCCCCCCTTCTTCTTCTTTCCCCCCGATTTATATACTGAGCACGATGGTCTAAAGTATCTCTTTGGCCAGGCTGAGTCACCTCGCCTGGCTGTGTCTCTTCCCAACCTCCTATACACTCCCAATTCCCCTGCTCATGTGGCAGCCTGAGAAGCAAAAAAGGCCTTGGCTCTGTACAAGCACTGCCCAGCAACAACAGAAATATCTCTATATTATCATCACTGTGTTCAGCACAAATCCAAAACATAGCCTTGTACTACCCACTGTGAAGATTAACTATACTCCAGCTGAAACCAGCACAACAGCGAATGCTGAAATTCTCTATCTTCTCAAGATTAAGAAGCTAGTGCCTAGTCACCAGTGGGATTCCCTCGGGCTCAATTTTAGGGACAGTGCTCTTTAATGTTCTTATAAATTATCTGATTGCAGGAATTAAGTCTGATTATACTAAACCAGGAGGAGCTGTTGAGTCCCTTCATAGTAGAGGAGATTTGGACAGAGAGCTGATCAATCATTAAAAATCTAACAAGTCCCACATTCTCCATACAGGACAGGGAAATTATGGTTGCACAGAGAAACTGGGGGATGAGAGGCTGGATTGCAGCTCCATGAAAAGCAATCTGAGTTTTTGGGTTGCTGCCAAGTTGGATATGAGTCAAGAGTGTGCCAAAAGTGACAGCCAAAAGGGCCAACTATGTTGTGGAGGGCAATCAGGCACAGCACTGCTGGCCAGTCAAGGGAGGTGACTATCCCATTCCGCACTGTGCTGTGGGCTGCGCACGCCATGTCGAGACCTATGTGCAGTTTTGGGCACCTCAATTAAAGAAGGACATCGCATTGTTAGGGTGTCAGAAATAGGGGGCCAAGATGATAAAGAGTATCGAAGCAATCTTNAGCTTGGGGAAAGTTCAGGGGGAGCCTCAAACTGTGGATACTTTCTTCTCGGGGGAAACGGTGGAGGACCTGCTGATCTCCTCTCCCTGGTGACCAGCAGCAGGACAGGAGGAGACGGAATGAAGCTCTGCCACAGGAAATTCAGGTTGGGCATCAGAAGGCTCACCCTCTGGGAAGGTGGTCCCCTCAGAGAGGGCCTCTTCCGCCCTGGAAGAGGCTTCACAGAGAATTAGTCACGACACCAAGCCTAGCAAAGCTCAAGGAGCGTCTGCACAACACTCGCAGGAACGCGGTTTAGTTTAACGTGGTGCTGCGAGAAGCATGAAATTCGACTCCGCTACGCTGTTGCATTCTCCGCCGTGAAGGAAGCTCGGCTGTGCCCGCCCAGCCGCTTCCTGCCCGCGCCTGTTGTGGATCCGGGGCAGGCAGAGCATGGAGCCGGCGGCCGCGGGCGGTGAGCGGCGGGGGCGGCGGGGCTGAGCCGGGCCCAGCTCACCCGCAGCCCCCGCTGACGGCCCTGGTTTCTTCTCCCCTTTCGTTGCAGATGCAGAGATGTTGGGAACACCCGACCCGGAGCTGGCGGCCACCATGGGCTTCTCCGGCTTCGGTGCGTGGCGATGCGGCCGGCGGGCCGGGGCTGGCTGGCGGAGCGGGGGCCGAAGCCGTGGGGCCTATCAGCCCCAGGTGGGCTTGTGTTCTAGTCTCCTTTGCTTCCTTTCCAGGGAAGAAAGCTCGGACTTTCGACCTCGAAGCTATGTTTGAGCAAACGAGAAGAACTGCAGTGGAGAGGAGCAGGAAAGTATTGGGTAAGAAGAGCGAGCGTAGTCGGCTTTTGCATTTTAAAACGTCTATTGATTTGCTCTCTCAGGGCGGTGTTTAAAGTGTCTCGGACTGGCAGTGTAGGGAAAAAACCAGAAACGCAGTTTTGTTCGAGGAAGGCAGCCCTGAACGGCTTGGGCCTCGATGAACAGTAAAGTTATTAATTTGCTGATGTTGTCTGAGGCTTAGAGTAGTGTGCATGTGCAAAGCTCCTGTTGTGAGGCATAGCTTGAAGATACAGGAAAAGCACAAACTCTTTCTTCTTTTGCTTAGCCGCGTATCTGTCTTTGAAGAGAAATTGATATAGCTTTAATCTTGACACAGTGAATAAGAAGTGTGTATCTTAGACCAAGGAGCAGGTTGTGTAGCTGTCCACAGATGTGTCACTGCCTTCTGCTGTTCCAAGAGTGGGACATGGAGAAAATGGTATCATTTGCTGCCTGTAATCAAGCGAACATCAGTCCAAACAAGATGTCTGACAGTCATGCATGTTCTACAAATCTCTTTGCCAACCCAGTTATTCATGTTTTCTCCTTCCTCTTGGCCAGTGTGTGGAGAACGTATGTCTTTTGGTTTATTGTGATGCCATGTTTTTTTATTGCTCTGATTCTATGCAGAACGAGATCAGACTTCTCTGGAGGCTCACTGACTTTTTGTACTTTAAGACACTATGAAATTCAAATATACAAGGGATTCCAAAATTCATTTTGGACAGGTTTGTTGTTGGTTGTGGGATTTTGGTGTTTTTTTTTTTTTTTTTGTGTTGGCTGAGTCTAAACACAGCAATGTTATGTCCACGTTGGAAACCTTTTTATGTTTGATACTTTCTCAGGTTGAGCTATCATTCCTTATGAGGAATTGCTTATTTCCAATTATATTATAATTTACAATAATAATATTTTTGTTTAGTAAGGAAGTTCAGTAAGTGGTTGCAAAAATACAATGTTTTTAAGTCCAGATATCTTGGCCTGCATCTTTAGTATGTCCTCTCCCTTCCTCTGCAGCAGACCATATCCCAGCCAACCCCCCCCGCCAGATTTCTAGGCTTACACCCGTGAAAGAAACACACTGCGTTTTATGCTTTATAAAGTTGATAATTTATCAAAAAATGATAAAACTTTGTATGTAATTCAGCTGTTTAACTTAGAAACAAATTTTAGTATTGGGAGTATGGTAATCAAGAATCTGTATGTGTTGTGGGGTTGGCTTAATGTGAGCCAACTTATTTTCATAATTTCTTCTGATACACTTCTGCTTTTTAGCTTTTTGGAATGACCATGAAAACTTGGATGTGACTCCCCCACTACCTGATTTGTGGAGCTCAGATCAAAATATGTTTCCTGGTTCTGCATCATGCAGCTGTTTGTGTTTCTCTTCAGTGGAAAGTGTTTGCCAACTTTGCTGGAAATATATTTTTATTTTTTGTTTCTCTAACAGGGAGCAAAATAGAGCACAATGTTTCTTGTATAGAAAGAAAGATATATTTTCTCTCCCTAACTGATTTTTTTTGCTAACTTTTAGTGACATAGTAGTTATACTGGTTACCCCCCTCATTACTTAATAGGAGATTAAAGTTTTTGTTTGCTTTGATTTTATTGGGGTGTTCCATAGGGTTTCTTTTTCAGCGAGTGAAGTAAGAATGAGCTACTAATGTAAACAACACTTTGTGTTTATTTTCCATATTTAAAGTTCACCTATTTACACAACTGTATACTTTTAACTGCACTAATTTAGTTCCCTTTGCTATGAAAACATCAACATTTCTCTAAAGGGATCATACTGTTTTAGTATAATGCTGAAAATAATTGAAATATCAGCATCCTTATATGATCAACTTATGTTTGATAACATGTACAGATGAACAACTGGGAGGTGTTCACATTGTCCTTTTGATGTTTTGTTGAGTGATCATTGCAGTAGCAATAGAAGTTTAATATATACGAAAATGTATTTTCAGTTAAATCCTTTATTTGCTGTTACCTTTTCAAGTATTTAATCTAAGTCTGAAAGTGAAAAAAACTGTCTTACTGTCCTCAGCAAGCCAGTAGTTTTAGTATTTTTAAAAGTCTTGATTATTTGTTATTTCTGTGCTGTCTCTATTCAGAGGCCCGTGAAAGAGAAAAAGAAGACCAGGCTGAAAAGGAGTTTAGAATTCTATGCACTGATTCATCAGTTTCAGCATCCAGTGCAGCAGGACCTGGGTCCACATTAACTGAAAGGTACTTAGATATGGTGGGAGATTTCATGTATTAGCTTTCTTACGTGAAGAGGGTGTTGGCTTGTTTTGATAACATGAGTATCATTTAGCTTGTGTGAATGTGTCTTATTATCTTAAGTATTTCAGTGGAAATACTGATTTTAAACTTTAAAAAAAAAATTTCTTAGAGATGTGTCAATATTTGCAAATATTGATTTGATGTATATTTAATAAGGAAAATTACTGCTTCCTCCTTGATCCTGTTCTGTGTACTTTTTTAAAATCTAGATCAATGTTGTGTTTTTTGAAAATATTAGGGCAAATACAATGACAACATGTGATGACTTTATTTGCAGCTATTGTGTCTACCTGTAGACTATTCTTGTTTATGCCTGATGAAAAAAAAGGCAAAGTAGGTGACAGCCTCTGTGTGTGGATTTTATGGAGTAATGGTGAGGTAGAGAAAGCTATTTTTTTACTTCAGTCTGAAGTTTATTCTTAAACTTTTGTCTGTTTCTGACGAACAATATATACTATGTATTTTACAGTTTAAATTCTGAAATTCTGGGAAATCAAAAGTTGCTGAGGGGAGTGAGGACCACACAAGTCCATTGTGTGGCAAGGCTGGCAGCCATGACAGATGGCAGCTGTACATTTTTAGGTTTCTGTATCGATGGAAGTTTAACAGCCCATACAAGACTCTAGTAGATCTCTACAAAGGCATATTATGGGCTGATAGAGCCTATATGTGGTAAGTTATTAGAGACAAACTTATAGACTTTCAGACTGAACAAATTTTTATTAGAAGATTTTAGTTTTGCATGTTGGTCTTTGGAAAACCTGGGCACTCTCACTGGAATACTTGATTACTACTTTCTGTATCCTGTGTTATGTCTTGTGCTTCCATTTGCTTCTGATGGTCTTATATACCCATTTGGTGCCATAATGAAGGATGACAAGAATTTAAATATAGCATGATTGTGTATTGTAAATGGGTGATTCCAATATACATAGCCAATTTAAACAGGTAATAAGGTCAATACAGAGATTTTCCATAATTATCTCATTCTTCTAATTGACTTGATAAGAGAGACCTCCAGAGACTTTATATAAAGTAAGATAAAAAATACTTTAAATTAGGCTGAGTTATTAGGTAGCCTCTGATAACTCATCAGAATTCTGCTCATAGCACATTTTCTTTGTTTTTGTTTTTTTACTGAACATTAAGAAGGAAGGGCTTAACATGAAAAGTTCTCAGGGAATTTTTATATTTCCGTGTAAAAAAGGGTATGTAGCTTAGTTCTTAGAAGTAAAAACAGGAAACTAGAAAGACATGCTGTTGTGACTCAGTCTTAATACAGAGGAGCAATCCTGCAGCTGACAGTTTTAGTCTGAAATACAGGATTTTCTGGTTATTTTTATGACAAAGATTTTAGTTACTATGATTTGATCTAATATGCATAGCATCTTTTATTCTCTGATAATGGCAACAGTTTACTGATTTTTAATTTTTAAAAGTTATTGGATTTTTTTTAATTATTGGAGTAACTCATATACTAATCTTTCAATTGTTAAAGTGTCACTCCAAAATTATGTGAAATACAGCTAATTTTTTCTCCTGAGCTATCTCATCCCTGTAGAGAAATGTTTGCAATAGCTATGGTACTTAATTTAGGCATATGTACAATAATTGCACCTTGTGAAATGAGAGGTTCAGTTAGTATGTGGAAAGGAAAAAGCTGAGAAAATTGAGTGATGTGCAGAGAATGAACTCATGGGGGTGATATGTCCACATACTAGCACAGCTCTCAAAGTGTTTTTTGTTTTTGCTCTTCTCGGTGTGCCATCCATGCTCTGTTACTGCTTTCTATTTTTTTTTCCTCCTCTTACAGCTTGTTTTAGTCACTGAGGAGGTAATGAGGGAAAGCAAAAAAGACCTACACTTTTCTGAATCCTGGGAGAGGTGCTGGCAAAGTGGTTTATCTTTCTTTACAGCCCCTGGTAGAGTAAGATTGGAAGTTGAGGGAAACACCATTTGCTTAGTCCTTTCTGTCAGCACCACTCCCAGCTGCTGCCAAAAAGGTAGATGGGCTTTTGGTCTGGCTGCATTGGTGTGGTCTTATGTTTGACTTTATCCCAGTCAGGACAGAGGATACTGTAGCTGTTGGTGGAGTATTTGGCTGTCCCTGCCATGCTTGGAGTGTGGAGAAAAATTACACTGCAGCGCTGGCCATGTCACATGCAGAGTGGCTGTGCTGTCTCTGAGTCTGACATGTTTGATTTGATCAATTTCCTTCCCAGCAAATGAGAGAATGGTAAAGGTAATGAGGAAGAAAGGTAGATACTGTTCTTTGGTGAAGATCTGAATATTTGGGACTCCTAGGATTGCAGTGGCCTCCTTGAATCATTATGTTGTATATATCATTCTCACTGGCAGAGTGTATATTTGGTTTCATTCAAAAACTAATTAAATAATTTGGCTTTTGGGGAAAAGATGCGTGGTTTGCTAGTGTAGGAATGCATATCAACTTTCAAAATGAGCTCTTTGCATATTGTGTTATGAAGTTAGTTATGAAGATAGCTTACTTGAAGAACTCTGAAGATCCCAATCTGTGCCTCTCATGCTGGAAAACCTTCCCTTAGGCGAAAGGATATTGATTGTCCTGTTGTTGTAGAGTAAGAGAAGCTCTTTTTGAGTTGATTTGTGAGACAGTCATACTCTGGTCTAGCTCTTTGAATTAGACAAGCTATTAGCATACAAACCCTGCTCTTCACTGTAACATCTGAGGTCCAAAGTCATGTTGGTTTTAGTTTATTCTCTTTTCTTCCTGAAACACAGTTTCAATTGCTTAACAAACAATTTTTTTTTCCATGCAATTTAGTACCTGCTTGTACAGCTGGTTCTGGAGGCAAAGCAGGGCAGCATTCTCTGTCACAGTTATGTATGTCAGACCAATTTTCTTCATCTTTTATTATGCTCCTAAACTTCTATGTTTTTTATCATAGTTTTCACATGGTGTTATAGATAAAAATGAGATCAAGCCAAATTAAATATAATTAAAATAAGCGATATTTATTTTGCGACCGAAATATGGTCCTGGATAGCCACAATCAAAAAAGGGACAGCGCTGAGCCCAGGGTCAGCGCCGGGTGAACACACACTGATCTGATCTCTATCGCATCAGATCTCCCAATGTTCACACCACAGCTTTGGTTATCCCAGTTTTTATACAGTTTTTTTAGCCAGGAGCGGAGGTCTTTGTCTTCTCTTGTCGTTCAGTGTATTCATGTAGTTTTCTTACACTGCGTTGAGCTAGACAAAACTATATCCTGGAAGGTGATGAATTCTGATGAAGACATGTCCTGGCTTTAGGGAAGGCGACTTTGAGATGTGTCTTGTCGATCTCAGTTTATGGGACACTGGGCATTCAGATGTATTTTTCCATGGCGTTGATTATCTTTAATCAAGGGTGCGTATCAGGTCTTTGTAGCTTGGGTGCCTCCTAGACAGGGCCATCTCTGCTGCTGCTAGATCTGTTGTCTTGCTAACTCCAGCTCCCCAGCCCCCGCTGGGAGCCCCAGTGCTGCGACCAAGCACCCCCTGTTCCTCCCCCTGTAGCTCTCGGCCTCTAAGTTTTTATTACTTTACTCACACAGACACTACCCGTTCTACACCAATTTACAACTCTACACGAATTACATTAGATCATATATTACGCATGGTAACCTAAACTTTAAAAAAACCCGAAAAAAACAATACCTCTCTAGTTTCACAAAGAAACGGGAAAAGAAGACTATTTTTTCAGCCTGCTCACTTAAAAATTCTGAAAATATAAGCTCCCAAACGGAGCCGTGGAAGTTGAGCTTCTCACACTGAGAAGACCTTCTGCCCTTTGGAGCAGCGTGGCTTGGGAACTGCCAGCAGAGGGAGCGCGGCTATTTTGAATAAGCTGCAGGAACACAGACACAACAACTCAGCTTTTCAGAAATTTCCGTATGCCAAAAATAGTGTGTTTGCACAACTGATTTGGGCAACAGCAGAATTGTAATTTATTGGAACTTTTGAAGCATTTCAAAAGGTGATGGTGGGCCTACACTAAGTTAATGAAAGTTAGTGTGCGTTTTGCTGCTAATTTTGGTGTCTACTGATTTACAAGTGTGTTCAACACTTTTTATCTGAAAGTGACAATGTTCTTTAAATACTAATGTTTTACGTTTGCCTTGCAGAGAGGCAGCGTATAGGGGAAGTGAGGACAGCTCAAATGAGGCATTAAGTGGTCCTTCTATGCAAGCACAGAGTTCTGCTAAAGGTCAAGCTGTGGATACTGATGATGATGATGATGATGAAGAATTTATCGGGCCACCACTTCCCCCTGGGTTCAAGGATAGTGATGACGACAATGACAATGATGATACAGAGGAGGAAGATAATGTAAGTAGTTTGTTTCTCTTTAATGTTTTAATCCTGTGAGTGGGCTCTGATTTGTATGTGTGCCATTCCTTTTTGATGAAATTTCCAGGTCATGTATGACTTGTTCAAAACACAGGTTTTCTGTTTTTCTTGCAGTTTTTCTGTTTTTCTAATTATAATTCATCAAACGCAAATAATTATTTTCATTTAAAAATATCAGGATTTAAAACAAAAATATGCATTGGAGTCTCAAGGGAAAATCAGCATCAATTTGTGTGTATTGTTTACTTTTTTTGTTTTCATGTTATGAAAGAACTAGATAAATAAATATTTAGTATGGCTATTTTGGATGGTTTGTTTCCAAAAGCATATGTAGAATTTTGTATGAGAAAGAGGAGGGAGAGGTGGGCTTGAATCTAGGGAGAGCAATTGTGCCAGAACTGTTTTTAGGAAATTAAGTCTGATAACTGAGAGCTTTTTGGTTGGTTGGTTGGTTGGTTGGCTGTTTTTGTTTATTTGTGTTTATTTTGATTTGCTTTTTTCTAAGTAAGTGCCAGACCTGTTTGTTGTTAAGAATAGTATTTTTTATCTATGTTGAAATCAGGAGGACACCTGACAGCCTAACTTTGGTATCACAGATATTCTGTTAACAAGCCTTTCTCTATTTAGTTAAAAGGCATTTGGATCTAGCACTGGGTGATGTGATTTAGTGGTTTCAGGGTTACACTAGTAGTGCTGGGTTGGGCCAAATGATCTTAAAGGTCTCTTCCAACCTTGATTATTTGGTGATTCTGTGAAAAGAATAGTGGTTTGATGTTTATTCTTCAAAACTGCCTGGGTCGAATATTCTGTGGTGTTGGGTTTTGTGTGATGGTTTCCATGTGTAACAACAATCATAGAAGTCCTGTGAAAACAGCCTTACTTACTGCTGTTTCGAACCATCTGTTAACAGAAAAAGACCTGTATGTCCTGTTACACATATGTAAACCAAACTGTAAAAAACTCTGAATTTCCAGGTGTCCAAAGGCTTTCCTTTTTATTTTTGTTTGTTTTTACTGGGGATTCAGTTTGTTTGCTCTTTTTCTAGAACATCTCTTACCTTGCATGTTTTGAACTTACATTTTAAAGTTTAGAGAACTCATTTAAAATGCTTAAGAGGAGCTTCTTAAGCCATGACATAACTCATTTTTTAGAGTGACCCTAAACTTATGTGCTGACAAAGTTTTCTTTTTGTTTTTTGTTTAACTACAAGGGATAAGTAATGGGAAATTCTGGTGTCTGGTGTACTTATATCACTTTGTCTGATTAATTTGATTCACTGTTGCCTATGGATTTCTTTAATTATTGGACTGTACAGTTTAGTCCCACACCTACTGTGATAGTATCTGTACCCCACAGATGACTTGTTCTGTCTAAGGGAACCACGCAGAGATAAATCCAGAATTTTCTTTGAGAATTACATAAACCCTAAGTACACTTACTGTTGACCTGCGTTAGGAATTCTTTTAACTTTTAGCTGTTTGGGCACTGTGGAGCCGGTCTCTGTTCCTGAGGGCATTATAGACTCACTGGGCTTCAGTTGCTATGTGTCATGTTATATTAAAATCCCTATTTCTTTTCTGCCAACTTCTCTGGAATGCCAAAGGCAAAACAAATCGCAGAAACAAATTACTTCAGCCTGTCTTTCTCAGTAGTCACTGTGCTGATTAGCTGTTTTAATTTCTAACAAGACACTGGTATTAGTTTTTTATTCATACGCATTTGAATAATACTACAACTGGCTTGTTGAACTGAAGTTACTGGTGACCAGAGTCAAAAGACCCTAATGAAAAGTTTCAGACAGAAAGGTAACTTGCAGTCTAGTGTGATTTAATTTTGTCTGAACTGAAGACAATAGTTACAAAACAGTCTAGAATAGATTTGGTTGAGAATAAGCAGAGCAGCAGAAATATGAGACTTGTGGGTTTTCAGTCTAAACAGTTAATTTATAACTGGGGAGATTTTGTGTCAGTGTGAATGCCAGAGGCCTTTGGGGTCTAGAGCCTTCCCTTACTGCTGCTCATGAACTCCGTTATTTTCTTTCCTGTGAAGGGAATCAGGAAGCAGCTGTGCTTTCCTGGTTTCCTGTTGATCGATTGGTGATCACAGTATGATCTTGTGAGCCCCAAGGAAGGCAGGTGTTCCAGTTATGAGAACTCTGTGATTCCTTTCTTTTGCTTGTACATAGCCTGCGGTTGATATGCTTGAATGCTGAACTGAGACAGGAGAAACTGAAAGCTGAATATTTTTTTCCCCAGATGTATTGTGAGACTGTCTCTCTTTTATTATCATATTTTGCTGCTGAAGTAATTTCTTGAAAACACAAGTATCTATGGTTTTGATCCTGAGGAAATGAAGTTTATTTTTAGTAGTTCTAGGTGTTGTAGTGTATAATTTGTAATCTGAAGTCTTGGGAATTTTGTATGACAGATAAAATACTCCAAAATACTGGCTTCACCCTGACATTTTCCCACTGTCTCTCAAGTCTAACTTTAGGCGTGGGGATTTTTTCATGGTTGCTTGTTCAGTTGTTTTTGCTTTCTTATGGCAGACTGTCAGTAGAGACATTTGTCAGATTGGGCTTGCTATGGGGCAGATAACTTTTGAGTCCTGGACTGCCCAGTTCACATGAGTTATATTACTTGATAAACATTAAGGTGGAAGGAGTAGTTATTTTCTTTGATGGGAATTTTTCATACCTTCTTGGTATTTTTATGGGAAAATGACCAACAACAGGTAATTGCTGAATGTTTTGAATTGACACTGGTATTTTTTGAGTATTATGCGTTTTTGTAATTTGCATAAATCACCTTTGATACAAACCAAACATAATTTTTTAAGAGCCTTAGGTATTATTGAATGTATCAATTTGTGAAAGAAAATACTTCAAGTCAGAATTCACACAAGTTCACGTGATATATGCAAGTCTTTGTGGTGATATTTTTAGAGGATTTTTTTGTGTTTAATCTGTGTTGATACTGATGATTAGTTGCATTTAACAAATAAATATTTAGGTTAAATGACTTGCTAATGTGGTATCACTCACTTCCATTTGTGTCAAAAGTGATTATTCTTAACAAACCAGAGTATGCTTGGGAGTATTTATCCAAATGCATGCGTTACTGTACTTGTTTTGTAGTAGTGTAAGGAATAGTGCTTCATCAAGTACGTTTTAAGGACAATAGGTACATGGGGTATTAATTCCTTCTGATATTTTCCTCTTGGTTTAGTGTCCTGTCTTATATAAAAGGCTTGCATTGGTTTGGGGAATGAGGAAGGTTAAAGCTAGCTATTTGAGTTGTAATCAGCACTTGCTTTTCTGTGGTGCCTTTTCTTCTAATGGTGTAAAACGTGGTGGATTTGTCAGTGTCCATTTTTCACATGGTCGTAAGCTGAGAAGGGGAGGGAGGAAGCAGAGCATCTTCTGTAGTGTGAAGTTTTTCAGGGTTGATCTATCCTGTGATCTTAACCTTTCTAGAAAACTTCAAGAAAGTCTTTGAAAGAGGAAACAGCTTATTTTACAAAAGGGCAAATGGATAATGGGGGCAATATTGCATGTGGTAAATTTTGGATTAGGAAATATGGTAGAGACTTGGCCAGCTCTTTTTCCTTGGCAAAATGCACTGGGAGTCTGTCTGATGTCTGTGCACTCAAAATCTGTCTGGAGAGGGACAGATTAGCAAAAGCAGTTGTGTCAGGATTGGTAGGTAGACAGATTTAGATCTAGGACATAAACGTTTTTCAAGGGAATGGGTGATACATGTTAGAAGACTTTAGTAACAGACAGTGTATTTGTTAATGCTCTCTTCTACATGTCATTAGAAAATGTACTGAGGTCTTTAACAAAACTTAATGTAATGTTAGCATTAACATTACATTAACATTTTTCTGGCTTGAGGCAACAAGTAAAGGTGATTGTTGAAGAATTTGCCAGATGGATTTGCAAAGATTTACCTTCTGTTTGGAGCTGAGTTTACAGTTCATTCTCCTTTGGAACAGAGAACTGTTTCTCCCTGCAGCACCAAAGGGATACTAATCATGTTGTAATTATGTCCCTGAAATAAGTACAGCCTTGGGTGCTGGAGAGGCCCCAAGGCTGTAGTCTGATTTGGCCTGTTTCCAAAATGATAGCATAGCTGTATGTCAGGTTTTAGAATTATTTGGAGATATTTTAATTTTTTTTTTCCAGAAATTTAACAGGACATACCAGTGATACTTGTCCAGAATGGAAGGAAGCCATTTCCTGCTGATTTAGATAGAGAATTTAAGTCGACTGTAATTGCTCCAATTAGAATTTGGCTATGGTACCAGACTAAAAATTGTGGTGTTGTAAAAATATATAAATGTTATGGAAATCTTTAGTCATCCTAAGGATTTATAAGATTTAGGTTGAGAATTGTCTGTCCTGTAACTGCTGAAACTTATTTACCCAGTCATGTTTCATCTTGTCTAAAGAGGAAAAAGTATAGTAAGCTGAACAAAGCAATTTTTTGTGTGCAGAAGAGACAGAAGAGTGCGGTTTTGAGGGCAAGAGGCATTATCTTTTAAATCCTCCTAGTTAATGAGAAAAAATATGTAGCAGTTAACCATTACTTTCAATTTTCTTGTATGTTACCTTCCTATATAAACATGAAGCAAATGCTTTTTTCATATATATGCATGATATGTTGTTACGCCTTAACAATGAAAATTAAGTAAATATATTTTATTTATATTAAACTTGGAATGAGTTGTGGCATTTTTAAAGGGTCATTGATGTGGTTACTGGTGGTGCAAAGATTGAAAAAAGTTATATCCAAAGTGAGTTAAAACAGATTTGCGAACTTTGCGAAAATTAGAAGAAAACAAAATAATCAATCTCTGTCTTCCAATGTGAGAGAATCAAACAGAAGCTGTAAAGAAAGGAATACTCAACTTAAGAAACAGAGATCATATAGCGAGGAAGCTAGCAAGGTAATTCCCTTAGGGAATGATGATCTTTGATAAAAAGGCATGGGTATTTGCTCATCTCCTCTTCGACCAAGTGCCCCAGAGTTCATGATTACCAGTTGCTCCTAGAGGGTACTTGGAAGATCTCTATTGCTTGATTAAGAACTCAGTAAGGCCAAGCCTTCTTTGCTGTATATCACACCATACTTTTTGGTGGATGATACAGACTTTAATTAATTTGCAATATGACAGAATGTGTAAAGTTTAGAATGTTTCCCCTGATAGGTACTTTGTGTCCTGTGATTTGTTTCCAGAAATATTTTGTGAGAACATCAGGAAGCATATATTTGTCGCCTGTGAGGTGCTTTAAAGTTAAAGAGAGGTGATTTTACTAGTATAAAATAAAATACTATACAGAACATAATTATAGTTTTTACTGCTCTTTTTAATGAAGTTCAGATATCTTCTGTCCTGTTTTTATCAGTTCTTTTAGAAACCCTTTACCAGGTCAACTTTAGCTGGTGTAGCCTGTAGAAAGTCTTCTTTAGGAGCTGCTGATACGACTTCTGTGTTTGAAGAGGGAGCTGTTAAGAGTGATGCGAGGTGTTCTTCATCTCAAGGCCAGATATGCTGTGGCTGTAAACCTTCCACGGTTAAAACATGGGATCCTCATGCTCATCCCTCCAAGACCCTTCATTTCTTTATAGCCAGAAGATTTTGTGGAAGCTAATGTCCTCAACTGTGCTGAGAGGGATAGTAGACTTTTAATTTTTTTTCTGCCATGTATGTTTAAACCATGCATAACCTCGAGACTGTGTGAGTCTGTACTCTACTGCTTAAGAAAAGAAGTTGTCTTTCTAAGCACATATTCTGCATGTTTATCTCAGTCACAAGACTGTACTTTTGATACAGTATTATTTAACAAGAATGGGTAGTTGCAATGGTACATGCAATGATACATGCAGTGCAATGCTGTACATTGGTATATGCAATGGTATATGAACATTCTGTCCTGAATATTACTTTCTTTACTTCCAGTAGAAGCTGGGATATTCAGAGGTAAAGATATTGAAATTAACTTATTCTTTGAGAATTAAAACCACTTAAGCACAGTCAAAATGAAGTGGTGACTGCCTCTTTACCTGATGCTTGATACATTTTTTGTATCATTTGTATCATTTTTGGCAGTTGCAACAGATTTCCAATATACTTTTAAAAAGAAGCACAAATATCATATTGTTGCTATCAGTGTTACAATATGTAAAATCTTTTTAAATTTGGCCAGGGAGCTAACAGCAATGGTCACACTGTATTCAACCTTGTTGGCATCACTGTGGAAAACACAAATTGAAAGAGCAGGTTTTTCTCTGTATTGGTATGTGACTATTACCTTTTTGAAAACTTGTTTGTGCTCTGAACAGAATAATGAGAAATACAGGTACAGAGCATTGTTGCTTGAATCGAGAGGAAGATGAAGTGGATGATAACAAGTATTTGAAATATTTATGGTAGGGATGAATAAATAATTTAAAAGGATTGGATTTGAAGGAAGAGTGTAAGTGACATGCAGTTACACTTCCTCACCAAAACAAGTCTTCACAGGATTTTTGATGAATGATTTATGTTAAACTATTGGAACTGCAGACTACTCCAGCGGAATCCTTGGAGAGCAATTTTGTTGACTCTAAAAATGTCTGCTGTTTGTTTAAAAGACGGCTTTGGATTTTTATGAATGTGAGATTACCACACATATTGTTTTACAACTGCTGCAATGACAACCCTTATTTGCAGGTGAGCACTTAGCAGTATACAGGGACTATACATACTTGATGCTAACAGTATCCAGATCACACAACATTCACACTGAACTTCCTTCCTTTTCTTCTGCTTATCCTTTTCTTTGTATTTTAAAGCCTAATAAAACTATTTTCAAATTTTTAGAATCTTGGACAGTATTTTACTGCATTACTTTGTGTACTATTCATGAATTTTTATATGACGTACCATTGTAACTAAAGATTAATAAATATTCAAATAACTAAATATGGAAAGAAGAAAGACTTTTTCCTGATTTCCTTTCATAAACCAATATAGTTACTTTCTCTAGAGGATCTGCATAATCATAAAAAATGAATTGTATGGCCTTCTACTAACCATAGCTTTTTGGGAAGTTCTGAGGCTTTTGAAATGTATTTTTGTAAACTATTTATTCCTTTATTTTACTTAGAAGTATTTTAATTTTGAACATTATCAGTTTTAAATCTGTTGGTACTGAAGAACTGTCTCAAATACTTAATGACAGATAAGATAAAGACTTTCAGTTTTCTCCTAAGATCCTCCATGTGTTTATATATGAATATTATTTTCTTAAGAAAAAAATATATTAATATAAGCATCATATGCAAGAATAGAAAAAAAGTGATATTTTATGTAACCCTTACTTCCAAATATAAAATAAGTAGCTCAGAAAATACCTTTGTGTTTCCTGTTCAATTTTCTGAAATAGGGCTTAATGCATATAGCTAATAAACAGCCATTTCGTGAAGCTCAGGTTCATTATTTAAGGTTGGAGGATTAGATCCATTTTCATGTAAATGTTGTGCTGACTTCAGTGGGACTGCAGACATGGACCTCCAGTTTTTTTTGTGGGACTGAGTATGCATACTCACTGGAAGTTCTAGTGGCGTACCTTTGCTTTTACACTATTAATAACACAGAAGACACAGAGAAAATGCAATTTGCTTCTGCCGGCAAAAAAAGAAAGAAAAGAAATACCATGATTTGTGACTTTCATTTTTATTTCCAAGTTTAATTAGTTAACCAGTGTTTAACAAATGAAAGTACACGGTGGGTTGCAGCAAAGTGTGCTTCCCATGTGGGGATAAAAAAACTCATGAGTAGAACAGTTTTCTTAACCCTTGTGCAATACACTTCTTTCTTCCTTTTATTCCCCACAATTGCATAGAGAGGCTCTGGAAACACCACAGAGGCACACCAGCTGTCCTTGGACTTTTAGTAGTCTTGCATAGTTTCTGTAGCCCTCTTTAGCAGCTAGCTTGGAACCAGTTTTTAGAATAGTTAGTACTATGTCAAGATTTTTATTTGAATTATTTGGATGTGTGGAATTAATTTCAATGACCATTCTCATGTGGTGAAACACAAGGTCTTAAATAAGGGTTGAACTCAGTTATAGTGACCTTTTGCAGTACAGAGGCCCCTTAGGTCATCTTTCATATAATAATGAGTATGAACCATGTCATGGTTTGGGAATGGTATTCCCCCATTTAGTACTCCCATTTAAAAGAAAACCATGAGCTGCTCCACTCCCTCCCTCTGGTGGGGGACACAAACGCAGAGATCATGGGTTATGAACAATATTAGAATAATTAATGTTATTGTTAGAACAATTCGCTGGAAACAGCAATGGATTTGAAATCAAAGAGTAGCAGCAAGAATATTAATAACCAAAGTGCGCAAGGAGAAGGTGATTCATATGGAAACGGTCTCCTTTGCTTAATTGTCCCAGGCATGGTGAATGGCTTCTGGTGACTGGAAAGGGAATGCCCTTCTTCTTGGAAGAGTCTCTTTTCCCTGCCCCTAGCACTGACATGAGTTGTAACTGAGTGGTATAATGTCTTGTTCATGCCCCATCATGACTGGATCCAGAGCAATGCAGGAAATAAATTCTAGACGAACTATAAATACCAGGAATAGAACTTCTTTTTCTACGCATGACCAAAACTTTTGTTGTAGAAAATAATGGCTTTGAAGAGTTATCCTACTCAGTTAATTAATTCAAGTATCTAGAACGAAAGCAGAAGCTAGAATTCTAGTTGATGTGAGTTATTTTCGTGGAAATGTTAGAAAATCTAGCTTGTTGTTTCCGTCAAGTATTTCACAAATATCGCAAATATAGTGATATTTCCCCATCACTTACTATAGGGCATATATTTCTAGATCAATTCAGGTGTCAGAAAGAGCTCATAACCTTTATTAGAGTTGCAATGTCCTGTGAATGAGGAGAAAATTTATGTTAGTATCTGCCTCAGTAGCTTGTGTGTGTTACCTGTTCTTTTTCTATTATGTACTACAGGCAAACCGTGGGACTTAATGCTTTTATTTAAAGAGGGAAACAAAGAAACAAAAAAATAAAGAAGTCATGTTATCCATACAGCCTTTTCATTTTTTCTCTTGTGTTAAAAATGGAATTGTCAACTTTGGAAGATTAGTTGGAGGATGGAGAAGTTACTTAGGATTTATGCAGCAGTGTGTTTCTTTCTTGGCTCAGTAATGTTAAAAGTTTTGTGCATTGTCTGAATTTATAAGGATATCTTTTTCTAACCAGGCTGTTACTTGGAGTGTTTTGGAACATGCTGGTCTCTGCAGAGAAGGTAAATGTACATATCAGGCTCTGTGTGGCATCTCTGGGCGTCAGCTGGCTTTCAGTGCCACCAGATTTGTAATTTTTTGCAGTTCAAATAGTCAGTGTATGTCTCTTACAATACTGATGCCATGAGGCAACTGCTCTTGTATTAAATATTTAAATGAAGATATTTCTCAGTGACATTCTTTCTTGATGTTCATTTGCTGCCTTTTCTACTGAGTACCAAAAATATCAAAAATGGAAATTCAGAAGAAAATTCAAGTAGCTTAGTCATCCTCAGTGTCTACAGGCTGCACATACCCGTTTTATAAGATCACTGTGACACAGAGGGCTGAATCACTTTCAGGACAACCTCTTCTTGGTATACAGTGTCAAGTCTTGGTCTTTATGAGTATTCTGTGCCATTTTAGATGTCTTAAGACCATCTAGAAATAAATTGTTTTTTATCTTCATAAATTTTTCCTGTAGAAAATATTAAAATTCTGGAGAAGACATAAACCCCTATGTGCTGGTTGTTTTTTTTTTTATATCACTTGTGGTTTTCTCATACGTTTACTTTTCCTCATGTTTAAAAAATGCTGTCTCATTTGGATGCCATGCATGGGTTTGCAGGCACACAAGGTTAAATGTTGGGTTACACATAAGAGTATGATAATTCTTGTCTCATTAGAAGTGTATCATTCAAATTTAAATTCTAGAAATAACAATGCCGGGGTAAACTTCACAATACTACTCAATAGAAAATAATATAAAAATTCTGACATAGATTTCATTTCTGTCAATGGTATAATAACTACTTGTTTTAATAACTTCATTTGTTTTAACTTGGCATCTATTACGTTTCTTTTCTCAGAGTCCTTCAGAGTTGTTTCTCTATTCTGTGATTAAATGCTGCCTTATCTATCATTTTCTTTGGTGAGGACAGCCAGTTGATTTGGGGCTTTTTTTTTTTGTTTTCCAACCAGTACTCTGTCATAATTAATTGCTTTTCCTAAGGTGCCTTTTAGGGAACAGGCATTCTGTTGATCCTCTTTCTTCCATTCCTGCTTGTATCACTATCTCTTGTGACTCTCACATTTTTCTCCTTTCTGTAAAGGAACTCATGAAAAGTATTTTTAAAATAACTAATGTTTATATTTGTGACAATGCAAGCCTGTAAGTAGTAAAGTTTTTGCATTGGACAACTGCAATTTTAAAGGTAGATCCTGTCAATTACCTCTAAATTAATGGTATAAAGTTTAGTCCAGTTGCTGTCCATTAATTTTTTTTTCTTAGGGAAGACAATTGTGATACATTGAATAGACAGTGAATTTAGGAGAAAGTAGTTTCCTGTGATTTCCGAAAGTCTTGTTTTTCAAGTAAGAAACTGCATTCTGTTTTTCATTGAAGGAATAGTAGTAAAGTAATTCAGTGCGTTTTCAGCAGAAATATTAATTCCTCGGAGTAAAATGAATGTCACAAAATCTCAATCACTTATAACTTTGCTATTTATAAGGCTATTTTAAATAAGCATCTGCCCAATTCACATGATAGTTATGAAAACTGGTTCTATCCTGTAAAAAATATAATAGCTGTCAGCTGTAGTTTAACTCTGTAGTTTAATGCAATTTGCATTAGTTTACCTCTTGAGAATTGTCTCATAGTGTAGGAACTAATGGAAGTGGCAACTCCGTCTAGTACTTTTAGGGAGTATCCTCATGATGGACTCTGCAACCACGTTTGAGTTGGTGGGAAAATATCACAGAAGTGACCTAAGTACTCTGGTAAAATATTGTGTCTAGCTGCATCTTGTGAGTGAGTGTCTGAGGAAGAGTTAATGTTGCTTGGAGTAGTACTTGAAAGTGTTGAAAATTTCCAAAATATGGTAAGAAAAAGAAATGAAAACTGTGGGATTGCAGATTCATGTTTCCTTCTGACGGTTATGTATTTATCAAACCTGCTTGCTTTCCAGTTATGGTAAGAAGATTTTTCTTTTCCCTGGAGTCAATCTTGGCACTTCTTATGTATTCACTTTTTTTGAATATTAGTTATATATATGTGTGTGTGTGTATATATGTGTGTGTGTGTGTATTTATATATTTGAGCATTTTAAACCAAATCTATATGCAAATGAAAAAGCATTTTTGTGCTGTGTTTTCTCTTATGATTCCATAGGTACTAAGGTAATTGGCTCATTTTCAGAACTAAATTGAACAGGAGAATTTCCCAGCAACTAGTACTTCACAGAACTTCCTTTGTTTTTGGTTCAAAGCTCCTTGTAGGCATTGAAGTTTTTGTAGAGAAAGAAAATGAAATCAGGAGTGATTGAGCTAGAGATCATCTTAAAGAAAGATCATTGGTAGTTTTAGGCTTTCTGTGTTAGGAAGTTTGTCCTGCAGGCCAGGAGCTGATGAGAATCCGAACGTGCAGAATGTTTCTGTATGAAATAAGTTGAATAAATAACATGTAATTTATCCTTAACCTGTAAAAACTCATCTTTCATCAAAAAGAACAACCCAGCTTTAGATTTTGTAGGGGCTTTGAAATTACTGTGTGGCAGCCCTGCCACAGTAATGCACTGCCTGACCTTGCTGTGTGCCATTCTTCTTGCTGAAAAGGCATGCAGGAGGCACACTGACAATATATCTCTCAGCTTGGCACTTTTACAGTGAGAAGGGCTTACTGTGTAAGCATGAGGCTTAACATACCATACTTTGTTGTAATTGCAAGTTCTAAGAAGGTCATCTCAGGTCTTTCATCCTTTTGGGTGGATAGGTTAAATTGTGTGCAGTTTGTATTAAGCATATTAGTTATTTGAGTTCTTTAAGTGCAAGTTTGTGGACACTGGAACAGTAAATATCATTTGGAGCAAATATGTAATCTTATGAAAAATTCCAGAGTCTTACCCAGAACTTTTCCACTCCCTCTGTTGTGCAAAATTTTAATAGATCAATCTCTATCTGCCCAGTCCCTGTCAGTATTAATAGATACTTGTAAGTCTTTGATATCCACAACCAGCTGCAAAAATCTATTTATATATATTTGCTCACTCTTTCTAGCTTGGTCCCTCACCTATGGTCGATGCTACTGGAATTGTTCAGTATCATAGTGGCTGTGAGGATTTCAGAATGCATGAGTGACTTACAGTGGGTTTTAATAATTTATGTACCTGTTTGTCTCAAATTGATGATTTGCTTTCTCTATTTCATTTTCATTAATTCTATATTACACTGAAATTCTAAGAGTACGTGGTTAACAGGTAGGAACAACTTGGCAGTGTCAGGGTTTCTACATTTAAAAGGTTTTCCCATTTTGATAGATTGCCTTACACAGTCATTTCTGAAAAAATTGATTTATGTAGTGAATACTAAAGTCCCTAATTTTACTCACGAAAAATGATAGTAGTTTCTCCCTCTCTGTAGTGGTTTATCACAATTCATGAGAGGAACCTAAAGACAAGGTGTTGCCATAATTCTCTACACGAAGATCCATTTTTGCTATCTCAGACTGGATATTACTTGTGGTAGCTAAATGAATGGAGAAGCCAGAGTATCTGAAATGTATGATATGGAAAGCCAGGTAAATTCTGAAAGCAAGCATGTAAAGAAAAGTGCCTTCAAATGACCTGTACTTTGCAATTTTTCTGTAAACAGAATAATGGCATTGAAAAACTCACTGCGGAACAGTTTGTTTTGTACGCATGTCTACTGTCCATTTTGTGTGGTTCCCAAGAGGTGAAATGTAAATTCTTAAGAGGCTTGGGGAACAGTCAAGTCTGGAACAGCAGTAGGTGTTATGTGGGATAGCATTAGTTTCAGAGCTAAACCATGTCATTTCATGGATCACACGTTTAAGTGGGATGTCAAACATGAGGTTAATGTGAAGAATTTGGGCTTACAGAATGAATTCCAGAGACAGAATTCTGCTCAAGTGCAGCAAACTACGCAAAATTGGGAATCCTTGTTTTGGCTTTCTTACGAGTTATCTGGAATATGTCCATATCAGGGAGTTGGAACAAATATGAGTGAAAAATCTTGGACTGCATTTGATTCAGATTATTTTATGGGTCTCATGTTCCTTCCCCACCACTTCAGTCTTTCCTGTGAAAAGCCAGTAAGTGTTCATAAGCTCTTTGCTTCTCTTTCATACATTTTTGGTGTGTTTTGTACTTCAGTGTCTTTTTTGATAGACTAGCAGGTTGGGCTTGCTTATTGCAGGGGAAGATCTGCTAGAGAACTTTTTGAGCTTACTTTTTTAATGGAAACAGTTGTTAAAGAATCATGCATTCCCTGGGAACCTCCCCAGTCAGCCAGGAGGTATGAAATAACATGGATCTGTGTTCTCAACAACAGCAAGACTGCACTTGTAACATAAGCACTATGCACAAAGCTTGTTACTTTTCCCCCTTTATTGTGGGGGGGGTTTTCGTTTGTTTTTACATCCCTGGAGGGAGAAACATGGAGAGCAACCCTGCCAAGAAGAATTTAGGAATGAAAAGCTGGAAATGACCTGGCAATGTGTGCTTGCCGCCCCAAAAGCCTGGGCTGCATCCAGAGCCCTGTGGGCAGCAGGCAGGGAGGGGATTCTGCCCCTCTGCTCTGTTCTAGTGAGACCCACCTGGAGCACTGCCTCCAGCTCTAGGTTCCCAGCATAAAAAGAAGGACAGGGACCTTTCAGAGTGAGTCCAGGGAAGGGCCACAAAAGAGCTCAGAGGACTGCAGCGCCTCTCGTATTAGGAAAAGGCTGAGAGAATTGGGACCTGAAGAAGGGAAGGCACTGAGGAGACCTTACTGCAGCCTTCCAGTGCCTAAAGGAGCCCCACAGGAAAGGTGGGGACAAACATTTTAGCAGGGTCTTTAGTTATTGAGCAAGGGGTCATGGCGTTGAGCTAAAAGAGAGTTGATTTAGCTTATATACAATGTTTTATACTCTGAGGCTGATACAACACTGGAATTGGTTACCCAGAGAGAGGTGGCACATGCCCCATCCCTAGAAACGAAATTCAGGTCAAACAGAAGTTTGTGCAACCTGACCTAGTTTAAGATATCCCTGTTCATTGTAGGGGCATTGGACTAGATGGCTTTTATAGG
>WBND01000906.1:237378-280786 GCA_013398595.1 Tychaedon coryphoeus
CTTTTCTTTCCTAACTCTTGCAAAGAAACTGATTGTAGAGTTTCATCTGAATATCTGAAGTTGCCATTTTGGTACTAGAGTGGTATGAACTAAAATATATATTGGTGACTGTCTGTTATGACCAAGTTGAAGATGCATAATACTGTTAATCCGTTTCAGCTAGATTAACAAGTTTATTATATACACAATTAATAGCAATGTCATTTGAAACATATTATCTAAACTTAATCTTTAGATTGTAAAAGGCAGAAGACTCTTCCTGTAATTCAAGTAATCTTTGTATAGTATGGAGTATCATCAGCAACTCCTTGTGAAGATCAAGAAATCTATTTAATAAGGAGCAATATTATAGGTTGTATCTAATCTACATTTTTCTATATGTTAGGAAGGAAGGAAGATTTATGAGATCTTAAATAATGCCCGTAAAAATCAGTGGAATTAGGCATTTCAGTAAGGTATGATGTTGACTTTTTGTGTCTTGTTTCCGTGTACACAGCTAAAATGCCTGTTGTCAAGACAATGGGTCTTTATCTTGGTCTGGGTTAAAAAGCGAAAGCATTGCTTCTGTATATTCATATACTTCAGGCTCCTTAAGGAATGACTGTAATTGTTGGATTTAACATGGGTGACATTCTGCTGAAAGATGTGTTGAGATCTTTCGTTCTTTTCCTGTATAACCCAGAGCTGAGCCATACTGAACAGTTGCAGTTTGATTGCTCTTTAGAAACCAAGGTCTCTCTGTCTAGTTGTGTGTCCTGTCAGGTTTAATTGTAACCATTTGGAATTTTTGGACAATGTTACCTGTGTAGAAATCAGTATTTTTGATACAATATGCTGGAGAAATCTCAACATAGGAGATACTATAAATATACCATGTAAATGTGTATGTATATACATATATATATATGTATATATACATGTATATACATATTTATATATGGTATATAAATATACCATGTAAATGTAAAATATACCATGTAATGCGTAGAAGACAAGCTTGTTTCTTAATTGTTGGACAGAACATTTTACAATTATTTGCTCTATGATTCTAAATAAAGCCAGGATATTCACACTGGTTACCATTTTTAACCTAGTGCTTAGTATTTGACTTGAACATCTTGAAAATTATTGCAGTGTTGTTGTGTATTACAACCCTTTTAGCAGTATGGGGTACATAATTAGGCCATAACGCACTGCTTTCTTCTCCCATAAGCATTATATAGAAGAATATACCTGAGTGAAGTATGAGGGAAGGTGTGTTTTACCAAGCGTGGACCTCAAGTCCATACAATATAAATGTATCTTTTCCTCTTTCCAGATGCATAGTTAAAGTTACTTAGCAATTTATTCTCATGTCACATTACATAAAATTGTGCTGCTATAAGAAAGCTTAAATGTTAATGTTTTGAAGGTAATTTATGGGTGGCATGGGAGAATTAGTAATCGAAACAGTAATGAAATTGGAACCAGCTGTGGAAGCTACATAGGAAATTGTTCTTCCTTCCTGCAGTAAGAAAGACATGCTGTAATTTTTAACCCTTGTCCCCCTCCCTTCACCCTGTGGTTGCAGATCTTTGCATGACTAGCTGACAAACACGCACACACACACACACACACACTTTTAATTTGTTACTCTAATTATTTGATAAATTTGTAGGCAACTGTAGTCATTGTCACTAGGTGGGATATTATACATAAATTTCTGTCTCTCAAGATCCTGAATTTTTGAATGAACGTGTTTTACAATAACAGTTGTAGAACTGTTGACAAGTGGTGTCTGTGGACCTCTTTCTCTTTAGCTGTAATGGTTTAGTTTGCTGATGGTAGTGTGTTTGCTAAGAACAACAGCAGCCCTAGGGAATCCCAGGTGAATCCTAGGTGAAAATCACCATTGTTGCTGAAAACCTTGTACCAGATTCTTTGAAATAGGTATTACTTATTCCCATATTTTCAGAGGAGGAAACTGAGGTATGTTATACTGAAATGCGTTGGACTGTCTATGGTCAGGGATTGGTGTACACATGTACGAATGGTGTATTAATTTTGGTCATTAAAACACAAACAATTTAAACAATTTAAAAGTGATGGCTTGCTCATGAGCTTGCCATTATACTGGTATAGAGGTTGTATTGTCCTGATATTTATGAAATTCTATGCTAACATGTTCACCAGATGTCTTAAAATAAGTATAAGGCTCTTTTTTGATATGAGAGAAAATGCTTTTTTTTTTTTCAATTGTAGTAATACCATTTCTGTTTTAGATAGCAATGCCAAATATTGGTCATCTATTGGTTACATTGTTTTTTAAAGTTTTGAAGAGCCCAGGATTGTATTGCTGTTGATGGACTTAATTTCACTGCTTACACAACTTGCAAAAGAATCTTTAGCACTTATTCTACTGCATATGTAATTTTAATGTATTTTCATAGAAGGGCATGTAACTAAAACTGGGTTTTTCTGCATGAATTACAAAGGCTTAGTAGTTTTATTGACTCTTTATATATATAGAGGGAAGGAATATTTTTTTGAAAAAACATGTTTAACTTTGTACATGTTTCTGGATTGTTAGATGCTTTATAAGTACTTTTATTTTGACAGAGGTTAAATCTAGAGAACAGTAAAGCTGTTTTAAAGAGTGAAAAACATCTAAGTGTTCATGGTTTATTTTGGTGAGTCAGGTGAAAGAACTTCATGCTTTTTATTCCCTAAAGTTTGCCAAATGGTGGTAATGATAAAGTGTCCGTATAGTTTAGATAAGAGATACTTTGGAGCAAGTTTAATATAAATAATTAAGTGAACTGGCTAGCAGGCTGAAAAATGTCATGCATTAACAAATGTTAAGTTAGTCTGGTTGTGCATCCTATGTTTTGTATTTGGATTCTTTCATGGGTGTCTTTTACAGCATATTCCTTGTGGTAGAAGTCCCACATGGTCTCCGTAGTGCAAAATTCTACACAAACTGAATGTAGAATAGGTGAATGCTTGTTCGCATCTGAACTAAACATTTGGCGCTTCTACTCCAAAGACTTAAAAGTTCACAATCATTTGTCCTTTCTGATTTCATAATTAAGCTATGGTTTGGAAACCTACCAACCTGAACAGAGCTTTCAGGGTTTGTTTTATTTCTCCTCATTGTCAGCTGATCTATGGTTGTGTGATCTGTTTTACTCTTGCAGAGTAAATGAAAGTATTCCATTATGTTAAAACAAAGCACTCTATTCAGCTCTGAGGAATAACCTTATTAAAGGATATGCCTGACTGAAAATGCTGGAGATTTTTTTCATTCCTATCATGGCAGGTAGCAGTAATGTTTTGTATTTTTTTACTGTTGTAAAACTGTGGCTTGCACGAACATGGGTGCTTTTTGGTGATATGTGGCAGTCGTACATACAGTTTCAGCAAATTTGAAGTATTTATATTTATATATATTTGAAACTGAGAAGATAAAGATTAAACAGGTGGGTGGTTATACCAGTGAAATGTAACTGGAATACTCAGCTTTAGTAAACCTGTCTCCCAGAAACTGCAGAGGAAACTTGAATGACTCCAGGGAATTCTAGATTTTTTTATCAGTTATTATAACTTGTTTTAGAAAAGACTCAAGATAATTTCTTTGATAGACATTTTGAGAACAATTCCCAGCTCAAAATTATTAATATAAACTATGACTTCATAAATCAAAGGCTTGTTACAAATTTAGAAATTTATCTGAATGAGATTTTGGAATCTAGATGAAAAATAGCAACCTCCTGAAATCTGTCTAAAAGTAGCCCCTAGAAGACAGATCAAGCAAGCTTTTTGCTATACTTTCAAAGTATCATTTTTATGTTTAAAAATGGTGCTTGCAAACGTGCTGAGATTCTATTTGCAATACCGTTTCTAAACTGCTAAGCTATTGGAGTCTTTTCGGAAAGGGATGTGCTGGCTAGTGGCATGAGAGGGGAGAGTTAATTGATGTTACCTCTTGTGTTATGGCACAGTCTCTGAGTTACCATTTGGCCGAACATCTAATAAAATATGTTGTATCTGGCCTATAATAATAGTGTTAGAAATTTACTACTTTTAGGCAGTCATGTTGGAATACAGATTTAATCTAAGGTCTTTTCCCTTGCTGGCTGAACCTGACAAAACACTAAGGTTCAGATCATAAGAGAAAAATTACATGGATTGGGAGAAACTAGCCACAGTTCTATTTCCGTGTTGAATAATTAAATTTACTTCCTGTAGGTATTTGAAAGGAAGTTAATCCACTTAAAGCACCTTTTGATTCTTGAGTGCACGCTGAAGCAATACGTCTTAGTTCACTAAAGGAAAAAATAACATCCCCTTGATCTTCCTATTTTTAAAATTCAGGATGTAAATTCTGCGCTGTTTTGACTTACCTGAATTAAAAGCTGGAAACTGGGAACAATATCATTATGTAGGGCGCTTCTGATGTTTCTTATTTGTTAATTTTTTCTGCATTCATCATGCAGTTATAGTTATCTATGTTTTTCCATGAGTAATGGATATTTTGGGTGTTTTGTGGGAATGCCAGCCAAGATAATTCATACCAGTGTTTGCATGTATCCACTATTTTCCAGAATGTTTTCCTTTATCTTCAGACCAGAAATTTAGATAATACAGACACACATGCCCTGATTCATCCAACATAATCAAGGCACCTATGCTGGGAATTCAGATGCTTTGCACTTTTGTGAATAACTCATGAAGAGGAGAGGTTTCAAAATGATTTTGGTTTTTTAGTACACTGATTATTCTTCTTGACTTTATTTGCTTATTTTTGAAGCAAAGGAAGTCTGAAGAAAGTTGTTTCCATATTTAGATGCATCACATTTAGAAACTGAGATTATATGAATCTGGGGCAAGCTGAGTTTAATAACATGCAAGTATGCATGAGAATACATCTGTCAGTTCTAACACCTAAAGGAGAGGAAATTACAAGTTGTTGAAATCTCCTTTCAAATCTGTATGTTTCCTTCTGCATGGAAGTTTGTGGGTAATACACTCCTGTAAAACCCCCAAAAATTATATTATTCTGTTGCTGTAGAACAGCAACTTGCCCATCTCTCATATTGTAGTTTTTCATACTCCGTCTTTCTCTTGAACCTTGGTGTATATCTTATTTTCAGTTTAATTTACAGAGGAAGAGAGTGAAAAATTGTGACTTGGAAAACCTGCCCAATTTACAAGTAGCGTGGTTTCAATCAGTGCGTGATTGTGGAACAAAACATGACATCACTGTGTGTTTGTTTGAAAAACGAGTTTAAAAAAGAACTGAAAAAATAAATTAGAACACTTACCACTGCCTTCACTTTTCAGTACTGTCATGGAAAATACATCTGGGTGCCTAACAGCTGAAAACATTTATCTAGTTTGAAAAGAGGAATGAGGGAAGTTTTCTTCCAGATTTGTGAAGTAGTCCCCTTCAACTCCTTTTCAAATAATGTTTCAGACTTAATATTGAAGAACGGAACAGGGTTCGTCATCACTAAAATAGTCTCTTAATTTCCCTCACTTGCATATTGAAGGTGAATGTGAGATAGAAAGGAAAAAACTGCATGTTTGTGGGCCTGAGGTTAGTTCCAATGCGTGAGGGTTGTGCAAGCGACCCCCTGTGAAGTTCTAGAACTTCTTTACACTGAAAAAAACCCCTTAGGTTGTATCTTAAGGGGTGTATGAGAGACAATAACTGACCTGTAAACCAAACACATTTTGATACAGACAATAACAAGCAACAACGAATTGTAGCCTTCTTGTGTTCGTAGTAACATATGGTTGTGCCTAGATACTGCAGCAGTTGGGCTAGATTTCTTTGGTGATTGAGATAAACAGCTGCTTATCTCCAGAATTCACTGGTTTTTCTGTGGTATCTTATCAGTCTAAGCATTACAAGCTGCCCATGGAGTCTTCCTCTCTGGAGACTTCAAACCCCACCTGGATGTGTTCCTGTGTTATGTGCTCCAGGTGACACAGCCTTGGCAGGAGGGTTGGACTGGATGACCTCTGTAGAGGTCCTTTCCAATCCTGGCCATTCCATGATATTCTGAAGAGCTTGTGCTGTTGTACCTGTCTGCTTTGGGAATTACTGTGTGAGATATCCCATCCTTTCTGTTGTTGATGAATTGTCTACCCAGATTTTTGTCCTTAAAATGTTTTAACGGCATTTTCTTTCAGTATGTAGCATCGTTTACAGTGTGAATACTTTTATAAGAAGATATTACATTTATTTTAATTATTTTTCTTTTTAATTCTTTCTTGTCATCTTGATTACTTTTTCTTGATTGCACTTATGATTTTTAAAGCTTGGCTGAAGAAAATAGAAGAGGGAGAAATTTGTTAGTATCTGATTTCAGCAGATTTCAACACTGTCAGTCTGTATATGGTGAAAAAAGTAAAAGCCTTTCAAAGGATCTCAGATTTTCCTGCCCTCCCCACTTTACTCCTCAGCAGTATGACATTTGCTTTTCCATACAAATCAGTCATTTTGGATGGGAAGAGGATAGGCTTTAAAAAAATTTGAAAAAAACCCATGAACATGTATGTATTTAAACAAAAGGCACAAAAATAGAAAGTTCTTTTTTCTTAATTGCCAGAAGGCCTGAGGTTTGAATGATTAAAACATGGCCTTCTGTAGGGGAACCTTTTTTGGGGGAAGTTAAGTTCTCAAATAGGTGGGGGTACTTTTATTACCATTTGTTGCGAGAGTTTGTTGTTCCACTTCCACTGGCTATTCCTGGTGCCCATGTAGTATTCCAGTCATTTCCATCTGTCTTCAAGTAAGGCAGTAATCATCTGTGTCAGACCACCTCTATTATACTTGTTCTGTGAAACCTGTAATTTCACCAGAAATGGAGAAGTCTCTGTGAAGTGTAGCTCTTGCCTCCTTCTCATCACTCCTACCCATGAACAGACAGCATCTTCCCTGTGGGAGTATATCAAACCAGAAACCCAAAAGAGCAGGTATGTTTACACTTGGAGCAGAAGGAGTTTTTTAGTATATTAGAATCACAGAATTACTGAATGGTTTGGATTGAAAGACCTTAAAGACCATCTCGTTTCAGTGCCCCTGCAGCTAAACCAGATCGCCCCATCTGGGACTTGTCTTAAAAATTTCAGGGGTGGGGCATCCACAGCTTCTCTCAGCAACCTATGCCAGTGCCTCACCACCCTCACAGTAAAGAATTTCTTAGTAATATCTAACCTAAGCCTATCCCCTTCTTCAGTTTAAACTTATTCCTCTTTGTCCTAATGCTACATGTCCTTGTGGTAAGTCTCTCCAGATTTTTTGAGGCCCTCTTCAGGTACAGGAAGGTGCTGTAAATGTGTCCCCAGAGCCTTCTCTTCTCCAGGCTGAGCAATGCTCTCAGTTTGTCCTCACAAGAGAAGTGCTCCAGCTTCCTGGTCAATTTAAAGGCTCTCCTAAAGGTATTTGAAATAGGTAGTAGCCAATCCAGGTTTAACCTTTTCTCTTGCTCAAGACATGGGAAGTGCTTACCTTTTAGTTCAACTAGCTGTAGTTTTGATATTTTTTCTCCATGCTGTGCCATAGCTCTACTCTCACAAAATTGTAGTCTTTTCAAGTTTTCAGGAAGCCAGCATTTCAGGAGAGAACTGAGAACACAGCAGCTAGACAGATTTTTTTTCCAGGGCAGCATGTGATCTTCAAGTTCTCAAAGAAGACACGATCCTTTGTAAGGGCAATTGCAAACACAGAGGGAAAAAAGAAGTGTTTTTTCTCTGTAAATTGTAGTATTGTGGGTAAACAGAAAAGTTCCTATTTAAGGGCCTGATGTGTGAAAGATTGCCTGTAGTTTGCAAGTCTCTCTCATACGATATAATTTCTGTTTATATACAAACCTCTGCAAACAGAACAGTAGAGGTTCTTTTAGGTGTAAATGCGCAGTTTTCCCCTTCTCTGGCTGAGTTATGAAAAAGTGAGTAATTTTGGTTGATTTGATTTTTTGGTTTTGTCTTTGATTTTTCCCAAGACATTCTGCGGAGACTAATCTACTTTCAGCCTCTGGTTGCTAGCGGCATGTTTTCTGAGTATTGTTTGAGAATAAGGAAGCTTCCAAAAGGAACAAGGAGAAAAAATCCACAGTATTTACTGACAGTGGTGCAGTAAATAGAAGATTGTTGTTAGGCTTAGAAGTATAGCACTCAACTAGGGCTGGAATTCCCTTAAAAAATCGAAACTTCATGCTGCAGATGTGATGCTGATTTGCAGTGTCCCTTTGCAGAAATTGCTTTTAAGGTAAGACTATTCATTTTGAGAAAAAACTGTGAACTCATAGAATACTTTGTTTCACAGATTATATATATATTAATCTTTTGTCAGCCAAGGAATTTGTAAAAATATTAGGAGATACGTCGACATATAATTGTTTTCCTCTGTTTCTACTGAAGCAGAAATTTAGAATATTGTCTTTTACTTGCATGCTTTAAAAGAAAATAACACCAGCAGCAACAAAAAACAACCCTGGAAATCCTGTAAAGATTGTATTTCCTCTAGTTTTATCCACAATACAAATTTTGCAGAACAGTATTAGTGAGATCATAGCATCAGTTTATGTAAAGTAAACATCTGAAATCCAAGCAACAGCTGAAGTCCTGGAAGTACTTTAGGAAGAAATTAAAGTACTTTAGGAAGTACTTTAGTACACTTTAGGCAAACTCTATCCTTTCATTGTTTTCATACTTACGGTAATATTCCAGTATAGATAGTCAGATGTTCAAATCTATATAAATGTATTAGCAAATGTATTAGCTATATTTCCCTTCGGAAATGTGGAAAAACAAAGGATTTTATGTCATTAATTATTCTTTGGAGTATAATAACTGGAAAAGTGGTGGTTGTATCTTGTTATCTTGTGTGCATATGGGCATGTGATGTAGCACATTAGAGATACAGCATTCTGAGTTATTTAGGAAGTTCATGGTTGACTAAAACAGAATAAGCCACCTTGGTTTTTTGTAAATGTTTAGCTAATTTGAAGATGTTATGCCAAGGTATGTTCCTGGATGTTGTTATCTTAATTTTTTGTTTTGAATAGTCTAAACAGTTACTTTAACTGTCAGGCATCCTTTGGACACTGCAGAGCTTAGCACCAGTAGCAGTCGCCAAGTGTCTGACTTTCAGGCTCAGGATGTTTGATTTATCAGGTGGCAGAATATATTCCTATCTGTTCTTCTTCCCTAAAATGAGTAGCCAGAGTACTGTTCAGCGTGAGTGTGGTGTAAAGCAAAAATGTTTTCGTGTTGGGGCTTCACTCTTCTCATGAAAAAGGGGGTTTAATTATTGTTACCTGAGGGAGCTAGCAATTAAAACAAAATAAGCTTGTTCTAGATAATTTTATTTATTGATAAATTACTTTTTTCTTTGACTTACTGAAAGACCTCTTGAAGTAAGATACCCTCTGAAAATTAAATTCAGTGCTGACATAATGTAGACATACAATACCTACCTTTGTGGTAAAGTTCATGAGATGAAGAATTCTATAATATCCTAATGCAGAAAAGTAACCTTGAAGTGATTAAGGTAAGAATGCAACAGATGGTTTTTGTGAAAGCATCTTGGTTTTTATGGAATGTGCTTGGATGGCAAGTGCAGGCAATGGCTGTCGAGCAGTTTTTTGTATCCCAAGAATAGCAAATATCAGTTTATAGTGTAGGGAATGATGGACCATTGAAAACTTAATTTGTATTACAATTATACCTTTGTCTGTGTGCTTTATAGTGTCAGTTGAACAATCAACTCATTTTCACAGTCACAATTTTCCTTGGGAATTTTGAGTTACAGCTGCTTCTCAGCTTCTAAACCACCAAATGGCAGTGTCAGTTGAACAATAAACTCATTTTCACAATCACAATTTTCCTTGGGAATTTTGAGTTACAGCTGCTTCTCAGCTTCTAAACCACCAAATGGCAGTGTCACTTAATGCCATGTGGGTTATACCTTTTAGGATGTCATGTGTAGCTATTAATAAACCTTTACTGTGGCCTTGTGGTGGGCTGAACTTGTCTGGATGCCAGGTGCCCACCAGGCTGCTTTATTACTCCCATCCTCAGAAGGATGGAGCGAGAGAAGAGAGGAAGACAGAAAAAAAAATCACATGGATTGAGATAAAGGCAGCTTAATGAAGTAAAAGTGAAGGCCACACATGGAAACAAGGGAAAGCAGAAGATTTTTTCTCTGCTTCCCATTAGCCAGGAATGTCTTGCCACCTCCCAGTAGGCTCCAGTGAGCAAAGTGGTTGCTCTGGAAGACAAATTAGGAGTGCACATGCACAACCTCCATGCCCTCCCCAGTTTAAGACCACCTCATTTCAACCCCTCTGCCATGGGCAGAAATACCTTCCTCTAGACCGAGTTGCTCAGAGCATCGTCCAACATGGCCTTGAACATATCCAGGGCTGAAACATGCACAGCTTTTCTGGGCAGCCTATGCCAGTGCCTAACAACCCTCAAAGTAAAGAATAATGCCAAATCTAAACATACTTCCTTGTAGTTTAAATAAAGTTAGAAGAAGGGTAGGTATGGCTAAACCGAAGATAATAAAAGTTTCTGTTTTATTGGAGGATTAAAAGATAAAACTGATAAAAAGATACAACAAGTATGAAGGTAATCAGTCTTATGCTATAAAGACTCCTCTGTGAAGCATGAAAAATAATGAAGGGATTGGCAGAGATGGATAGGGCAGGAGATTTAGTGTGTGGTGTAAAATGTGCCTAAAATTATTTTAAAATAACACTTTGGCAACAGAAAATTATAACAAAGATGTCGGGCATCAAGAAGATAGATAAGTGTCTGTTTTAGGAAACTGGAATGGTGCCAGATAAATAAGCATTTTGAGGGTAATGATTCGCATGACCTTTGTAGAAAGTTGCTCAAAACTACTTGAGTACTTCCAATATATTTCTTTCTGTGTGAATTAATATCTTCTGAAGAGGGAAAAAAAAATCATGTTTTAGTCTTAAGATGGTGTAATATTTTAAAATCAATTATTCATCATATTTTTGGGGGTATAGCCATGCAAGTAAAAATGTGAAATCAGTCTCTGATTTATGATTTTCCCACTTCTCCTCATGTTATGAGTGATGTGATGGAAAGCTTCTAACTTTTACATAAATATTGCATTAGTGGGGTTTTTTGGGGTTGGCACTGTTTTCACTGAAGTGAATTTTTTTTTCTTCCAGAACCCTGTCAAGAAAATCCCAGATTCTCATGAAATTACACTCCAACATGGAACAAAGACAGTAAGTGATGTTTTCAACCCTTTCAGTATTTTTGTAGAACTGTACCAGTCTGTGAAATAGGTTAACAAATACTTATCAGCTAAAGTTCAAGAAACAAATTTTTTCCATGATTTGTTATTTTAGTCAGTCTCATTTCTTAGTGCAATTTAAATTGTGTTTCATGACCACCTCTTCAATTTCTTATATACCTAAATATAGCTCAGTTTGACTAAATTGTAGTCTTATTTTCATCAAGTATATTCTCTGTAATTATTAGACTTTTTCTTCTAGGGTAGATCTTCCTAATATGTAGACATGAGTCTAATCTAGACCTTTCTTTGGTCATGAGTTTAAAGAATGTTATTGCCAGCTACTTCTTTGCAGCTAAGTACTTAATTCTACTTCAACATTTTAGTGCCTTTTATACACCATTATCAGTTTCTTGAGATCTTATTCTTCTTTGCCTTCGACTGCCTCTTTTCTAGATTTTATCTCCACTACTGCTCCTTTGCTATCTTTTAAAGACCCACAATCTAACTTGGAACTATCTTCTTTTGCTCTATGTATTTCTATCTGTGTATAATCACATCTTCCAACATAAATTCAATTGTTTTTGTGGGCTGATTGACCTGTAAAAGATGCATTGCGTTACACTAAACAAAATTGAGTGGGTTTTTCTACACACAGTGGATGCAACTGCTTTGCATATGAATTTCTATGAATACTTGGTTTTGCAGAGTAGTGTACTCTGTGCGAATCAGTTTCCCGTTTTACATGTGACAGTAACTGCTTCTGCAGTATGTTTCTTGAATACATGTCCTAACAAACTTTTTTAGGTAAAATTTTTTGATTTATTTTTCTCTATAATTAACCAGTAAATCTTCATGACTTCTTAAAGAGTAAGATTATGTTATTTCTAATTAAACGGCCTGATAAAGTGGAAGTTACAGTTCTGGTAGACTTCTGAGATATTTTGACTGCAGGAGAATGCAGCTGTCAACATCTAGAGCAGAGGTGAATTGTAATGTGGGATATGTATAGCACAGTTGGATTAGACTTGATACAGTAAATGAAACATAAAATTGAAAAAAATCTTTCTCCTGTAGAAGGGTTACCTTTTGCGGCTTTTTTGGTTTGTTTTAGAGGAGTGAAACTATTTAGCCCTGAGCTTAGACACTTAAGGATGGGAGTAACTTCATATTTTGATTTTGATGTTTTGCCCCAGTGTTTTTAAATACAGTCTTCTCATTATGTTCATACCATGTAATATATTTCAGCTAAACTTATATATCCCATCTGTACTTTTTCAATCTGATGAATGTGGATTTGATGATGACTCTATTCCTGTGCAGCTGAGAAATCTCAGGAAAGATTTCCCAAGCTAGAGAGTCTTCCAGAAACCTGATTAATTTCCCAGTTGTCTTGCTTGTACAGTGTAATAGGAATTACTGTTCCCAATGAAACTTCATATATATTTTTTATTTCTCATGGTATTTTTGATATGTAGGTGAGTATGAGAAAGAATATGAAATATGAGCCGTCTAGTATCTCATATCACAACTGCTCCCTCATATAGAAGTTATTGAATAGAACACTTGAATGTTCTGATTAATCTGGAGATGTGCAGTTTTTCTGCATGTCAGAAGTCATGGATGAAATGGCTGGGGTTCAAAATTTCCATTTAAGTTGTAAAAGGGGCATATTCTTTTTAGAAACACGTAAGAGATTACACATTTTAAAAGATCTCTGCAAGTGAATGTCTCTGAATTACAGGAGGACATTTAGATTAAGAAGGAATCAGTTGCCTGGTGAAGAGGGCCATCATTTCTGCTGCATCTTGGTTTTCCTGAAAGTATTCTATTCAGACAGTTGGCTGTACTAGGGCATTGCACATTTGAAATACTGTGAGGCACCTGCATTACAGAATTACAGAATTTTCGGAGTTGGAAAGAGGCTCACAAAGATCATCAAGTCCACCTCCTGGCCCTGCACCTTACACCCCAAGAGTCACACCATGTACCCAAGAGCATTGTCTGAACACTTCTTGAACTCTCTCAGCTGCTGTGACAACTTCCATGAGGAGTCCTTTCCAGTGCCCAACCACCCTCAGGGTGAAGGGCCTTTTCCTAATTCATTTTATCAAGAAGGAGCATGTGAGAGACAGTATCAAAAGCTGTATTATATCCAAAAAGATAGCATCAAATGGCTTCCCTTGATTAACTAGATGGGTTACTTTGTTGTAAAAGGAAATCAGGTTTGATAAGACTTTACTCTCATGAAGTCATGCTGGTGGTGACTAATGACTGCATTGTCCTTCTTGCCCTTTTTGAAAACTGGGACAAGTTTTGTCAGTTTCTGGTCAGCTAGGCCCTCTCCAGATTCCCAAGACTGCTTGAAAGTCGTCAAGAAAGGCTTTGGAATAACATCAGCCAGGATTCGAGGATTCTCAGATGAACCTCATGAGGCTCCATAGGTTTGTGGGGATCCACTTGGAGCAGCAGATCCTGCGCAATTTCAGGATTGGCTGAGGGTTGATCATTCTCACAGTCAGACTGAGACTGCCTTGGTCTGTTAGAAGAGAGAGGCAAAGAAAGCTTTTGTCTCTGACCTTTTTGTGAAGTGCCCATCCTTATCCTGTAATGGGCTGATATTATTTCTACTTTGCCCTTAACCATTAATATACTTAAGAAAAAAAATTATTGTTTTCCCGCATGGTTCTGGGCAGCTTCAACTCCAGCTGAGCTTTGGCTGCACAGATTTTCTCGCTGCAGTAGCAAGCAGCATTTCTTCTTCCTATGTCACCTGACCTTGCTTGCACTGGCCATATACCTTTCTTTTTTGCCTTATTTCCTACAGAAGATCCCTGCTCAGCCAAGCTGGCCTTCTGCCTCACCTGACTGATTTCCAACATTTGGGAATAGACTGTTCCTGCCTTAGGAGGTGATGCTTAAAAAGTGGCCAGCATAGAGCTGGTCAGGAGCAGCAGGAACCTAAAGGAGAAGATGACTAAAAATGAGTCTTTGATAAGATAAGGAATAGCTAAGTGAACTTTTTCTCCATTAAACTGGAAAAAGAAAACTCGAAGCCCATGTTATTTCATATAAGGAAATCTAAATTCTAAGAAAGCAAATTATCCATCTTAAATGATAGCTTTCATTCATACATACTGTTTTTATTGGGACAATTGTTTTCTGTAGGTTACTTTTTCCATGAACTTGTTTCCATGTTTTAAAATATTTTCTGTGGGAACTATTCAACAGTTTACATAAGTTGTAAAAGTCTCCATAACACAGTATATATAGATGTATACTAAAGCTTTGAAAAAATAGTACAGTAGTAGACTGATATATCTTTGAGACAGGTTTTATTTGGTGGTATTACTATGTGTCTGCATTAAATCATAGTTCCTGTCAGTACTTTTCGTGTATATGTGTAAAGAAGATACATGTAGGTAAGCATCTTCTGTATAGAGCTGTTGTTACTTTTGTACATCCATATCTAGAGTTTTTAATACAGTTTTAGGCATCTGAAAGTAATTCCCCAAAGTTCTTTTCTTCCCTGAAGGCATTCGATGTTGCTAACCTGTAGTCATGACACTATTCTTAGGTGTTATCCTCCACTCATTTTGTCTTTTATTCTGTGTACAGTTTATGTTTGATTGGGGTTTTTTCCTACATGGTTTTGTATAAGTCAAATGTTCTTGATGAAGTATAATATTATTTTCTTTCCTTCAGAATTTTCTGGTTTCTCTTCAAATACTTTTCCTGGCATTTTATAGAACATTATTATCATTATTGTCATTATCATTGTCATTACTACTAGTGCTACTAGTACTAGCACTACTACTACTACTGAGTGTTGGAGACTATCTTTCTTCTTACTGAAAGGGTTTTTCAACATGATGATTATCTATCTTAGAAATGTGAGGTGACCCATGTTTTTGGGTTTTTTTGTTAAAAGCAATCTGCTGGTTACAGTCTAGGTATTACCCATGGGCTCCATTGAAATGTAAGCATGAATCCCATATAAGTTTTATCTTTTAATGAAAACATCTTCAGGTATTTTAATGTTTCTAGTGTAATTTTGAGCAATTCCAAAAATAGTCTAGTTCTGTATTTTTTGATAGAGCTTTTCAACACTCTCTTATGTTGATACTTAATTTTTTGAGAATTAATCTCTGGGTATCTAAATTAATTTAGTACATTGTCTAGCTAATCTAATATTAATGTTTGAAATAATTGTAGTAGATACAATATTTTCACAAATGTGAAATGAATATAAATAATTTTGAAGTTAAATTATTTTAAATAATAATTTTATATAATTTCTGGGTAAATACCATCTGTTACCTTATTTCTTCATGTAGTGGTTTGAACACTAATATTTGTTTTAGTGTATTAAATAGTATTTATTGTACTATAGAACATTACCGTTCTTCAAATTGAGAATTAAAATAGATTTTCAGTAAAATTTCCATTTTATTTGATCTGTGATTTGAGAATAACAGATGAGAGCAATAAGCATTAATATTCTTTCCTTAGAATTTTGAATAGCTCTGAGAAGCTGGTTCTGTGCATAAAACAAATGGATTTTGTGAAATTATTTTTACCTTTTTCATTACAATAGTATCTTTTTTTAAATCTGTGATTTTAAAAAAAAATTCAGGTTTATACCTTTTTTTCTTCTTTTTTGTTTTTTTTTTCAGAAGAGAAATTTAACTAAGCAATGCGTATATGCACATGAGCTGTCTTGAATAAACTTAGAATTTTAAGCTGGTGGATGTTAAACACCATTTTGTTACCTTATTAGAAATATAGTTTGTACTTTTACTAGAAGTCCAGAGTACAATTTTCTTTGTAGAAGCAGAACTTTTTGCAATGAGATGATTGGGAGGTAAACACTGTATTTTTTCTCAGCTGTGTTCAGTGGTTTATTCAGACTATGTAATTTTTACTTCTGTTCTTCCTGCTCCTTCAAAAGTACTAAGACTTTATTCAAGGTAGTGAAATTTCAAAATGAAAATATAGTGAAGATATTTTAGTAAGAAACCAGTGCACTGGGTTGTTTGAGGCTTAAGTTTGTTTTTTTTTTTAAACTTTGGTAGCATTTTATGTTTTGGTGAGAGCCTGAAGAATTGTAGGAAAGAAAGCTTGAATGATTATGGTTATCTTGTTTTTTTTGCTTTTTCTTTTCTTTACAGGTTTCTGCTTTGGGGTTGGATCCTTCAGGTGCTCGTTTGATAACTGGTGGTTATGATTATGATGTAAAATTTTGGGATTTTGCTGGAATGGATGCCTCTCTCCAAGCTTTTCGGTCACTCCAGCCTTGTGAATGGTAGGCGTGAAAACTGCCTTTTGCACTTAATGTTCCATGTCAAGGTCCTGGTAGAATGCACAAAAGCCTTGTAAGACAGCTTGTTTAAAAGGCTCTTGAATACCAAGAAATGTGAACCTAAGAACTTGTCTGCTTATTTCTTTTCCTGCTTTTTACAGTGACTTGCATATTTTCCCATTTTAGAAAGCCATGGGTGAATTTGCCAATACAATTGTTAATAGCGCATCAGAAAAGGAACCTCTCAAAGACAAGTTGACTATCATAGTCGTGACTGACATTAATAGAATGCACTTTCTATATGTATTCTGCTCTTATAGAACAAATTAAGAGAAGAAGCAAGTTAAAACAATTGACCCCTTGTGGAGAGCCTCTCTGGTCTCTGCCAGGATTTCTGAAGGGAAGGGTGATTTATTTAATTTTCATGAAGTCCTCTGTTTCAGAAGGCGCTGGTCTTTTGCATTGCAGTGATCACTATATAACAACATAGTGTGAAATACTGTCTTTCTTAAAGAAAAGGTATACTTATTTACATTTATTTCTATGTTTCTATATATGCGAATTGAAAAGAAAATGTAGGAAGCATTTTTAGAGAGTTATTTCCATACTCTACATGTTGTTAATTTAGAAAGGAAGTGAAGTGAGTTCATTTAATTATTCCAGAGGACTGGAAGACAAAACTCCTTCAACAGTAGTGCACACTGAGCTGAAAGTATATTGCATAAAATAAAACAAAATACAGTGGTTTTAGCAAGGTACTTTGTGATGTCTGACTTATGTGGTACAGTTTATAGGGTACTTCGGTATGATTAAAAAAGAGATTGAAATTTATTATACATAGAGTAAGTAGTACTTAGAATGTCTATTTTTAATCATTACTATCTTAAAAAGCTACAGCTGAGTTTCAGTCAGTTTGGAAGGCTGGAAAACATACAACTGACTGTAGGTATGCCAAAAATCTAGATAATGAAATATGAGAAGAAGTTAGGACTGTTATCCTGAAGAGGAGCAAAATAGGAAGGGATTCTACTGCTGTTCTGAAGTGTGAAAAATTTGAAGAATAAAAAGTGTACTTTAATGCATGATGCAGTTCCAATTTCTTTGACAGACCTTGACTTCTTACAATAAACTGGCAAATGACACATTTACTTTGAAAACATAATTAAGTAAACATGCCACTTAAGAATAAATAAATAAAAGTTTTCAAATGTAAAGTGACATTCAGACTTTTCTGGCATGGGTATCATTTACATGGTTAGTAGGATATAAATGACATTATCCTTCCTCGGTTGTAACTGAGCAGAAAGAGCTGATAGTCTTTACTCCCACAGTAGAAATTTATTTTAATGGGGCATTTTCAAGTTTAGCAGAAGAGTGCATTTGAATTTAGTAGTACTTGCTAATAATGGTGTAAAATGTAAATGTATAAAAACCACAAGTAGACTGTATGCTAATGTTCTATTTCAGGGACAGCTTGCAGATAAGTTGGTAAGCTCCTTTTGGCAAAAAACTAATGTTTTATTTCTCCTATTCTTTTTCTTTCTTCTTTCTTTGTAGTCACCAAATCAAGTCTTTACAGTATAGCAGCACGGGAGATGTCATTCTTGTTGTCTCTGGCAACTCTCAGGCAAAAGTTCTTGACAGAGATGGCTTCCCGGTCATGGAATGCATAAAGGGAGACCAGTACATTGTGGATATGACAAACACGAAGGTAAAGTCAGGGGCTGGAGGTTTCAAGGCAGGGGCTGGAGGTTGTTTACTTGCATGCTGTGAGTGTAAGACTAATAAGCAATAATGTGTATATTTTAACGGTAGTTAAAAATTCAAGTGTAGTAGGGTTCATTCATAGTTTGAAGTGCTTCAACCATGGTTGTGTTTTGACCACTTTGCGCTTGTATTTCCACAAACTTTGATACAATAGTTCTATGTATGTAAATGATTTAAATTCAGGTCAGTTTTTAAAATAGCTTAAGCCTAAAAGTAGTGATAAAATCTAAAGCTCAGATTGATGATAAAATTGATTTATTTATTTCTTGTAAAGTATATTGCCAAGAAACTAAGCTAAATGCTGTTTTACCTAAAGCTGTTCTTGTCAGATGACTATTTCTTTTGGTTAGTGATACATATATAAAACCATCAAATAACATCTGCTTTAGTTTTAGTTTGCTTAAAAATAATTTAGATTTTCTTTCTCTTGTAAATGTCTAGAATTCCAGTATACTGTGGTCCAACAGTAAAAATGCTAAAATATTTGTTATATTGCCTTGTTAACTTTTCAGTATTTCTTTCCTTATTTGTGCTTAAAACAAACTGAAGTCATTCCAGCATTGTGGGAGTAGTTTCCAAATTCCTCTTTGAATGTAGTCAATGAGTATGTGCCTGTACTTCAAAGAAGTAAAGCCAGTTGTGCAATATATAGTCCAGTAATGTAGTTATATTCATAGTCACCATAATGCCAATTGCTTTCTTTGCATAAAACACTCACCTTCTGTTTTTTCAATCTTAAAAAAAGACAACTGACTGGTCAATTTGCAACTTCAATATTTTATGAAAAACTCATCTGAGGTTAAACCCATCTTGGCTCTAAAATTCTGTTTCCTCATTTTTCTCCAACAGAATCTTTGGCTAGTGTAAATTGATATTGGTGTATTGTTGTTACTATTACTTCTGTTATTTTTCTTTAGCTTTAAGAAGTTTGTGTGGCACTGTAGTGATGCCTATTATTTCATTCTTTCTATGCATTAGAGTTCTTCCAAGAGAAAAAGAAGTGTGATTCTATGCCATTTTTTGAAAGAAAAAAAAGAAGTTGAAGAATGTCAGGGTTCTTTTAATTCAGAGTTGAAAATGAGCAAGGATGACATGGACAGAGTACATAGAATCTGTTAAATCATTCTGATGCAGTCTGAGGGGTCTGATTTGTCTCTCAGCTTTCATGTGATTCCACTTGAAAGATTTGGAATAAAAGTTATAAAACCTTGTAAGATAGCTTACAAGGCCCTCTAAGACCTCTATGTTTATTTCTTTAGGGTCACACAGCAATGCTCAATTCAGGCTGTTGGCATCCAAAGATAAAGGAAGAATTTTTGACATGTTCTAATGATGGGTAAGTATTGAAGTTTATCTTTGACAGTGTTTCTTGCGCTGCTTGTTTAGCTTTTGTGTCTTACTGTGCCTTAATTTACTTTAAATATCATTCTTTTAAATCTTTAGTAAGTACTTAATATAGTGAGATCTAGAAGCAAATATATTTGTTTTGCCCCTAGATAATAAATGTATTTTGTGTGTATTATTTTAGTTCAGTTACTTAAAATGATTTTTAATGATATTTCATGAAAGTTATTGGTTAATTGTTTTTACAAAAATTCTTGGACAAAATTTAACTTTACGCAGTATTCCTTTGGAGTAGAATAAGTCCTGGGGAGAGACTCAATGTAACTGAATTCACTAGGAAGATTGAGGATTTCAATTGCAAGTTGCAGGTTTCACTTTAGATGTAACTGGATATTGATGGATGTTGTTTGACAAGTGTCAAAAAGACTGTTAGAAATTATTTTGTGGTTTCAGTCTTGATCTTTGTGGTTAGAATCAAGTGGCAAAAGGTCACGTGGCATTTGCATTAATTAAGTTACTGCAGCTGTCTGTAGCAGGTTCATGAATGACTTTTTACTGATGTTTGAAATATGCAATCTCCTTTACTCCAGAGTGACAGTAAGGATTGGGTTTCCCCACTACTATATCTGTAGAGTGGTCCACTGTAAAAAGAAGACTTCAATTATCAATTACTTTAAACAACATGGTTTGTTTTCTTTTTCCCCTAAAAGGATCTGACTTACTGGCTTAACATGTGGATATATGAAAATATTATTTTAAGAGGAAAATTAACAGTTTCTGATAAGACTGTGAAGAGAAGGAGAAAAACCTGAATACTCCATTGTGCTTTATGGAGAAATAAAGTTTAAAAATACACTTAAGCAAAATGTATGTTGTTCCAGATTGTAGGTGCAGAGGTACTTCTTCCATAATAGGAATTATTATTAGATTCTAGAATTAGTACTTTAGGCAGTTTGTTGATATTTTGAATGCAGTTAGACATTAGCAGAGTTTCTTTATTAGGCTGAGTAGTTTGTAGGTCATGAAAAACAAATTAAGATACTCTAAATGATGAAGATTGTCTAATTTTCTCCCGTCAAATCAAGTTGCCTAACTAATATACCAAAAATGGACACAGTACATCCCTCATGCTTGAATTGCTGTGAATTAAAATGCTTTGGACAAGTAAGAGAAAATCAGATAAACACTTCTCTAAATAGCTGCATAATTGCATTTTCACAGGCACTGCATGGCTGAAATGACAAGAAAAGTATTTTAAACTTATTTAATTTTGCTTCATGCTAGTGACAGGTCTTTCCAAGATTTGGATATGTCCTGTGAAAAGAAGCAATTTGGATTGCTTTATTTGCCCCACAGGGCTTGAAGACAGTATTCTGTCTGTGAAATTTAATAATAACAGAAAGTTAAAAGTCTCCAAAGTTTAGTCAGTGAAGAGTAGTTCCAGTTGGGAGGGACTTACAGTGATCATCCAACTGTCTGACCAGTTCAGGGCTGTCCAGAAGTTAAAGCCTTTGTTAAGGACGTTGACCAATCAACCATATTTTCAGGAAACCTGTGTCAGTCTGCAACCACCTTCTCAGTAAAGAAATGCCTTCTAGTGTCCTGTCTGAACTTTCCCTGGCACAGCTTTGAGCCATTGCTACTCATCCTGCCCCTGGATGGGAGGCAGAGGAGCTCAACACCTCCCTGTGCCCTTCCTCTCCTTGTGAAGTTGTGGAGAGCAGTGAGGTCACAGCTCAGCCTCTGCTTCTCCAAAGTGGACAAGGCCAAAGACTTCAGCTGCTCCTCACAGGGGGTTCCAGCTCTGTTTCCCTCCCCAGGATGCACTGAAGGACTTTCCCATCCTTCTCCCCCTGCAGGGCTCACGTGGAGGTGCCCAAGGCTGAGCCCAGCAGGACCATCCCCTCCAGGGGCTGTGCTGTGCTCGGTGCTCGGGGATGGGGTTTGTCCTTGGGGCTGCCCGGGCTCTGCTGACCCACACTGAACCTATGGAATTAAAAAGGTTGAGTAGGGAAGGTCAGCTGATCATGGTAATGTCTAGACAGCATCAAAAGCATAATAAATTCAAAGAGATAAATTAAAGCCTCAATATTCTTTTCATTAACTATATTGTGTGGAGGTGAGTTGAGTTAGTGAGTAGCACACCTTTGTGTGCTGAAATGAAAACACTGAAAATGTACGTTCCATTAGTAAATTTGGAGCACGAGTCTGATGAGGAGCAGCTGAGTGAACTGGGATTGTTTAAGTCTGGAGGAGAAAAGGCTCAGGGGGGCCTTAACATTACAACTCCCTGAAAGGAGGGTGGGGCCACGTGTAAGTCCATCTCTTCTCCCAGGTAACAAGAGACAGGGCAAGAAGAAATGGACCCCAAGTTGCACCAAGATAGGTTTAGACTAGAAATTAGGAAAAAATTCTTCTCTGAAAGGGTGGTCAGGCATTGGAACAGGCTGCCCAGGGAAAGGGGTGGAATTGCCGTTCCTGGAATCTTTTAGGAATGCGGTTTTGTCTGGGATCTGGCAGTTTTAGGTTAATGGTTGAACTCAATGATCTTCTGCCTCTTTTCCAACCTTAATGATTCTAACTGACAGCAGTTGCTGGAATTATACCAGCTATTTTAACCAGTATCACGTAAATTTCTGACTTCTTTTCAGAGGTAATTTTTGAATGAGAAAAAATAACTTCTGTAAGATTGCTTTAATACGGTATTCTCAGATGGTATTTTGTGTAGGAGGGTAACATTAGAGTACTTAGGTGTCAGGGCAGAGAGTTTGAATCTAAAGAAAGAAGTGGTCTGTGTCAGCAAGATATAATTGAAACTTTTATTGGATTATGCTTAAAGAAAACAGATTTTTCTGAATTTTAAGTAAATGCAATTTGTACCAAGCATTCTAGAAACCAGAATTTTTTTCATTTAATACAGTTTATTGGACGTTTTGAGTGGAATGAGTTGTGGATGTCATTAAATGTTACAACTGTACCTGTCTAATTCTTTTACATTTATTCTAGTATTTATACCTGCCCCTTAGGTGTTGAAGAACTGTATTTCATTAATTTATACAGCTGGCCTTTTTGTTCAAGACAATAGATTTGCACTTAGTGAAACGCTGGCTGAAATATGAAACTGTTGAAGAGTCTATGCAAAAACTTGGTTTATGTTGCATGCAAAGTAAACTATAAGAGGACCTGAACTTCAGAGACTGTGGGCTTTCAGGTCAGACCTAAAGACTGGCAGTCTTTATTCTAGGGAAGAAAGGTCTGAGTAGGGGGGTAGGTCGTCAAAGTTTGTGAAATGTTCAAGACAAGCTAATTGTGGAACTGTTGTTTTTGAAAACCTCTTCCAAACCTAAGAGGTATTTCCTGAAAGTGGATATAATTAAGTTTAGAACGAACAAAAGAAAAATAAAATTATGTGCTGCTCAGATTTATTCTGGAATGTGTTATCACAGGAAAACATGGAGGCAAGTTTAAAAATAGATGAGAAAAATTCATATTTAGAAGCACTCATAAACAGATAGGAAATGCAATAGGCATTATAATACCTTCTATATGACAGCTGTGGATAGTAAGGTGAAATTAAGGGAATGAACTGTAATGACCAGACTTCGTCAGTATCATTATTGCTGTGATTGAATACTGAATACAGAGCTAAATGAACCTATGATCAGATGTAGACAGATATTCCTTATATCTTCATCCTATTCAGTGACAGTAAATAATTAAGACATAATTTCATTCTGCACTAATGTTGTAAATGTAATGTGTGGATTCTCAAGGTACAATACTTCTGCAATGGTTTTATATCTGTAGTTGTGGGTTTTCATGTGAATAAGTTAACTGTAAGGTCTTTTCTTTTAAGCAAGAGAGTAAGACAAAGCCCAGTCTAACTGTACGTGGCTCTGGTACATAGAGATTTTGGGTATGAATGTTTATCCTTTGAAACAAAAAATAAAAAGACTGTCAGTCCTGAAACAATGTTTTTACAGGGCAGGAGACCTGCCTGTACCAAATTTTGACATTACTGACATTATGCACTAATGTGCTTTGGCAGTCGTAGTCCTTGATGTATTACCCTCACGTAATTCAGCAATGCCATCTATACCCATAGGATGAGAAATTAAAAGCTTTAGAATGTTGCATATCAAAGAAAACGTGCAACCATCTACTCTTTGTGTTTTATCTTGAGAGTGCACTGCTGGTCTTGTGTACAGTCAAGACAAGCTCTGGAAATTCTGCCATAGATTCCTATTAGTTTTATTCTAGACATTGATGTAAGAGTAAATTACCTTCAGTACAGCAAACTACTCTGAAACTTTTAAGAGGGAATGTGATAATATCTGTTTACCTACAGGTTGCAATTTAATCCTCACATTGAGCAAAGGAACTGTCACAACTGGCATGTGTGGAGAAGTATACACCTGACACTAAACACCAAAATTGGATGCTTCAGAGGATCATCCTGTATGGATGTTGGGAAGATGATCAGGGATGCTCTTAAAAGCTATGAAGGAAAGCTGAACATCTTCTCTTTTTGCTGGTTTTAATCTGTGTTGAACATCACACAGAACAGTAAAGCACAGTGATAGTTGTCTCTTAACATCATGTGAAATGTTAACTCTTAAGTCATAATGTGAGAAGGGATGATGATTGTTTCTCTACTCACATGTTGAATATTTGTCTGTGGAGAGGTTCTGTGTACTCCAAACCTGGTTGCCAGAACCATCAGCTATTTTTGAAGATGCTTGTAAGATTTAAGGGTTTTCAGTTAATCATCCAGAAGTTTGGAAGGCGCTGAAAATAATGCTTGAAGCATATGTGTCATGCTCTTTGGGGCACACTGAATGGCAGGGTCTGAGGCTGAAGGAGGAGAGCACAAGGGATGTTAATGTATTGTTAAACCCTAAATCTGTATTTTATGGCTCTAGATAACATTTGCACCTCCTCTAAAGAAAACAGTAATTCATAAACGAAATTAAGAGTATTTGCAAGCTGTGGACTGTATTTTATCTGATTCCTTTAGCACTTACACTGTGTGTCCCTTCAGTTGAGTGGTTGCTATCTGGGCAGTTTAAAAATAAAGTAAGGAAAGAAAATGGCATTTTCTGGGTGGCATATTGAAACAGAAGTTTTCAGGATGCGTAAAGAAGATAAAAAGTAGAATTTGCAAATGGCCTTGTGGTGTCAAATGAAAGTAACATTTTAAATATGTTTTAAGTAAACGCTTTTCAAGTATTTAAAATCCTTATTTCTTTTTATGTCAACCTGCTATAACTCAAATATACATTTAGGGATAGTTTTTATATGTATGTGACAGTTTCTTTTGATTCCAGGTGACTAAAGCTGTAGTAGTAGTCTGAACTAAAAAGTAATTCAAATGAAGGCTCTTAAAATTGCTATTGTAAATGAAATATTTTGAGGTGATCTGTTTCTTATACATATGTGACTTATCCATGGCATTCAAATATGCTATACATTTTAAAAAAATCCTGGAAGTAGGTTTTGATGATAATATGTTCTAATGTGCAGTTTTTAGGCTATTTGTGAATTTATTACTTCAGACTGCAGATATACAGGTTACCAGCAGGGAGTCTCAGTGCATTTTGTATCACTGTTCAAGGACACGATGTTGCACTCAGGGAAAACTACATAAGAAAATGACACAGTTCCATCAGACTCTTACATGAGAGAAACAGAAGCTTGCACACTGAAATGAGCCAGAGCCTAGACACAGCAGTTATGGAATAAGTCTGAAAACTCCTCTTAACTTGTTTAAGTTCATGCCTATTTATGCACTTGTTAGTGGATACATGTAAATCTCAGTAGTTTACTTCATTTTGTTTTCCTTGAAAATATTCCAGATGATGGCTTGTGGAAACACTAATACCGTACTGTTTCTTTTTTTTAATGTTATGGCCAGGAAGGGTTTTTTTTTTTGTTTTTTGGGGGGGTTTGTTGTTGTTGTTTTGGGGTTTTTTAAGCTTTATTTTAAACAAAATAAATTACAGTTGAATAATAATTTTCTTGGGCTTTTGCAGGTTGTTAAGCATTTATTAACTTTGAGTTGCAGAAGGAAGTAAGAAAGTAGTCAGTTCTGTCAGTAATCTGGTGGTTAACTGTAAGTGTATGAATGAGTAACACTAGCCTAGAGATGTAGCTAGAGTAGGTGTTTATTTAAGGGTATTTTTAAACTAGATTAGATCTTGTGCATAGATTCTCATATATGGGAATTCTGATATTCCCAGTCCTTCAACTTTCCAACATTTAATGTAATTAGAACAAATTAAAAGAAAAGACAAACATAGAAATTATCTTCTCCGTGGAACTGCAGTAATTCTGAAGTTTGCATTACAGGTAATTTCAATTTTAATGAATTTGAAACTAATTAATTAATTTATATCAATTTCTCACTGTCTTAAAGGATATACACAAAGCTTTCATCAGTGTTGATATTAGCTTGAGACATTTTCTTGCGCAAGCTAACTTTTTTCATTTATGGCTATATGTTGCATAGAACTTTAAATATCCCACAACTATTTCTGAATGATCAGTCCCTTTCCATTGCATGTGCTTCTTGCTGTTCTAGGTAAGGTTCAGATACAGTGTGTGATCAACGCTGTCTTTGTCTTTCTTGTAGATTCTTTGCCATATTATTAGACTTATTTGGAGGATAAATTATTAAGGCAAGGATCTTTCCTGTATCAGAATTGTGTTGAATAAATGTATAGAACAGCATTAAAGGTGATAGCAACAAACCCAAAAAAGAAACATTAATACCTTGCCTCAAAGTGAAAAAAAAGTTTTGGAATTTAGGAAGTCTTTTTTAAAAAGTTTTTTGCTCTCTGGAAATACACCTGAGCAGAGTGAACTTTAACAATACCTTGCATTTTAAGACATAACTGATCTTTGTTTATATTATTCCAAAATATCAGTTTATTTCTGTGTAATAACAAAGAAAGAAGAGGAAATGGATAATGTTGTTTTTGGTATTTGAATGTCTTCTTATCACAAATGTGATAGGTAGTGCTGTAAGAATAAGCAAGAGAGGTCAGTGGTGTTAAATGTTCCAGCAACAGGTGTTCTGTGTCCCTACTCTCATCTATTATTTTCCTTTTAGAAGCAGAATCGCAGCCAAACTTGAAATTTAGGAGTCATGAACTTTATGATTTGTCATTGCAGCTTGGGTTATGTTTGATTAACAGCTGGTTTACTGTAGAGCATTCCTCTCACAAGTCTTTCTTCTCTCATCCTCTAGTAAGTTAAGTTGGTGTTCCTACTCTCTAAAAGGTATCCTAGAGAATATTTATGTGCCATCATAAACTGACTTCTGTGATAAGTTATTTAGGGACAACTTCAGTGCAGATTTATCTCTAATTATTTCAGTGAAGTAGCTTCAAATTTTCAGAGAGAGAATTTTGCATTTAAGGCACAATTGAATTCTTAGTCTTTTGTCAAATGCGTATTTCAAATACTAAGTTACTCTGCTCTAGGGAATATGGTTTTAAACTTTTATTTTAGCCATATGCTGTTGCTTGGTAAATATTATCTGTGCCTTTTTTCAATTTCAAGCAGCAAAATACAGTTAATGAAGGATGAGTAGTTTGCATAATGTGTATCTGCTGTCTGCAACCGTTACTGTTCAGGATTTTTCTCTCCCTTAAGATATCTTCCCCACTGCTTGGGACTTTAGAAATTTGATATATCTTGGTGAACACTACTGTTTCACGATGACTTTTATCTCAGCTTACCTTTCAGTTTTCATACGTTAACTATTTCCATCCTATTAACTAGGTTTGCATCTAGAATGCCTTCTGTCTCATCTTCTTCCTATTGGCTGCCTTGTTTCAGTCTCTTTAGGTGGCAGCTATCATGATATGATTTCTCTGTCATGATAACTCTTTTCTAGCATTTTATATGGGCTAAGAACTGCATAAATCCTATTAATTTGACAGAAAAGAGATTTAAGCAGGTCTGGAATAGCCCTGCTGGAAGTGGCCAGCAGTCAGTTTCATTGCCCATGGAGCAATCAGTTATTCCCACAGTGTTGTTCAGCTTGTCTTGAACTGGCAAGCTCCCTTCAGCCCAGATGATTTTGTTTTTCTTGAATTCAAATCTGTGCCCCATAACCTTAAGAGCCAAGTCGCCTGCTATAGACCACATACTTGCTCCTTAGATTTTCTTTTCCACAGTAATATTTTCTCAGGAGAGCACAAGATTTGGTATCTCCGGTCTGCTTGGCTGTGCACTGTGCTTCACTGGCTGTGAAGATGGGATTATGTGGCATTTCGACTAGATTTATAGACTCTAAGCTTCAGGTTACATACTGTCTGCTCACTCCAGGTTGACAGCAGCTCAGCCTAAGCTGATTACACTTGAAGTGAATACAACCCTGGGGTTGGTTGAACTCTGCTAAGGCTTAGAGCAGCATTATTGACAACTGGCGAACTTAAGCTATAATTTTACTTTTCTTTAGTGCTTTTACATATCAGGAATACTGTGCGTATGAAAACATAGGTGAGAGCTGAATTTGGTCTTGTGTGGTTTAGTATAAGTGTAGTTATATTATCTTGCTGTTTTGCAGAATGATGCATTTCGAGAAATACAGTGGTAGGGCTCGTTGCGTAGGCTGTCCTTGTTTTGTTTAAAAGCACCAAAGTACAACACCAAAGAGGGCTTTTGAATAAATATTAATAGTCCTAATGCCTTCAGTGTTTGAAACATTTTATATGTAATAAATACAGTTAACACTGATACATCTGCAGCTTTGAATACTGCTGAAAACAGTAAGATAGCAATGCCAGGCCTACTACCAAGATGTTTGTATAAACTTTTGTTACAACCTAAGCTTCCACACTGCATCTGTCTTCACAGATTTGAAGACTAGTTGGAAAAAGCATACTTGAAAATAACTACTGATGTTTTACCTTCATCTGGGGGATCATTTAGACATATTTAATTGCAGTGTTAGGTTTTGTTTGCACTTTCTACATTTACTTCTTAAAGCAGCCTGCATGCTATAGAGTGTAAGACCTGCTTTGGGATCCAAAGCACCTACTCACCAAAAAGATCACTCTGAATTATATCTAGTTGCATCATTCTACTTTATAGGGTAGGGAATGTGGATAACATAGTGGTGAAACAATTGAATTTGCCAGAGGAATAGTATAACTTGGACTTCCATCTTAGAAAAGGAGGTAACTCTTGCCGAGTTTCAAGCACATACGTTTACAGGTGTATATACACATATATATTCACTTACTGTGGCATATTCCATATGAAAATGAAATGATGAAGTTTGAAAACATTTCTTTAAGATTTTTGTGAGATGCTTTTATTCCCAGTACAATATTACAGTTTAGGAAAATTTTCAGAATTAATTTAGAACATAGAGGAATACAGTTCTATCAACTGATTTTTTTTTAGTTTTACCAAGATGAAGTTTTTTACTAGAGCAAGAAACTTGAAAGTATTTTTATGCATCAGATGGAAGTAAAAATTGGTTGATTTGTCTGGCAAGCACATAATTTAAGTATCACAGTTGCTCAGTACTTTCTGAAGAATTTGCTCTTGCTTTAGAACTGTGCAGTGAGTGGAGCAAGAAGGGACAGTCTTTTAAAACGCTTTTGCTAGGCAATTGCAATGTTCTTAGCTTAGGATGGGAAGGCAGAAGTTTTGGTGCATATATTTGCTTCCTTTATCCCGGAACACATAGTATTTAACTTCTCACCTGTGTTGTGCTCTACTTGGGTTATATGGATAAGCTTTCCCTGAGACCTGCTTCCTAACCCCTTTCAGTCAGACTGGAAAAGCTTTTCTCTTACATCTTCTCTGGTCCTGGCTCACCTTGGCTGAGAAAAGAGAATACTTTTTGTGCTGTTCCGTTAGCAGATCTATGGGGTAACTTCTGGCAGAATAGAAATGATGAGAAACTGGAAGTTTTAGTATTTCTATCAGCTCATCAGATGGAGAAGAAGACAGGTATTTGCCATTTGTGAAATTGATAGGAAATTTCCCATGATTTAGGGTCATATATAGGTCGTTGGGCAAATACTTCCATTGTGGTGACTTTGTTCCACAAATATCTTTCCCTGGCAATTTCTTCTCGTGTCTTCTCCCATGAAAAATATATTATGACTTTTATTATATGAAGATGGAATCCTTTCTTCTCAAGTTTTCACTGATAATTTTAACCTATAACTTAGTTTAAAGGACAGTTTTCTCATGAGATATGCATCTTATTCAAATGACCAGAATTCTTTGATTATTCTAGTACTAATGGGAAGTACAATAGACTTAGTAAATGAAACTAAATGTTTTTGTTTGATAATAAGGAAGTGAAGTAGGATAGACAAGGATTTATTTTGGCACATTTCCTTACAAAGATAAAATATCTAAGAAAATAAAATTAAATTGCAATGATTAATGTTCAAATCTGATTCTGTATTAAAGCTACACAGTAATGGCTAATGATACTTAATGTCCTATACATCAAAACTCTGTGAAAATATTTGCTTTGTGATTTTTGACATTTAGAATTGCAGGTAATTTCATTGTTTGAGTAATGAAATTTTAAGTTGTTCCTCTTATCAGGGTCTTCATGTTATATAAATATATGTTTTAGTTAAAATCCCACTGCTAAGTTGCTTTTTTAGAGATGTATGTTGGGTGGTTTTCATTTTTCACGGAATGAACTGGGACAGTCTGAAGTTGCATTTCTCAGCTTGCAGTGGTTTCAAATGTGCCTGGTTTCACTGGAAGATGATAAGCCTGGAAAAATTTTCAGTTTAGGAAGTTCTGTTGAAGGCTGATAAATCCCATTTCACGAGTGAGATAGAATATCATGGAAATCATGTATGGGTTTTTTGTAAGAAGATTCTCTTGTTCATTTAATATAATATTTTATAAATTTTTGTATAGATGCAGCAGTAAATTACTAAATCTATTGAATTTGTTTCTGTTAATTCCAATAAGTTTTGTTTCTGACTTCTAAAGGATTAATCTTGTAAATACATGTGAGATGTTTGTCATCTATCAGCTGGGCTAGCTAATAGGAAGAGATCTTAAAACTGATAATCTGAAGTAATCAAAACAACATGTTTCTAATGGAATTTCATAAGACTGAGCTCTTGCCTCAAAATTTCTATATTTCAATAAATTATTTTAATTAAAGCAGATTTTATCAGAGAGAGTGTGAACATATTTCTAGTAAAACCTAAGCAGTAAGTATTAGCCACTGATTCTGAGAGCAGATTGGTTTGTGAGCAAGGTGAAAACAACAGCATGGGAAATCATACACAGAGGAGTATTTCCCTGAAAGTACATAGGGTTAATTGTATATAAGCTCTTAGTATGAAGCTGTGGAAAAGCAGATACGTGTATTTTAAAAATGAGTGCCCACAGAGAGAATGAACTTTTTCTAATGACATTGGTAAAGGAGATGATGTTAATGTTATGTTTCAGCAATACCCATTAAGTTTTGTGTCTAGTTCTAGTTACAGCAGTCTGAAAAGAATGGTAAAAGACATTGAAAAGGAAAAATGTTAGAGATGTTTCCTGAAACTTCAGCTAATTCAGGAATATTCAGGAAGCTGAATACATTTCTGTTTATTGAATAAGATATTAAGAGAGTTGGCAATAGCAAAACCAAAATTGAAACAGAGATGAAATGCCCAACATTTGAAAGCTGTTTAAATTGTTCAAGACTTAAGTCGACACAGTAATTAAAAGTTAGAAAGGTTTGTGTAGGAGGCAGAAAATATTTCTTTGTAAACAGATATATTATGTGACTGTGGAATAGATTATTAAGGAAGAAATGCAGTAAATTCTTTGCCAGTTGTAGCTTTTAGACAGAAATTGTGGATGAAATTTCTCTTTCAATCATCAGACAAACTAGTGAACACAAAAAGCACCATTTAATCAATCTGAGATTGGAATAGGCTGGGGATTGTCAGTGGCAAAAACTGTGATCAAGCTGTTCATATGATTTAGCTTTTTATAAATAAATTTATAGATTGAGCTGTGAGTGTCTGTTGAAGGTGCTTAATTTTCGAAGATAGGAAGAAGTCCATACATATTCCTTCTGAAGATGGCAGAACTGTCCATGTGGACCTGCAGGTAGGATATGGAACCAGTAGTTGTTACAATAGCACATTAATCACAAGGCTTCATTCCTGTTTTAGCTGAGTGTTTTTTCTCCAAAATTGGTCTGCTTTCACAGTTTTATCAATCAATTCCTCATTGACTTTTTAGCTCCCCCCATCCCCTCTCCCTTTTCTGTCTCTGAATCATTCCACAGTAGATAATTTTGCAGTTGCTTTGTGGCAATAATGTTACATTTTTAGCTAATATTGTCATTCGAATACTTTCTAATAAAGCTTTATATTAAATGCAATTCCCTTGAAAGGGATTCATTTGGTTTCGTAAATGTTTCTTCTCCTTGAAGTCTTTCCAGGCATGTGGTTTGTAAGATCATCAGTTTGCTAGGGCAGAAAACATCTGATTGATATTCTTCAGTTTAGCTCATTAATGGTAGTGGAAACTTCTGGTCAGCTAATCTCTACAATTAAGATCTGCATTCACTTGTATCTGTATGATTTAGAACGTGCTGGCAAACATTTCAGTCTCCTGAAGTTGAACTTTTGGTGAGATAAGATGCAGATCTTCTTTTATCATCATAAACTTACTAGACCATATACAGTCCTTCTTTCAAAATAAATAAATTACTTACACTCATTTGTAGCTTTCTTCTGTTGTGTGATTCACAATGAATTTAATGGATAGCAGAATATCAAGTAGTGAAAAGTCTCAGAGATAAAAAAAGGTGTCTTCTCTTTTTTGGTGGTACACACTTAGGCTTTAAAAATTAATCATTCTATCAGCGTGTTTAGTATGTAAGTTAGCCAATGATTTGACTTACAGCAGATTTGGTTTGAGATAAAAGTTTAGCTTTAGAACTCTTGTCCTGATGTAATTTTTTAGAAAAAATCCTACTTTATTTCATCCAAGTTACAAAATTCTGGATTTTTTTCTGAATAATTTTAAAATTTACTTATCTATAAATGATGTATCATTCCAGCATCTGTGTACTCACAGCGTTATGCTTTTCCTATGGAAATTTTCTGTTAGTCCAAGAACACTGAGTTAGTGTTGTGCCTGTGAAAAATACATAATACAGTTGACTTCTTGGACCACTAAATCAAAATTGCCATTTAAATGGAACGTATGTTTCCAGTTCTTTCACACAGTGAGACTGCCTCAGAGGACCAGTCATTGCCAATGACTTGTTTGCTCTAAAACTTTTTCAAGTAAACGAAGGAAGTCTCTTATATTTTACGTAGCTCACCTTTATTTACATGAAGATTGGCCATTGAGTAACAAGTCTCACAGTGACTCTAGAATGGCTTGCGTTTGAGCCAAACACCCATTTAAAAGGATCTAGATAGACTAATAGACTCTTGAGCACTGTACATGAAAAAATATAGCATAAGGTAGTTTCACAGATTTGGATATTTTGGGGAAAAGTTAATGTAGTTTTAAATTAGCTGTTCCACTTGCAAGCTCCTTTTTTTTGAGACCTTCTTCTGAGGGCTAGCACCCTTAAGAAAGGATTGATGGAATGAATATTGTGAGCATTCCGCATCTGTTTTTTTAGAAAGACACTGGCTTGATTTGAGGAGCCTCATCATCAGGTTACATTCAAATGAACGACTTAGCAATGAAACAAACAGATGGTAACTTATTGGACTTGCAGATCTTCAAGCAGATATATAGTAACGTCTATTTATTCAAAATGCAAATAAATAAAATATTTAACTGATTGGTTACTTCTTTTTCTTGTTTCTGAGCCTCTAGTTGGAACTTGCGTAATATTTCAGGTTCATGGTACTTACAAATGAAAGCTGGAGTATGCATGAAGTCTATGAGTTTTAAGAGTGTAAGGTCTTAGAAAAGTAGAAAATACTGCAGAGTTTCTGCAGGTGTAGAGATGTGGAAATTCACCTACTTTTTTTGGAAAGGTATATCATTATATGGAATATAACTTAAATGTATTCCATGAACTTTTAGTGCCATAATGTAGCTAGACTTTAATGTAGTGAACCAAACAAGCATTATTTCTTGTTATGACTATTTGTGAATTGGAAATTAACTTAAATAAGGCACTTCCAGACTGTTACATATAATACTACTTAGAAATAAATGTCAAATGTATGTTACTAGTGCAACATTCATAAAGCTCAGAGGAGGGGAAAGCTGGGGGTGCAGGAAGTAACAAAATGCTACATTTTCAGAGAAACCTGATGTTTGTGCGCATGCATGCAATTGAACACCAAGAATAAGAAGCTAATAGTCTAGTACCTGGTCCCAAAATAAAGTAATTTTATTACAGTGCTTTTAAAGCTTTCTGTCAGTTAGAAGATTTAATTCTTCATCTTAGTGTTCACCTGTGTAAATATAACATTTTTTGGTTCCACACAAACCTGATTTAGCTGTATTTTATATAATCTGTTACTGTTTAAATACTTATATTGAAATGCCATGCAGATTATCTAAAAACTTGTTCTCAAGAGTTATGAGGTAAAAATAAAACAGAATTTGAATTTGTGAAGATCAAATTACTTAGGGGGATTTTTATATCCACTTTATTTATCCTCTCAAAGTTGATATTTTATTTTTTTATGTTAGCCATAGCAGTTCAGCTGTTTGCAACAGTGAGGCTTAGGAATTATGTGTATCAATTACATTAAGTTCTGGTGGGTTTTTTTCTTTCTTCTGTCTCTGGAACAGCAGAATTCTCATCCTTTGTTGCAGAGCCATGGTATTTAGCAGGAAGAGGGATCACGGTGGTTTTGTCGGGTTAAAGTTCTGTCACTCATATTAAAATCTCCTGAAAAGTCATAATTTTAAGTCTTTGGAAGAATTTTCTCTGAGACGTGTTTGTAATACAAGAGTGCATTCATCAAAAAACTGGTTATATCACAGATGTGTAGTAATTTGCACTGCACTGGCATAGTAGTTTGCTTTTTGTCTTGACATATCTAAAGGTGTGAAGTCCATTGCAGATCCATGAGGATGGCTTCTCCTAGACTAACTTATCTGTTTATAGATACATTCACAGTACAGAGCAGATTAAGAGAGTACGGCAAATGAGCAGGCCTGGTTAAGAAGAGTTTGAATAATGACTGTACTGGCCCTTGCTGAAAGCTGTATGTTTACAAAAGGGTTAGTAAAGCTATTTTTGTCTTTATAAACTATGTGCGTTTACATTAATATTTTTTCTGAGGTTTTTCTTGATTCAAATGTTAGCTGTTGCAAGAAGATATGCAGTCAATGGTAAGAGCTTACATTTGAGGGCTTTTTCAACTGACATTTTTATGGCATAACTTTGTTTTTAAAGGATACACACAGGTTCAGGTAGGTCATCTTAAAAATTAGAAATTTAAATCAGAAGAGAAACTTCCTACAATGCAGGAAATGAGGGACCAAAATATGCTAGATTATTGTTCTGCACAGTTATTGTTCTGTGGGGACTCACATGGAGTCCTGGGAACAATTTTGGGTGGCACAGGATAAGGGCATAAGGACATTGAATTGTTAGAGTGTATCAGGAGAAGTGGGACCAAAATGGAGAAAGGTCTTGAGGGCAAGACTTTCGAGGAGCTGCTGACATCTCTGAGCTTGTTCAGCCTGGAGGACAGGAGTGTTCACCTTCCTCTTGGGGGGCGGCAGATGGAAGGTGCTAATCTCATCTCTCTGGTCACCAGTGGCAGGACATGAGGAAATGGATGAAGCTGCATCAGTGGAAGTTCAGCCTGGACATTAGGAAAAGGTTCTTCACTGAGAACGTGGTTGGTCCTTGTAAGAGATTCCCCAGGGAATTGGTCCCACCATCAAACCTGGCATTATTCAAGGACCATCTGAATAAGGCTTTTAGTCAGATGGTTTACTTTTATGTAGATCTGCAAGAAACAATGATCCTGGTGGGGTCCCTTCCAATGTGAGATATTCTGTGATTCTGGTCTGTGATTCTAAGAAAGTAAGAAGTAAAAATTTTGCTGATGCTTTATGTAAAAAGAAAGGGTAGAGCTGGGTATTTGCACTCATTCAAGGAATAGCTGTATTAGTGAGGAAGTATCCATGAATTCGAGCTAGGGAAAAACAAACAAAAAAAATCATTTGAGAATTTCCCTGCTTGACCTCTGTAGGAGTGCTCTCAGCTGCAAGTTAAAATTTGATTGCTGTGGTATGTCAGTGGGTACTTTTAACTGCTCATGCATGCAGTTAGGGAGTGGAGACGTAAGAAGTCTTTACAGCATTTAGGACAACGGATGTCAGTTGGAGCAGGAGCTTCTGCAGATTTTCTAATCTCTGTTCAGTCTCAGATTTTTCTGTCTCTCTCCCAGAAGCTTTTAAAGTTGGAGATGCTGGTGACATTTGTATGTCTTTGTTGTGACTTTGGACATAGTTCTGTTTTTACTAGCTTTTGAGCAGATTTTTCATGGTTCATAGAATTTTAGATATAAGAAGTGTAGGTCCCTGCCAGGAATATTCGAATCTAATATGTTCTAAATGCATGGTAGAGTACTCTTTTGAGTTGTCTGTAGTCACAGAATAATTTAGGTTGAAGAGGACAGCTGGAGGTCATCTGTTTCAATTCCCTGCTTAGTGTAGAGCCAACTCAGACCAGATTGCTCAGGTAGCAGTAGGCTGTGTAGTGAAATAAAAGGTGAATTTCTGAACAATCAGAAATTGCAGGGCTTCAAGCAAACAGAAGACTAGAGGACTACAAGTAACATGTTCAAACTCTAGAGCTATTTGATATTTTCATCAAATTAAGCTATGAAACATGTCACTTCTCTGCTATTTTTTTATTTGAAAGGAAAATCAGATTATTATAGGTATTGTCTTAGTTATTTATGTCCTGCCTTTACTGTTTTTAATTCTACACATTTTAAACTCAGCAAAATCCCTACCATTTCCCCCATGTGAAGAATATAATTAATAAGGGAGCACAAGTCCCTTAGCCTTTATCCTTGGGAATTGTAAATTTTATTACTCTTTTGTCTACTAATCTATTGCTTTAAACCTTCAACTTCACACAAAAGTAAGAAAAGAATACATGGGCTTCCTCAGTAGCATAAGTATTGTGGTATGAGCAGACTATGATGATGATACATGGAAAAATGTTCTCTGTGGTTATCCAGACAGATGTGGGACTGTATCATGACTATCTGGAGTTCTGAGCCTAAGAACTGTCATTTCTTTTCCTGAAGAGATGCTCTTTTCCTTTCTGTATTCTTGTGAGAATGAGGGAAGTGTCTTAGACTTTGGTGGATATTCCAGAAAATATAAATACAAATACCTAAATTTGCATTTTGCTTATATGCTGCAGTTTGTCCTGGTCTTTTTAAGTGGGTCATAAGCTTTTATGTGTTTACTGCAATGTATGAAGATTGGTGCTTCGTACAGAAAGACAAAGTGAAAACTTGCTTTTAAAATGTTCTGTAGCACAAAGTGCATTGTTAATCCAAGCAGCTGAGTCAAACTTTGCATTGTTTAAAATAGATTCTGTAACTTCAGAAATCCAAATGCATTTAGGACTTACAATTTGCTCCCTTTAGTTATTTACCTTTGTTACATTGCAGTTGCTAATGGACCTGCAGAAATGTGTCTGAGTGAGATCTAAGATGACAGCAAAAGATTTAAAACTAATGTGTGTGGGGTCAGCTGAGGTGTTGCTTCAGAGAGCTTTTCAATCCTTGACTGTTTTAATTTCAGTTGATTTTTCGCTGGTGTAACGGAGAGTTCAGCTGAGTGTTAGTTCCAATTTAAGTTATTTAATGGAGTGAAAAAAACTGGAGATCTAAGTGAGCCTAAGCTATTTTATAGCCATGACTAATCAGCTCTTTAGAAAGCATCCTGTTTTCCTAGTGATTAACCCCTCCTCCTTTTGCAGTAACATGCAAGACTGCTTTTGAGTAATTTCAATTCATGCAGGTGACAGTAACTTGAACTGTCAAGATGTTCTTTACCAGAAGTCTTCCCCTTTGGTCTTAATCAGATGTACCCCCTAGGGAGATTAATTACATCCCACTTTATCTTTTCTAAGTGGGAGATGAGATCTCAGTTCATTGCCTGCTTGCCCCATTTGGAAAATGACATAAAATTGCATCTACTTTTACTGTCACAACTTCCAGACCTGAATCACATAATACCTGTAATTTATCTAATGTTCTGTATAGAAGTAATAATATTGAAATTAGGTGTTGCTTGGATAGTAAATGAAGGACTTCTTGTGTGTGAAGTGCTACCAGTGCTCAGGTTTTTTAAATAGCACAGCATTAACAAAGACACTGAATTAATATTAGGTCAAAAGCAGATTGACTCCTTATCTTTAAGCTCAATATCCTTCATTAAAACCACTGAATCTATTACTCATTGGAAGAAAATTTCTCAGGGTGTAGTGCTCTAACCTAGTCAGTGCACTGCTTTCTGAAGACTTGCTTTTAGGTACCTTGCTGATTTGAACTGAAGAAACTATACACTTTGTTGCAGTCATCCATGATTGCCATCTTAATGGCTGATGCAAAGATAAACAGCCTTTTCCTTCAGTCAGATTTGTATGTGAAGACATCATCAATAAAAACCAAAGCAAATTAGCTGTCAGTCCCAGTGAAAAGGTAATTAAAAACCAGCAAGAATTTTTTTCTCTTAGTGCAGTTTAGCTGCCCAAATGTTTATCACTAATGCAATTAAATATAGTCAGTGTTTCAGGGAACTATGAAAGGAAAATATTTTAATATTTAAGGAAATACTAAGGGAGAAAGGCTTGTAGGAACTTGGGCATGATGGTCATGTTCACGTTTTGCCTGCACATTGGCTGTTGGAAGGGAGGCAAACAGACTGAATCCATGAGTTAAATTTGAGAAAAAATTATTTGAGAAAGAACCCATCACAACAACACAGACTGTAACCCCTAAATTAACTATTCTTAATTCACCTATTAGCCCTGCAGCCTTTGTTTTCAGTACAGTATATGCCTTTAATTTGGAGACCATTTTCTTAGGCTGAAGAAACCTTTTTTACTCTTTTGGGATTTTAAACAGACCTCTGGAACATGTTTGTCTGTTGGTTTTTAGACTGTTTTTAAATTTGGTGGTCTTTTTGGAATTTTGTTTGTTTCTTTTTAATGCCTCAGTGAATGGCCTCTGAATCATCTTCTACAGAATTTGAATATATTTAAGTGCAATTTCCTCTCAGTAATATATCCTTTCCATAACATAATTGTCCTATCATGTATTTTGTTCTTATGTATAGGTTCTTGAAACCGTTGCTTTGATTTAATGAGATTGGGGTGGGGGCGGGGGGAAGGGATTTTGTCTCATTTCCACATCATCTCCTAGCAATTATCCTATCTTCAGAATGTAATCAATGGTTCTGGATTTCTTCTATTTTTCTGTATTCTAAGCAGCACTGAATGTATCATGTATGTTGGATATTAATCCTTGTTGCTTAGAAGTGAGGATTCTTACTGGTATTGCATGCCTGCACACCCTCAAGTACTGCTTTCTGTCCAACAGTCATGTTAATTTTTTTTTTCAGTTTTACACAATTGATCTACTTTTCACTTTTGTATTCCTTCTTAGCCTTTTTTCTGGTTGTGTGTTCTTCCCCATAAAAGCTCTTTTTATTTTTTCTTCTGAGGTTATTAGAGTTTCGTGAAACCTTATGTTTTATTTATGTTCAGAGTATTTGTTTTGATGTGAGGAAAATTCTACTGATGATCAGTAACTGCACTGGAACTTACTATTAACTGCTAATGGAATAGACGTAGTATTGTTTCTCTGTTTTTATTGAAAAAAATTCCATCATTTACTTTCCTTTTGATCTTGACTTTTCTGTATATGATTTGTGTATTAGCATGCTATACTGTCTTCCAAGGTAGCAATTATATTCAAAGGAAATTGTGGCTGTCTTAGAATTTTTAGAAAGAAAAGGTCTTGTGAAACTTTTAGGTCTCAGATGAAACGTACTGTTTTAAATTAAAACATTCAGAATCTTTGAAGACTGGGTATATGAAGGTATTTGTCTCAATTTTGCTTTGGGAATTCAGTGGGAAATTCACAATGAAGGTGGGAAGACAGTATAGAGCAGAATCCTGGAATTTCTTTTATGATCTATTCTGAAATATTTCTGTATTCTGAAATATTTCTGTTTGTGTGACTTGATGCTCTTTCTTGAGCTTTGACTTAACAGCTGTTGATAGTTAATAAATGTCAACATTTAAAATGTAGAATTGGGTTTTTACTGTGTAGTACTTTGTCACTCCTTCTTTCTGCCCATGTGTTATGCAAAATATGTCTGCTATAGTCTTTAAAGATGACAGAATTTTGGAGTTGGTAATTTTGATGAACTGCTCTGTAGGTACTTTGAGAGAATCTTCAGGTTTTGAACAAAGTATGTAAAAAATTGTGCAAAATTCCAAGGGATCTATTTTCCATCACTTTGGAGAGGTATGTAGAAGGGAACAGCTGAAATAGTTATGTAGTCCATATATAAATATGGTACCATTTTATGCACAGGATCTGATGTTTTAAAAAAAATGTAAAAGACTTGTGTTATGTTGTTTCTAAGAAATTTTTTTCTACTCTTAAATTTTTAACCTTAAAAGTGCCTTTCTGTATTGTTAGCCAGACCTTGTAGTTTAATCTGGGAAAAAGCACAAATTACTCAGTCCAGAAAGCTTGTGATCTTGGATTTCATTAAAAACAGACTCTTTATGCCATAAGTTAGAGGTTCTGTCAATGGGTGTTCTACTGTGTCTTCACAGTAGAACCTCTGAAGGGTCACACAGGCATATTGGTGGGTAACCCTATGTGTCTGAATGAGTGTGTTCTCAGTCAGAAGTGATTGTATGTCATAACTCACTAGTATTTCCTGCTGCTGTTTTCCTCCCATGAACGTCCTGCACAGCACTCCATTGGTTCTGATTTCTTAGCTGAGCTAATATTCTTCCAGTTCTTCTCTCTCTCCTTTTCTAATTTAGTTTTCCTCAAATGTTGCATATATTGGCCATCAGCAGGATTTTTGCTTAGTAATTCAGAACACTTACTCTCCATGCTCTCTCAGGCATGCTTATGTGCCATTTCAACTTTGAGGCGGTTGCTTTTTGTTCCTTCACACTGGAGAATGGGAGCAGTTCTCATTCATTGTTATTAGGTTTTAGTTTACTCCACCCTGGTAATTAAGATTCAGTGATGTACTTTGTACTTTTGTACCTTGTACCTACAAATGATGGTAATTTCTCCTGTCAAAAAAAGGCTAGCAGTTTAATTTGAAAATATGGAAAAATACGGTTTTGTAGTTTCTTAGCTCATTTGCTGTATATCACATACTTTTTTTTTTTTACTTTGTTAAATGTTTCTCTTTGGCTTTTTACCTATAGGTTTATTTAAGTGTCAGAAGAGTAGAATCATTATAAATTACTAAGTTGTGTCCATATTTTTGTGTAGTTATGATTTTACATATATTGGATGTGGGTTTTCTTGTATTCTGGTTTGAATTATTTTAATTCTGTTCCAATACTGGAAGTAGGTAGCTTATTTAAAAGTTTTTCTGCCAAACAAGTATGGAAAGTTTCTCTGGATTTCTCCATCTATTTGTGCGTACAAATATTTTAATTGTTTGGCAGGTGACTCAACCTTCCTTGTGTCTTGTGCTTTACAGAAGAAGACTATAACTTATTTCTGCTGAAAGAGAGCAGAAAGAATGCAATAATGAAAGTTTTCTTGCTGGCGTAATGTTGCACCTCCATATACATGAAGTATATCTTAACAGGACTTTGCAGCTGGTTCTTAAGTAGCCTCTTTACATATTCTGCTTTAGGCAATTTTCCACCATATTAATAAATTCCTTAATTTCATTCCCACATATGTATGTTTGTTCTATGTCATCAAGGAGATTTTTAAAAACTTAACTTACTGTAAGAGCAGTTGTTTTTGTTTTTTTTTTTTTAAATAGAGAGTCTTAATTGACCTCTTTAAAAATGTATTTTCTATCACTGATGACTTTGTGTCATCTTGTACTAGTATGATCAATTTCATTGTCACCGTATTTGTATGATGATTTTGAAGTATATTACAACTTTGCAACCTTGTATTGCATAGGTATTCACTATAATACATTACAAAGGTGAGCACTGTAATTAAGTTATTAGATGTACAATATTAAGCCTGATCTGTCTTTTAATAATAATGTACTCTTTGTTTTTTTATTTCACGTAATAAGAGTAGACTTAATTATTCAGAGTAGACTTAACATATTAAATGCCAATAACATTCAACATTGTGCAATAGAGTTTTCCAGTCCAGTAGAAAAAGAGGAGGTAGGACAGACGAAAAAACTTTGTAGAATTTGGCAGGTCTGGCTTTTGAAGTTAGCATTGCTTCACTTCTTGGATTTCAACAGATTGTATTAGGGCAGTGTCTAGCTGACTCATGACAGAAATTCTCTGTACTTGCAGTCTGGGAAATGCAGCTACATAACTATAATAATTTGTGTAATGCAGCAGCATTGCCAATAATTAATTTTATTAGAAATTTTAACTCAGTAATAACATCATAAGAACATGAGAAAAAAGGGGAAAAAGAGAGAAAAAACATTTTTTTTGGGAAAAACCTGCCAAAACCTCCCCTTGAACCTCAGTAATTAAATTATTTGTTTATTATGTGTCATTGAACTTCTCAGTGGTCACGAAAATATCCACATTACCTTTCCAAAAGAACATTCCCCTCGTTTTCTAAGTTGCTTTGAATTGCTCTTGGCAAATATAAGAACTTTACAAAATCACTTTTGCAAAATCTGTTCTGCAGATGTGGAATCCATAATTTAAAAAGTTAAATTTAAACATGTGTATGTGAAGCCTTCTTCATGGATATTTGAATTAAAAAGGAATTTGTGAAAGAGAAATCATAAATGTTGATGGGAGCGCTTATCATTCAATGTATTAGAACTTGATGTAATGAGCAAACAACAGTATATGTTAGAAGTATATTTTTAAAAAAATCTCCATGGCTAGTTTTTTCTAAAGGGCAAACTTTAATTAAACACAGTTTGTTTTCAGGTGGAAAAAAGAGACTCATTTAGGAAAATTTTTCTTTTGTTTTCACTGGAGTTCAAAAATACCTTGGTTCTGCCTATCAGCAGATAAATAATATACTTCTGCTAAGTGGTGCAACATAGAGCATAAAACAGTGTTATTGTTTCATCTCCCCCCTTTTTACTCCTGAGAAGATACTCTTAGGAAGAGGGCTTTTTTGAACAAAGTAAGTGCCCTGGACATTATCTGATTGATGCAGGGGTAAATCTTTTTACTAATTTCAACACTAACAGCAGACAGAGCTCAAAGAACTTAGGAATGGAAAATAGAACTTTTGTAATGCAATTTCATTTATTTTTTCATTATGTCTGAGAAAGAGGAAATCATTCAATGGTACAAAAAAGCCCCAGAAAAATTTCAGAAAAAAACCCCCAGAGTCAAAATTACATAATGTACCTTGAGTTGACTGTTATATGGCATGCTGTTTGAGGGTCAGTAGCAGAAGGGGAGAGAATATATGGAAGTAGTCCATATATTTTTACCATATTGCCAACTTAAAGATGGTATTACCTGAAGATAAATTCTTTTTTGCCATATTGCCAGTTTAATGGCAATCTTACCTGAAGGTGAATTATTTGGG
>WBND01000906.1:281316-303264 GCA_013398595.1 Tychaedon coryphoeus
TCTCAGCAGAGCAGAGCAGAGGGGCAGAATCCCCTCCCTGCCCTGCTGCCCACGGGGCTCTGGATGCAGCCCAGGACACGTTTGGCTCTCTGGGCTCTGAGTGCCATGGCTGGGGCATGTCCAACCACGGAATCAGTTGGAAAAGGCCACTGGGGTTGATTCCAGCTTGGGACCCGACACCACTGTGGTCAACTAGACCATGGCACTGAGTGGCATGTCCAGTCTTTCCTTAACCTCCAAGGACGGTGCCTCTACCACCTCCCTGAGCAGCCGATTCCGGTGTCTGAACACCCCTCCTGTGAAGAAATTCTTCCCAACTAAACTTCCTTTCATTCCAGTGAAGTTATGTCCCTAAGGTCCTGCAATGATCCCTTCTTCTTGACTCTCACTGGTCTGAAGGAAAATATAAAACATACGAAGTTTACAAATTAGTCTTGATGTTTTAGTTGGTGGTGATTCAGTCAGAATCCATGCTAAGCTGAAATCTTGTACATAGTATTATGAAATATGTTTGCAATATGATGTCCATTTTAAAATAAAAATAGGAAATATTTCCTATTTCCATAAAGAATAAAAATACTTAAAAGATCTTACATGGAAGAAGGCATGAAAGATCTCAGTCGTAGCTCAAGAATTAAGGGCTCTCAGGGAGTGCCTCACAAATTTGTAACTAATATATAGGTGGTTTCTTATAAAATACTTTTAGTAGAATATTTTTTCATTAGATCTAGTAGCAGCAAGGCACATGCTCAAACACATGCTCAGTGTGGGGACATTGAGAAAACATTAAGGGAATATTAAATATATACTGTAGGCTGTGTGGGCATTTTTGGTAGGGCATGTAACTCATATGTGTGGGAATATGGCCGGCTGTCTGCAGTGGGAGCAGCAGTTCAGAGGACTTGGGTTTTTCAACCGACCTGCAGATATTACAGCTGATTTAGGCCTCATACTTCTTTTAATGTGTTTTATAAGGAATAATAGTATACAAGTGCCTCTTCTTCCTCTACAGTAGAAAGGCAAAATGATAAAAGAGTTTGAATATGCTTAGTGTAGCCAATTTTTGAGGTTTTGACAGGTGAGGCCTAAAAAGAGGAAATAAGGCTTTAAAAAAGTCATTCCATGCCAGCAGAAATACAGAATTAGGATGGTAAAGAATTCTGAAGAGTTTGTTTCTGAATTACATCTGAGATGCTTGTGAGTCATCTGAAATGAAAGGGGATGACAGGCTCTGAAGTTCCCTGCATATATCTGTGTTACCAGGTGCATCACCTGAGAAGGGGTGTGCCTAGGCAGTCCTTGAGAACTTGCACTGTAAGAGAGAGCAGAGCATTTCAGTAGGAGTTGGTCACCACTGAAGGAAGAAGAGAAGCGGAAGGTACAGGACATTCAAATGAGATTTTGGAGGGATTGAGTATTATAAAGGAAGGGGAATAGAAAAAGACTCAAGTTTTGACCAAGTATCACAGTGGGAGAAAGTGTAAATGAAAGGCAGGAGACTGAGATGGTTGTTGACTACACAAGGAGATAAAAAAGGGAATCTCTGAATCATGTAATGGTTTGAGGATCAAAGCAACTTCTGAAGATCTTCTAATCAGCCGAATCATAATTGTAATATTGTGCTTCATTTAAAATAAAAATTGCAGTTAAAACTATCAAACAACAAACCTGCCAAAACCTCAAACCCAAACTAATCATCAGAATACTTGAATGTCTTATGGTAGAGCTCCAGATAGGGCAATGAACTGATGTCTTACAGATAGGAGATTTGAAGACTTTTTAAAATGAATCTAACCTTGACTTCATTATGGACAACTGATTAATTCTACCTATTCATTTTAACTTACAGTTCCTGATTTCTCATTACTGTCATTAAACATGCAATCACTTGTAACCTGTCTGAGGTATTTCCAGCTCATTTTTGTGTCTATTTTATTCTAGAATTATTTATATGTCAGCTCTATGGCCTGTCTGGTCTTGTAGCTCTGATGGAAGTTCCTGGTGTTGTGCTGTGGTATCTTGTCTCATTCTGGAGAAATGGCAGCCTCTGTTAAAGCTGTATTTGCTTTGCTAGAGACCAGTGAATTATGTGCTGTTGGATCACAGGCAATGTTTGTATAGTCTAAACAAATGGGGTTGTCCTGAGAACCTTGAGACTTTTTCTTTCTAAATGAATGATCTTCCTTCTTTTGCCAAATTCTGAAACTCTTCTCTGCATTAGATGCCAGAAGAGTTTTGAATTTTTATATGGAAAGATGTCAACATATTACATGGACAGAAAACATTTGTATCTAAGACAGTTTAAAGGGTCCACCTGTATTCTAGTGTTTTAGTTCTTTCTCATTTGGATGTTTTTAATGTATCTAAGGAACAGTGAAGATCCAGGCAGATACTCTTTTTCCATTAAAAAGAGAAAAAATGTATTTGTTTTGCTAATAATGTGAGAAAAACTCAAGCTGAAGAAAAAGTTGCATAAATTATTCTTTCTAAAATATTTGAAGGAAATTTTTGTAACAGAACTCTAATACCTTCAGGATTAGTAGAAGAGAACTACAATAATATTACAATTAACGTTTAAGATGCCTTTTAAAAATGAAGTGTGAAAAATAACCAGCTGTTTAAAAGCAAAATATTCAGATTTTGTTATGTCCAAATAGTTAAGAAATCTGTTGAAGTTATGAATTTGTGTAAGAATTAATGCCTATTTCCTGAAGTAGTTATTCTTTGTAGAAGACTGAATACTTTCTTCTTCTTGATTTCCAATGGCAATAGAGATTATTAAGTAGCTGTGTATTAACTTTTTGTTATCTTCCAAATTCTAAATAATTTATGTATTTACATGGAAGTTTTGGGAAAAAGTGTTTTGGTTTGGGTTTTTTTTATTTTTAATTTTTTTTTAAACTTCAGATGCATTTTAGTGAACATAATGTTTCTTACTTGAAAAGTTGTTCACATATCTTAAATGCTATTTTGCCATTACAATTTAATTTGAACAATATTTTATGCCATCTATGCTGGAAAAGGTGTTTGGTTTTATCACAAGAAGAATTATTTTATATATATTAACGTTGTCTAAAACAACTGTTTATTTAAACTCTTTTTTCAGAACTGTGAGGACTTGGGATGTTAACAATGAAAAAAAGCACAAAAGCGTCTTTAAGCCGCGATCAGTTCAAGGTAAACGGGTGATTCCTACAACGTGCACATACAGCAGAGATGGGAAACTTATTGCAGCTGGATGTCAAGATGGCTCTATCCAGATCTGGGATAGGAATATGACTGTAAGTCCAGTATTTGATAACAATATATGCTTCTATTATTTCGAGTGCAAATGTTGAAGCACATAAAATCAGTTTTGGTACTTTCATATTTTTATTTATTTCCCCTCCTCTCCCCTCTGTCCTGAAAATAAAATAACTTGTAGGCATGACTTAGTGTTTCTTCTGCTTTTCCACAACGGATCATTAAGTCTGCTGCTACTAAGTTCAAAATGCTGGGAAAACTCTTGGTAGTCTGCGTTAAAAAAAAAAAAGAAGTTGACCACATATTTGTATCTAGATTATTATCATTTAAGATGGAATGCTTGTGAGAAAAGCTGTAATTTCTTATTGCTATATAATTTATTTGAGATGTTGAGTATATTGTGGACTAACTCTTAAAACCTGATACTGAAATCAGTCATTAATCCATATAATAGTTAGACAAGAATAGCATCTAAGTGGGTGATGATATGGCCAATGCTGCACATTAGATGACAAATGTTATATTGTTTAATGTATAAAAAGAAACACTGAGGCAAATTTGAACCATCTATGTAAATGCATTGCAGTCAGAAGTAGTCAGAATGGAAACTGTTTCAAATTTTTCGAAATCAGGAAATATTTCTGTTCGTATTGAACTAAATAATCAATTTCCAGTACTTATGGTTTGAACTATAATTCTTGCTACTATATTATAATTTGAAGCTTAGAGCATTCAGTGCTCACTGTTGCTTTGTGTAGTACAGCTTACAAACAGTCCAGTTCCAAGAGTTTAATTTTTCAACATCAAGTGCAAATTCATCAGGCTAAGCTTTACTGCTTTGAAAAATAATTAGCCTAGTAAATCATCCATATTCTCTCTTTATACCCATCTTATGCAAAGAAGATTCAGTGGGATAGGTACCAATGGCATGCATTGGTGGAGAAAATTGAAATAAGGTCAATTTTTTTTAAAGCCACAGTGAGAATACAGAGGAAATGAGGCAAGAATAGCAGGATTGTGAAACTGGTATTATATATCTCTGAAAGCTGTACAATTCCAGTAGGATAGCTTTGGTAAGTTAAACTGAGCTAGTGCAGGTTACATTAGTCTGTTCAACTTCGTATTCGATTTTGATCGAAACTTCGTATTTGATTTTTAAAAGGAAAACAGACAATCTGGGCAGCTTTTTACAAAGATTTAACAAGATTTAATTGCTGGAGGCAGTACGAAATGTATAGATTTAAAAGGAAAAGAAGGCCTGTGGATCATACTCAAAGTACAGCCTGTATTTTGGGACTGCAGTCTATTTTTATTTCTGTTTTTATTTCCACTATAAACCTAGTAAAACTTCCTAATGGCATGAAGCTTGAGAATTCATCCTAAGTGTAAACTTGTTCTAACAGAATAATAAATTTTTCAGAGACTGGCTTTCATCACCTATGTATATTGTTTATTTTAACATATACAGTATTGAAATATTAAGCTTTCTGGTGTAGTTTTAACAATAGTGCTCTTGGTAGTCTGCTTTTTCATGTGCTTTTCCTTTTGAACTTTACTGTGTCTGCACGATGACATATTGCAATGCTGATTGAGTGCAGTTTAAGGTGATTATGAGTAACTTAAAGATATATCCTGTGCATTTTGTGCAATTTCTAGTGGGTGACCCCTGTATAACAAGGCAAGACTAAAGCGATTTTCTAGTAGAAATTAAGTTGGTGGTGTTCTTGGGTTTGTATTTTTAATGTCTAAAGAGTTTTTGTCTTTGTCTTTGTTGGTTTCATTAAGAAGCATGCGAGGTTTTTGGGTGAAGGAGCAGGTAAATTTTATTTTTAGTGGTATTCTTACCTAAGACTTCTGGTATCCTCTGGAGATCTCTGAGTATAGTTAGAATCAAGTGTTTCAAAGGGCATGTTGATTAAACAATTAGAAAAAGTCTAATTATATTAGACATCTTATATTTGGGGATGGGAAATGGATAAGAAAAAGATTTTCAAATGCAACATGTGTTCAACGTAACAGTGAGAAAGAAGAGGATGACACTGACTCCTGCAATGGAATGGTGAAAACATGCACTGGCCTGACAGGATACAGAAATGCTTGCAAAGGCGAACAAGAAAATGCTAAATTATTACAAATTGATGCAGTTCTTGGGGTACGAACTGTGTGTGACGTAGGAAAATGGTAAAGCTGTGGAGTATTGAGGTGTGAGATTTAAACTTCTTGAAGAAATATATAGTAGAAATATTGGCTTCTGATTTTTGAACAGAAAGCTGTAATTCTCATCCAGCAAATACCATTTGGTTCTGTCAAAGCAAGTGTGGAGCTGTATATATACAGATTTTGCTGTGCTACAGTGCAACTGGCTTTCAAGTCAAAATTAAGAGAGCATTTGTGTTTATCTTGACAAAGCTCTATTGAGTCAGTAGCAAAAGTCACTAGTATTTGAAAGCAGAAAATAATTGCCATATTTTCTTACTCTTGATCAGTTCAGAATGATTCTGGCATCATAATTTATGCTATGTACTTGGTCCATATTAATCTGGAAGGAGAGAGGTGTTTAAAATTGACTGCTGCTTATTTGACCATACTGTCATGACAGGGATGATGCAGTAAAAGACTGTCTGAATTTGATTTTGCCTTTGTGCAAGAATGTAAACGACAGTTTAATGCTGATCCCGAGTGCCCAAACCACTGTTCCTGCATAAGACACTGTCACGGTGTGACTGGGATATGTCAATTTTAATAGATTTAATTTCTCTTGGGGATCGAATTTAGGAGTAAAGGCAAAGCAGGCTTAAAACTTAAAAAGGTATAAACAGAAATTTATTCACAACACAACACAATTCAGAATGAGATTTCCAGATTATCCCGTCCTCTCCCTTTTCCCACATCAGCAACATACAAAGAACCCTTTAGTCAGTTATCACTCAAATAATCATTTCAATACACTCTAGAGAGAAGAGTTCCTTTTTTGTTGGTATAGGCTCAGGAGATGTTTTCTACTTTCACAGTTGGTATTCGCCCAGAATACACGAACTATGATTTTTTCTTCCCATTTTACAGTCTTTCCAGAGCTGTGTATGGGCTGTTGAAAAGTACGTGGGGTGTCATTTTAAAGGCAGGCTGCTGAACGACAAAATTCTCTTCATCTGCATCTCTATCAAATGTCTCTGTTAATATTTCAGTCCCAAAAAAACAGAGAGTTCCATGTCCCCAAGGCAAAAAACAAGGTTTCCTTTTCCAGCACCTATAAACCTCCCCAAGTACTTTTTACAGTTTAAAAGAATCTTAGTATAATCACAGTCCCATTAAAGCCCACAAAAAAAGGTTTTAAGCTACTTATCAAGTGCAACTCCTCCATCTCTCCTTCATCAAACCTTCGTCTTTCATCTAGTTGACTTCTGGAGTTCTTTTTGCTCTCCTCTTTCCATTCCGAGGAACTCAGGAAATCTAGACTCTCATCCAGGCACTAGCAGTTAACTTGTATCCAAAAAAAAAGTGGAGAGTTCGAGTAAAAGCCACGCTGGAAAAACGTGATTGCTTCAATCACCAACCCAGGTCCCCGATTGGTCCCCGCAGCTTCAGGGGAGGCTCTCAGAGAGAGGCAACTGCTTCTTTGTTCTGACAGCACGTGCGTTTAAAGAGGCTTCCTTGGGCTCCAGCTCCCATCCCCCTTCCTGCTTCACGTGCTCCCACCACAGACACTAACAGCACAAATTATATCTGTGAAGATTGTCCATCCAGATATTGTGGCTCACACTAGATACACACCCATAGTGCCTGTTATCCTGGTTGTCTGTGAAGATTTTTAGATGCATTTATTTTTGAGTTGAGTACAAGCTACTGTCAAACACAGTGCCTGCTAGACGGGGAGCTTCTGTTTACTTCAGTGAAAACATAAAGTCCCTGCTTTCCCGCTGAAAAAGGCTCATCAACTCTTCACAAAATCACAGAATGGGTCGGGCTGGAAGGGCCCACACTGGGTCATCTGGTCCAACCTCCCTGCTCAAGCAGGGTCATCCCAGAGCACATGGCACAGGATTGTGTCCAGATCATTCTTAGATAACTCTGGTGAGGGAGGCTCTACAACCTCTTTGGGCAAGTTGTTCCAGTGCTCAGTCACTGCACAGTAAAGCAGTTCCTCCTCATGTTCAGGCAGAACTTTTTGTGCATCAATTCCTGCCCATTGCCTCTTGTCCTATTACAGTATGGAGCAGCAGTTCCAAGGGCAGAAATGAATACCCCGAAAGGAAAGAGGTGATGATGCACTTTCCAAGAGCAAAAGCGACACTCATTAGAAGCAGGTACAGTGGGGCAGTGTTGGTGGGAAGCCATCACTGTGCCACTTTGCAAGACAGAAATTACCCTACAAATCTTCTTTGTTATGGTTTCTGACTGCTAGTATATGTTTTTTTATTCTCTGCTTCCCACATTACTTGTTACACCTGTCTAGAGGAATCATACTGATGTGTCAATTAAAGGGTAAAATTAAAAATTAACATGTTGTGCAGTGGCATCCCCATCACCACAGGCACATCACCTGTGTTTTACACTGCTCCATGGTGTAGAACTTGGTCTAGAATGGTGTGATTAAATAACTGTTGATTTTTAATTTAGAGGAAGACAAGATCTTCTCTATGTCATATTTTATTCTGCTGAAGTCAAAGTGCTTATTTGTTTTAAGTTATCTTTATCAGGTGATTGGTTTTGTTTTCCAAGCCACTTTTGAACTATCTCAGAATCTGCTTCTTTTTTTTTTTCTTCTTCTTTCTTTTTTTTTTTCAATTATGTTGCTTTGCTTAGGGAGTGATTTTAGTGTGTGATCAATTCACTTCTGACTAGTAATGAACACCATGAATGTTTCATTCAGTTTTTTACTTCCACTCTTTTTTGGTATGATTCCAAATCTCCCAGCTGTATGCAGTGAGAGTAAAAACACTTTTGGAACTTTTGGAGGAATATTTTTTCTTAATTCATGACACTGACATTGGTAACTTGCTAATGCTGAAGTTAGCCAAATGCATTCCGGCTTTGCCTTGCCTTTTTCCAAACTTCCTCAGCAGGATCATGACCCATTATAATCACCTGCCTTGGAGGATTTTTTTGTTTTGTCATAAATCTGTGTTATTTTCTCACGTATGTTATTTTGTCAGCGCATGTTTTTTCTTTAAGGTTCGTGTACATGTGCATTTACAGTGCACATTAGCAGAGCAATCTGTCAGCGTATTTGAAATATTATGAACACTGTCAACTTGGCTTAAAATAACAGCTTCAAAGGACATAAAAAGTAACTTCCTTCAAACTTTGAATGAATAGTGGAAACAACAGTGTGAAATAGTCAATCATAACACAGCACATCAGAACATTCTCAATTTAAATGTTCTGAGATGTGGAGAAAAGTGTCTGGCAAATATGGAAAGTTGAAGAGCATTAGTGGTCAAAATAAGACAGGACCTCGAAAATTCTTGGTTCACAGGGCAATGCAGTAAAACCACTAGGTTTACCTGCAGTTCAAATAAGTTCAAATTCCTCATCTTGCCTGTGCTTGCCCATTCAGAGCTTTTTGCAAGCCCATAGTAGTATATATTTCTGAACAAATTGATCCATGGAGTCAGTCTTCAGTATCAAGAGTACAAAGTGTCCTGCCATCACTAAACCTTTGTGTCCTGATTTTCCTGTCCAAGAGCGGGAGTGTATCATTCTTAGAGAGAGGAAAAGACTGAAATAATTTTTGAAGCATATTGTGAATTAAAATTGAAATCTCTTCAGTGAACACAAAATCTCCCTTCATTTTCCACAATAAGCAGGAAAGATGGAGATGTTTTTTCATTAGTTACAATTAGGGATTTTTGGGGTAAAAAAGCTAGACTTTTTAGTTAGCCTTTCTTAATCTTTCAAACCACCTGATGAGGCTACCTGTTATGTGAATTTTTTCCTCCATCTTTTCCTGGGTGTGTTCAGCGCAGGACTGCATAAACAACTTCTCTGTGTATGCCAGGCTGAATCATGTTGCACAGTTTCACACATCACCTATTTTGTGATATATCATTGCAGCTGTGATAAAAATATTAATAAAGATGTTGAGGAGGCAGAGTTTGTAAGAGAAGTGGTCATGTCTTTTAAATGCCTTCAAGAAAGCACCTTGTACACTCAAAATCTTGTCTGATTTTTTTTCTAGCTATGTTAAATTTGGTTATAAACTTTGAGTAATTTTTATAAGCTTTTACCTATCTACTGGCTGCACTATAAGTAGTAAAGAATTTGTTTCAACAAATACCTCTGTAATAACTTTGTCTTTTACATCTGTGATAGGTTTATTTTTTTATATAGTGTAAATCTGAACATGAAAGACACAATGTTTTGTAATTTTCAGCATAATTCTCATTAAGCAAACTGGTTCAGTGCTCATGGAAATATTTTTATAGTGAGTGATTAACCTCTATTTTGTTACTTTCTTGTTTCATAGAAGACTTAGCCATAGGTTTAACTCCATTCTTCAGCTCTAAAGTGAGCATTTGATACAGTATTGCTGAATTACTGCTTTGGTAGCATTTGCTTTTCTCTTGGTTTTAAAAGCTTACTCTGATTTTAAATTGCTAGAATAATTTATGTATTTTGATCAGTTTAAATTACTTAGCTAAAGCTCAAAGTGGTCTTGCAGAACTTAAAATTCACAAATAATACTGAAATTCAACACTATAATAATGTACTGCCCACATGAATATTCCCAAAAGTGATGTGATCAAGTGGTAATCCCAATGATCTGTTTTCCACATGTCCTTCAGCCACCCTATCCTTAAAATAATAAGGGGAAGAATGTGGAACATCACAGTATGCCCTGAATTTAAACAGATCTAAGCTCTGTACATTTTAATTACAAATAGTCATGTTAAAAGTATTTTCCAAATAATTGCATGATTTATAGATGTAAGATAAATACATTTCTATATTTAGTGATGATTTGCTTTGAAAGGGTTTCCGTAAGCTTTAGTTTTGTGGTGTGCTGTTGGAAGTTTTAGGGTAGAATTTTTAGAGACAAAAGGTTTCACAAGTACTGGAGCCCTTTTGAAATAATACTGTACAACTAAGGACACATATTTAGATAATGAAAAATTATTATGTGAAAAACTTTTTTTTTTTTAATGGGAATCCAAGTCCAGATCTTATTTGGAAATTTTTTTTTGCAAACTTTATTTTGCTGTTCATGATGGATTTTACAGCTGATGCTGCCAAGACAGGGTAATCAAAACTAGTAGTAAGATCTGAGAGACTTGCTGTAAATATTTTCGCGTTAATTAGAAGGTCATTTGAGGGGATTTATACCCATGTGTTAGGAACAAGAGGTTGTTGAATCTTTGCACAGTTACGAGATTCATTTTGCATGTACTGACATGCAAAAGACATGGCTGTCAGTAATTAATTCCTGAAATGTCTTACGTCTGTCCGCTAGAAAACTTTGCTATACATATGTCTTTTTAGATGCAGTTTCTACCAGTTCATTGTGTGTCTTTGGCATCTTGTCCATCACAGCGTTAGAGAATTACACTTTTTTTCACAACAGCTAGGTTTTATTCATCTTTTTTCACCATGGAATATTCACTTGTCTATTTGGATAATTTTTTAATGTATAGAATTTAATGTTTATATTGATATCTCCACAGCATTAAAAATATTCCTGTGAAATGTCAATATTTAATAGAAACAGTTTACAGTGACTGTTCTTAAATTTGCTGAATATCACTACTACAGCTAAACAGCAGGGAAATCTTCCAATTTTCCCCAAGTATGTAACATGCTTCATGCTTTGAAGAGGGCAGTCTGGCTACATCTGGAAATTTCTTGTGTAAATACAAGATGAAGGATATCCAAATATACTATATTCCCCTTTCAAACTTAAGGTAAGTTTTCCATATCCATAATATTCCACCCTTTCATTCCATACATATATGTGCCAGACCTCTGTTCCAGAAACTGGAAATCACACACAAACTTGCCAGCAGCAAATATTAACAGATTCATATATTATTCCTTTTTGTATACGTCTGGGTTAGCCAGTACATCACTATCTGTACCCTGAAGCCAGCCACAGTAAAGAATCTGACAATCATATGCTGAGATAAAATGTGCCCTGCTGTATTTCTAAGTGCATTTCTCTCTTATGTAATAAACAGTTTATAGTTAAGAACTATCTAAATGTTTGCACTATCTAATATAGTGATGAAAGGCAATTCTAAATGTTGAAGTCTGTCACACCCCAACGAAAATAGGTTAAAGGATTTTACTTTGTATTCATGTATGGTTGAGGAAAAAGGCTTATCCCACAAGGATTATATATCTCTCTTTGGTTTATTATTTGGAAAACTAAAAGTAAGACTTCACAGAAATAATTTCAAAAGTACAATTTGAGAAGAGTAGGCATTATAGCAACATGATTGGCTTTATTAATATTGTAGTGCTATTAGTATTAATACAACATGAATAATGTTACAGAAAGATGAAATAATGAAAAATAATGGAAAAAAATAAAAGAGCCTTCTTGAGCTAGCTTTGTTACTTTAGAGAAAATTTTCCTTTTTTCTGAGGCAAAAAGTGAAAAGTACAAATACTACATTCTGACCTAACAAGAAGTGAGCTCCAGAATGGTTTGGCTTATCAGAGAAATGGCTTTTAGGTACTGTAGTATATGAATTGCTCAAGCAAGCTGAACACTTCAGTGATCTAGAGTCTGATAGGGTTAGTAAATTTTGGAAAGACTGTTGTGCTTGATGTGTATATTGGGAAGCTAGTTTTGCCTCCAAATGCATCTCATTGTGGTAGGTCACTATTTCTTGAAGCATGTGAGATGAAGAACAGGATTATGCTGTGAATTTCCTAAAAGCAATGAAAAGTGCATTTCTGTACAACTCTTGGTCATTATATTTATTTTATTAGCGAAACCAAAGACACCCACATTTTAAAATACATAACAAAAGGAAAGCTGTTACAGCTTGAACAAGTGAGTTAAAACCGAAAAAGGTAGGAAATGGCTTCTGAGCCATGGAACATACAGCAGGTTTGCAGGAGATAAGTTGTAGTGAGGTATGGGTTACATACATTTAACTCAGGAAGTTTGATAAAGAACAACCTTTTCTCTACTGAGAACAATTGATTCATGGTTTCATCCATTAAAAGGTGCACTTCTGTGGGGATACAGTTTAAATAATTGGCCATAATACAATGGAAACCATACTCAATTCCTGAAGAATGTAAGCCTTGTTAACTTTAACTGAAAATATTTGAATGGCATTTCTAGAGAATTCATAATAAGATTATAAGCCAAACAAGTTATTTTTGTGTCCATTAATATCAATGAGAAGATGAACTGCACAGCTAAAACGTATCTTGGCAACAGGTACAGAACTAAACTGATCATATGAAATTAAAAGTATTTGTAAAAATGTATTTTTTGTAAGACAGCTTCAGTAAACAGGTTTCTTGCAACTCTAGGTATAAATTTCAAAATTAAAATCTGATTAAATATACGTGAGGCTTTCTTCATGAGGAAGCAAAACTTCTTCCAGTGCAAAATATTTTAAAATAAAGGAGTATTTTCATGATCTCCCTATTTCCTGAAGTTTGTTTTCAACAGATGTTAGTGCTAAACAGTTAGCAGAGAGGGTGGTGAAATAGGTGGAGCATTGTCCAGCTGTGTTTTATTTAATGTATGACTGCAGTGATACTACACAGACTGAAATCAGATACATCCGTGAAACAGCTGCTTTCCTTTAACCAAGTTCTAAACTTCTCATGAGATAGAGAACTAGGCTTAGAGTTGGATATGACTACCTATGTGTTTCACACATTATATGTAAATACATATGCAATGTGTCTAAGTATGTCCAGAGACTTATAATGATATTCTAGTTCAATAGACTTTCTGAATATGTATAATCATTTTAAGCAGTAATTTAAACAACATATTCTTAGATATTTCAACATATATAATTTTCATTTAGATTAAGCAGTACATAGAGTTGTAAAGAAATTCCATTACGGTTACTATTTCATTTTGCACTGTGTATATGTATCACTTTGAGATTTGGCTTGTGACTGTTTTGTGCTCAAAGCAGTTGCCCATAATGAGTACTAAATTTTATTTTATATTTAGTGCATTTTGTGAAGGTTGGGATAGGATGGGCAAATGATAAAGTACTGTGCTAATTTATATACAAAGAGAGAGTTGCTCTAAAAACTCTTAATTCATTGGATAATCATGGATTCTGTGTTGTTTTTATGTACGCTAGGAGCTCCTGATGAATGCAGCTGCTGTGATCAACATGTTCCCTGATATTAGAATATAAACTGCATCCTGCCTCACTAGCCTGCTTTTTGTCCTCACCATTATGCAGTTCTGTGGTCTCACCTGGAGAGTCTGAAGTCTGTAAACAAACTTCATCCTGTTGAGGCCATCAGAGTACCCTGTGTGGACCTTTATAGATGCTGTTTCACCAGTGCTCACAAGAGCAGAAGGAGGACAGGTAGTGCATCCCTGCCCTTGTAACAGGAGGAGTGGCATATATTCAAATATATATATATATTTATATATATAAGCCTGAGTGATTTTTCAGAAGTGGGGACACCTGTTGCTGTCAGCAGAAAGCATTGCATTGCAAGCCATTGGCTTGTTACTTGTCGCAAATGTGAAAATGCCTGCTTGATTTCGATATTTGATGTGTTGAAGTGTGTTGCCAAACTGGGTGGGAGTTGGCAGAGGTGTAGGAGTGTTTTCTGTATTCCAGACAGGTCAGTGTGGTTTCTTGGCTGTTGCATTGAGGTGGGAGGGCAAGGTAGGGCTGCAATAATGTGTGGTACTGTCTGTCTGCACATGTAAAACAAACTTCAGTTTTGACTTCCTTCCTAACTGAAGGTGGCTTTATCAGAAAATGAATCTTTCAGTGTCAAGTTGGTAAGAGATTTACACTAGCAAACAAAAACAAGGCAGTGTGCAAACTCAGTTACTATTTGTCTACCAGCCCCTGCGTTTTTCTTTTCAAATAATTTTTTACCTGATAATTTACTGTATTTCCACATGTGCTGCAGAAAAAGGAGTGGTGGTTTTCTTTGGTTTGATTTTGGTTTTCTTTTTTTTTATATGTGAGAAAAGCACAGATGTGCTTGCAGATTAAATTAATGATCTGTAATTGTTGTAATTGAAAGACAGTGTATTTAGTTCATTGGTGAAATACAGCTGTTAAAAAAGACAAAATAAGGCAGGAATGGATCCCTAAAAGTAAAGGGGGTTTCCATTATCAAGGAAACAAAGAGAGAAAACACATTAAAGTGATGATACTGGCAGTGGGTTATTGGTTGGATTTATTGCAATACATTTTACAGTGTGTGGCAGAAAGGAGATGAAAGGACATTGGGATGCATATAACAACATTTTTCTTCTGATGAGTGGTTAAAGGAGGTAAGATCTTCCAGGGAAATTGAGACGATATGGTGTCCATGTAAGAAAATCAGGAACAGCTTTCATCATGCTGAATTTATATTGGCACCTAGACATTCACAGAGTGATGTCAAGGTGAGCTAAGATGTTCAGCAGAGAGTCAATGATGTACCTTTTTTTGGAAGGCAGTTAATGGCATGAAAATATTGGGAGGCATGGTTGTGAATAAGGTATGTAAAAATACACTGTAGGGTGAGAAGTTCAGTGACCAGGGGGTTTGAATAACAGTGAATAGCCAGGGAAACTGAAAGGTAGTCATGTACCAGAGGGAATAGTGAAGAAGGGAGCCAACATGTAGATGGTATGCAGGAGATACAGGACTTCATAAAACAATGAAGAAGGGGATCAGAAAATAGACACTTTTTCCCCAAGGCTGATGACAGTAAGGGTTGAGTAGCATCCCATGTTGGATTTGTCAGGGATAATCCTGAGACTCAGGAGGGAATTTAAGTAGCATTCTCAAATGGAATAAAGCAAGGTTGACAAGGAATGAGGGTAGAAGAGAAGGTAGTATTGGATGAAAAGGCAAGAGAGAAAGAGGAACATGGAGCTATTTGGGGAAAAGTGGGTAATGCAGATTCAGTTTTGAGATACAAATTTCACAAGCAGAAATTCATTTATCTCCCTGTACTGTGAGAATGCCATTGCTGGTGGAGAAGAAATATGAAGTTGCTGGACGTAAGAGTGAAATATTGTGCTGAAGTGAAACTAGGAGGCTAGAATGAGAAAATGAAAGGAATCTTTTTGCTGGATGGAAAAGAATTTTAAGGATGCTAGTGGTCAAAGAGAATTGCAGTGGAAAGAGGTACTACATCATGGAAATAGAAAAAGAGGAGGAAAGAGGGGTTTGAAGCAGATAGCAAACATTAATGGTAGAGGAGAAGACTAGTTGCAGAATGAAATTCTTAATCCTCAGAGACAAATTTTCATGGAAATACTATAGTCTGTTTGAAGGACTCTTGGATATCAATTCAGACATTTTTATATCTCCATACCTTTAATAATCATCTTATTATTTATATCACATGAAACAGAAGGGATTCATTGATTTAAGGATATTAATTGCAAAAAAAAAATTCCTCTCATAATTAAAATAGCAATTTGTTTTAATGTCTGGTAAAAAAGAAAGCTAATCTTAAAAGTGACCTGTGTTTGAAATTGCACTGAAGAATAGCAAGGAACTTTTTCTCCTTAAGGTATTGCAACGTTTTTCACTCTAATGCTTAGGTACTTGATTGCTGCTCTGAAAGCTAACTTGGAACATTCTATTCTGTTAGTGTAAACCATGTAAACAATTTTTGGTTTTTTTTTTCCTGTTTTGCCAGTTTTTGCTTGCAAATATGTGGGGTTTTTACTTGTTTGCTTATTTAGCTAGTTGAATATATGAAACTATTGGGAGAAAAAAACAGCATCAAAGAAGGAACCATGGAAATGAGATGAGAATATTGCTTGAAAAGAAAATGAAGTTTATTTGAGAATGCTCATTTTATCACTGACATGCATGAAGAAAAATATCATTTAGCCTTTTTACATTCTTCCATCTTCTATCTTGATTGTTCCATCTGAATGAATAAAACCAAATCAGTAGTTAAAAAATCACATTGTACAATAATATGCAGAGATAATATGGCAGGATGGTTTACAGTGAATTTTTATCAGGGAAAAAAAGTCAAAGAATGTAGAAGAAAGAATAGCTTGCTGTGTTACAAGAAGCTTAATTAGAATGCTTTCATTCTGTAGAGAAATACACCCATCCTCTTAGAATATACATATATATAGCTACTAATACTAATATACTAGCTACTATTTCCAGCAAACAAATAGATTCATTATGCAACCATCTTTGAAAACTCACTGCAAACTACACTTTTTTTGGCTCAAGGATTCCTGAATCAGAAATGTTAACTTTATGTAGATTTTTGTATATTTTCAGTCATATTTCACTCTATTTACCCTGTGCTTCTGTTAGACCACAGAAGTGGTTTAAGCTTTGGGGACACTGAAAGAATATGAAAAATTATATTGTATATTAGGGAATAAGCTAAGAGTAAGTCTGTCATAGTTGCTTTTTGAAGACAATTTAGTAGTTTCTTTATAATTTTTTCCTGTTTATATTTTTCTTTATTGCCAGTGTGCCAAAAGCTACTTTTAAATTATATGAAACATCCAGTGTTGGCATAGATGAGTTTGAAGAAATCTGTGGACTTTCAGTGGAGTTCTAATGTACCTTAGCTGAATCTTTAGTAAGACTTTTGCAGAATAACATTGATCACATTTGATTGTTTTCTGGAAGGCAAAGAAACCTTAACAGCTGGACAAGTCTACGACTGATTAATTTCATTTCAAGAGAGGCAAAAGGAGAAGTGGGCTTTTTTTTTGGATTTACAAAAGCCATATTTATGATAGTACAAAGGAGGAAAAATGTATATTTGCTAGGATAAGATGAGATGGGTTAGATAAGTTATGAAAAGATACAGAAGAAAGTTTCTTTTACATCCTTGTGTATTTTTCTCATGCACTGTAAAAAATCTCCAAAGAACGCCAACTGAATAGTTTCCAAAAGCTATTTTTATTAGTAATATTTATCATTTTTGTGGCCAAGATAGGTTATTTTCTCAAATGCAAAGTTTGACCGTGCAGCCAAACATTCAGCTGGGGTTTCATTTTCAGACCTTTAGGCAAATATTTAGCAATACTGTTAAGAAGCTATATTTCTAAAATGGTTTCCTGAAATACTTCTTGATGAATAAGCTTAAACAAGAATAAATTGTTTCTGTGGTCAGCAGTATTCTTAGAAATTGAATGTTCTTCCTGGTGGAGGAAGCATGGTCAGATAGGAAGGACTTTCTCATCGCTCAGCAGTGGATCACAGATATCTCTAAGACAGGCCAGCCTCCTTGCTTCCTGGGTTTGCCTAAACCCATGTATGGTCATATGTATCAGGTGGCTTTCCTCATTGCCTTCTGCATAGATTTATTTTTAAAAACAGCAATAAAGTTTTTGTATCAATTGCAATTAACAAAACACTAAACAATTTTTCACCTTAACTGGCTACATCACTGTATGACTATTCTTAGACTACTCTTTTCCATAATTTCCAAGCATTTTCTGAGTAAATATTTCACACTTGTGTTTTTATTTTCATTCATAATATATGCATGATTCATTGAAGATTCCATAAATTTAAAAAATGGTTAGACACCTGTTTTTAAATCCCAGTTATGTAGGTTTTTCATTGCAATGTAGTTGCTCTAGAAGAACTACAGAATATTTGGGGGGGGGGGAAGAGCCAAGTCTTTTATGGGTTCAGTAATTTCAAATATCTAGGTAAGCTTCTTAATGAAATGCATGTGAGAGATTATTGAAGGGTGTTGAACCACTGCTGAGTGTGAGATATAAAGAAATCCTGAAGACTTGTCACCCAGAAAAAAGGCCTTAGTTGCAACAGATGAGAATATAATGGATGTACAGGACAGTTAAATACAATTATCAGTCAGATGTCCTGCTTGTGGCAAGTAAGGTTAGGCTACTGTATTCATAATTGATAAATTAGGATTGAGAGAAAAGAACGAGTGGTTCAGGTCTGCTAATTATATGTATAGAAGTCACTGAGTTAGAAAGTTACAGAGAAGAGGAAATCATGTAAAGTGTAATCATGTAAACATTAAACCCTCAGATTTCACAAGTTAATCTTGTTTTGCATCAGTGTACTCATTACTGAAACAGCATCCATTTCTACACCACAGGAAGTGGTATTGAAGAGCTGTCACATAAATTGAAAGCCTGGGGATCATGTTTACAGAGACTTCAGGAAGGCATCTGATACAGCCTGCCTGCAACTGCCTGCCTAGGGAAAATATTGAGAAATTCCTGAATTCAGCTGACATGTGTAGACCTGACAATTTTTAATTGATACGCTAAACCCAGAAAATGCACTTACATTTCTTGTGTGGATTATAATTGAGAGCAAAGGAGAAAACGCTTGCTTCAGTAGAAGTGGCTGAAGGGAGGATGGGGAAGTAGACATTTGGGGAGTGTAACTCATGCCTTGGGAACCTATCTGTCTTGTCAGCTGTGATCACAGCTCTGAGATGTTTTCTGTCTCTGATGGGATCACTTTCAACAGAGATCCAGACAGCTTTGGTCAGTTGTGATTAAAAAGGAGATTTCTGGTTTGTTTGTTTGTTTTCTTCTTGCAGCTTTGTAGCTCAGTTTTGTCACCTTGAGCCTGGCCTATGATAATATATCATCTTGGAAGGCTTTTATATGTGTTAAAAATTACAACTTTTTCAACTGAATATTGTTGGTGTGAACTATTTTATTTTGCTGTAACTATCTTAGGTGGAAAGTCCCATTTGAAACTCAAGTAGCTGTACATGACCTGGGACTTGCCTGTGAAGCATCTCTGCTGAGCTAGTCCTGCCCTTCTGCCTCATGTTTGAAATCAGCATAAATCTCTGTTGTGGTTGTGTGACTGTGTTCACACTAATAAATAAGTAATACTTTGCTATACATCTGTTAAACAAAGAAAGATTGTTACAGCCATCCTTGTAGGTCTCACTTTCCCCAAAGCCTGCCTTAATTTACTGCCTTTGCTTTATAAGAAAATCTAGAAGATGTTAGGAATAAGAAGGAAGAAGAATGTCTTGGCTGGGACATTCAATGTTTAGTTAAAAGAAAAGTGGTGTGGGGGGTGCAGAATGTGAGAAGCATTACAATCTTGGGAAAATTTTGGCTTTCTGTGAAATATTGTATCCCAGAAACAATGTGGAAAGTTAAAAAATTCCATCAGTTAAACATGCTGTTATTTTTCTCATGGATTTTCTCATGTGGCTTGGATTTCTGAGGTGAACAAACTGAGTAGGTCTCTCTTTTTCCTAGAATAAGTTTTATTGAGTGTTTTGGAGCAGGAGAGCAGTTGTGGGACGCAGAGCTATTGCCATATGGCTCTGTTGTGGGTCATTCTTTTGTGATCAACTGTTCATGTGGCCACTGTGGCCATGTGGCACACTGGCATGTGTCGTCTTTGCTCCTTTATGGGTCCTCTTAAGTCCACACAGGTTTTTGTACAGGGGGTACTCATTGCAGATGGTCCTCCAGTCATGCACCTTTGCCCCCACCCCTACCCCTTCCCAATCCATTCCCTGGTTTCCTTTTATCTTCTGGCTTTTGTTCTCTCTGAGGACTGTGGCAATATTGCAAACCCTGACATTTATCTGTTATTTTTGGTTTTTTTTGATACATGCAACTGTGTAGTTTCTCACATGTGCTTCATGTTTTATGCCTGTCATCTCATTTTGCACACAAGTACGGTCAGCTGTAATTGCTTAACAAAAATATACGTGCTCATACAAACCTAGGAGGAAAGTGCTTACATTGCTGGAGAATACAAAGCTAGGAGGAAAGTGCTTACATTGCTGGAGTTATTTACTAGAAAGCTTTTAAACAAGTTGCAGAAGATGGTGGTTTGGTGTGCAGAATTTCCTGAAGTAACTAAAACTTAAAAAAATGTTAAGAACTTAGGAACTTGTCAAATTCTGTATGGCACATGACTATTACTTCGTAATAGCAGGCACCTCTGCAACAAAAGAAGAGTAATGAAGGAGATCTGTAGATACAGTTTGCCCTAATTATCTTGACATCTTTATCTTACGTTTCAATGCTCTCCCTTTCTCTTCTTGAATCAAATTTTTGAATTGCGTACATTGGTTCTGTTGTTTCATGTCTTTCCAGCTAGAAATATTCTGATAACCATTTTTTTGCTAATGATTTATTAGCAAGATTAGACATCTGTTAAAAGTATTAAGAGGTCAGAGGCCAAAAACATTATTTTCTTTGAAAACTACAATGAATGTTTGCAAGTATATATAAAAACTTCTTTTCAACCTTCAGTCATTTTAGAATATATGATTTAGTATTACAATTCAGGGTTATATTCCTTTGCAGAATAATATATGGAGGGCAAGCTTGCAGAGCCCAAAGTTAGGAAAACAATCTTTTTACTGGTTAACTGAGCAAATTTATTTTTAAAGACAAAGAGAATTGCTGATGCAATCTTATTGTCTCTTTCAGTCAAGTCTGGTTTTACATGAAATCCTAAAGCATCAAAGCTGGATACAGTTGGGTGAAATTTGCTCTTTTGTTTTCATTTTTGTCATTAAGGGGAAAATGATACCAGTCTTTGACATCTGTAGGTTGCTGTTTTCCTTTCTCTATGGGACGGTTGAAAAAGGGCAAAGACTGATCAGAGTGTAGGTACTTCATTGAGAAGGCTCTGTAACGCATGATGTGAAATTAAAAAGTCATTTCACTTGGAAAAGACTCTTAAGAGCATCGAGTCTCACTATTTACAACCTTATATACAATTTTAACTCTGCTGAGCCCACCTCTATACCATGTTCCCAAGTGCTGTACTGGCATGTCTTTTAAATACAAACAGGCATGGTGATTCAACCACTTCGCTGGGAAGCCTGTTCCAGTGCTTGACCACTCTTTCACTGAAGAAATTTTTCCTAATATACGATCTAAACGTATCCTGGCACAACTTGGGGGCAATTTAAGATGAGTTGTTTAATTCATGAAAGATACAGTTTAGGTATTGTTAATGGATTCACAAATAAATGGTAAATAAAATCAATATCTTTGACCATAGGAAAATAACAGAAATTCTGAGCTGTTATATGATTTGCTATCTATCTATAAATGTTTAGGGATTTTACTTGTAAAACGTAAAAGAAAAGGCATTTGTTCTCTTTCTGAGAGATCTCTTTCCGTATTTTAATTAGTATCTAAAACAAAACAAGAGGGAAGAATTTCACATTGAGGATGAAATGAAAAGAAAAAACCCTAAACTCTCACATTAAGTTGGACAGCCGAGGGAAAAAATGGTATTTTAATGTGTGTGTGTCAGTGTGACATTGCCTAAAGGGATGGGAGTGCTGTAGGGCACAAATGAAGTTTCTCCAATTTGTTTGATTTAGCTTAATACTGTAATGGAATCTTTCTGGCATTTTTAAAGTGTGAATATTAACCATTTATGATGTTTTTGAAAGTGCCTGTGGTATTTCTTAGACAAAAAATACATCATTTAAATTGCTTGTTAATGTTTAACAAATACTACAGAAAATTTATTTCCTGATAGCCAATTTACATTTTATTCTTTACACATTCGCACATACTTGGAAAATTTTATGCAATTGGATGCACAAAATATGTTT